>CM064535.1:19440999-19600560 GCA_032716605.1 Paralithodes platypus
ATTATTATTATTATTATTAATATTGATGATTTTTTAAATGTATTGTTCTTGTTTAAAGAGAGTACTCTTTGTTTAAATCTGTTGTTACTTCATATTTTGCAATTATTTCTCTTTATATTATATGTATTCATTGTCGATAGTATCAATTGCTTACTTTTGCGATTTCCTTAGTTTATTGTGCTATAAATGTAGGTTATTTGTTAGGGTAGTTATTGATAGGGGTCACTTGAGGCATGCTATGCTTACAGGTACCTACCCGATAGCACTATCGTTAGTGAGTGCTGTACTGTATTTTATATATTATTTTGTAATAGTATAGATATCTTATCAATATTTGTATTTTTTGCTATTGTTAATGTCTTGTCATGTTGCAAATTTGATTTTAAATAATATTTTGACATTTAACATGTAGTTTCTTTATTCATGCAGAGTTTAGTAAAATTTGCCAGAACGTCCCAGACTTCCCAAACTTGACTACTTCCTTTAACGTGACGATAGTGCGTTGTTATATGTGCGATTGGTTTGCTTGGGAAACAGATTAACTTGCTCATGTAGTGATGTACACCCTATGTGGTGGATTGTGTTCTTTTATTTAATAATTTTCATTTTAGTAAGCGTTGTTTCCACATAGCGATTTTGATAATTTAATTTGACTTTATATTGTCCTTGTCCCAATTTTGATTTGTTTAGTTTGCAAGTTTTACATTTTAATGGTAAATGTTGTGTGATGTTGCTGATTGAGTACTAGCAAGTTTGGCCATATTAACACAGCAAACGCTGATATGCCGTATTGAGACACTGCTGCCCCCAATGTTATGCTGGGTTGTAATCCAACTGGCTTCAGTATTATCCAATGTCAATCCAGATTTTGGATATTTAACTTTGGAATATTACTCAACAGGGACACCTCGAGTGCCGTGAATATGACAGTTATATACTCAATCAGGCAAGCAAAACACAGTAAATACACAGGGTAAATTACACTCTTCTTTATTCAATTGCATGTGGATTATATATGTGTTCAATACTTTCCTATTATATAGAATAGGTATAGTATGATACTGGTCTAGCGCGAAGCAATTTGGCATGTACACGAACGGCTGAGAGATATCGTTCAGCCGTGCGGGTAAGGTTGGGGGGAGGGGGGGTTGAGACAACAAAAATCGTTTAGCCGCGCACAGGTAGAGATCACAACTTAGTTTTGACCTATAGGTCAGGTCGATTGCGGGGGTAGAACATAATTATATTTCTAAGTGCAATCTTAACTTTGAGATTAAAGTGAGGCAGTTTACTTTATGATGGAAAGGAAGATAATTTAAATTGGAGTTTAACGATATATGGGTTATTGCAAATATTCGATCACACACACGAGATATGACTAATTACTTTATAAGTAACGAAATATATTTACTAAATTAGGAATTCAGATTATAAATAGATGTACCGAGAGAATCAATGTAAATCAAATATCGAATAAATACATCGACAAGAACGCATATAATATGACGTGAACAGATAGCGTAAAACAATTTACTATCTAAAATGGTTGTACACATTGAAGTTGCACTAAAGGGTTACCAACAATGGTATACAAGGAATTCTGTATGTATTAACAGGTTCATAAAAGAACGCAGAACGAGTAGCGTTAAATTCGTAACTAGAATCGGGTAGAATAATTATATTTAGCGAAGTAATATCTCGATTTTGACTGGAAGGTCAAATAGTAGGTAAACTTGATGAATAATCAATCAGAACTCCTAAAGAGGTATGGAAAGAATTATATAATTCGACTAACGCCGATTAATAGAATATTCACTATAACGGTATGGCTAATTTAGATAAGTGGACTGTATATTATTATTATTGAAGAAACATTAACCATATAGAATATATAATTACCCTTAGATGAACTCAGCTGGTGATTGGAGGATGGCGGAAAATAGGCTAAATGACTGGAAGTGGTTAGTATAGTAAACAAAGTATGAAAAGAGGCTACAATAGGCTAGGATAGGATAGATATTTACGTTAAGTTGTGCTAAGTAACAAAGATGATGATTTAGTGACTATATGGAGTATGAGATGAACGTGAAGCGAAAAACACCTGATTAATGAAACTATAGGAAGAAGGCTTAGCGTGTGTAGCTGGGACGGAGGTTGGTTGGAGAGTGGCGAGCGCGTTATGTTTGTCTCTGTCGTGACATACCGCGCATGCGCATAACATATGGAAAATGTATCCCATCTTCTTTACAATGAGATACTTATAAACAATCCTAAATAATACAAATATATATATATATATATATGGGAATTATAATCCTACAATACTTTCCCATATACAACTATAGAATAATATATTCTACCCAATCATGGAACGCTCAACCAAGGTTATGGAAGCGTCCAACTTAAGACTACGGAAAGATACGTAACGCTACATCAACCCAGATTACGTAACATCGAGACGTGTTCATACTAGTTTGAGTACACTAAGTATGGACATATTCCCACCAACAGAAAATATACAAAATTTACATGATTAGATTTGCCCGGAGGCAATCTTATCCCGCCAAGCTTGGGAGGATATCTGGGCTGCCTGTCGACGTGGGCGTTTCGCCAGAACGCGTCAACAGGCTGCGCCGAAGTAGAAGCCAGAGAGGGGACTTCAATGGATAACTGATCCGAGGGGGTGTCCTTTGCGATCGAGGTCACCCTCAAGAGGATATAGTCGGACTGTTGGCCGTGTGATTACTCCAGTCCTGGTGCGAACCTTTGCTACCCGAACCTCACCATCACGACCTGGTAATAACTCCTCTATCCGACCCAATTTCCAAAATGCGCGCGGGCCCTCCTCATGGATGGTTACCACGTCCCCTACCCTAGGCCAATGACCTTTTAATGGTGTTAGTTTATTCCTTTGCGCTTCCCTTAAGTCACCAGATATTCTGTTGACCAGCGATGCCAAATATCTCGCGATAATTTACGAATGTATTTGTAGCGGGCCGATATCACTTCCTTACTTATGTAGTCTGGATCTTCCATAGTATCCTCGTCATGCTCTTCAGGAAGATCCCGCAGTCTGTATCCACGTACCAGTACTGAGGGTGTGATTGGGGTAAGGTCTTCCAAATCACCAGAAGCATAGTATAGAGGGCGATCATTTACGGTGGCTTCAATCTCCAAGAGAATGGTGTTGAGTTCCTCAATCGAGATGAGAGCTCTACCCAACACCTTCTTCAGACCCGCCTTCACGATGCCTATGGCTCTCTCCCATATGGCGCCAAACCAAGGCGCTCTGGGAATGAAACGCCATTCGCATTTTACATCCGCTAGGCAGGTCTGAATCTTAGGATTGTTGCTCACTTCTTTGAGATATGTAGATGCCCCTATGAAAGTCTTTGCATTGTCACTCAGCATGATACGTGGATATCCCTGTCTACTGCAGAATCTTCGGAAGGCATGTAGGAAGCTATCACAAGTGAGGTTGGTGACCAGTTCCAGGTGAATTGCCCTGGTAACAGCACAAGTGAAAATTATCATATACACCTTAAGATTGGATGAATCTTTCACAGGGATTGCTCCACTGTAGTCAACCCCGGTAACTTTGTAAGGGTCACCAGGGGTAGTTCGCAGGTTTGGTAAGGGAGGAATTCCGACGGGATCATAATGTGTTCCCTGTACTCTTCAACACTTTAAGAATTTGCGAAGGACTTTCTTGACCACCTGCCTGATTCTAGGCACCCACCATCGTTGTCTTACATAGGTGACTATATGACCAACCCCATAATGACAACAGAGTCGGTGACACCTATCGATGATAAGATGGGTGAAGGGATGATTGGGGGGCAGTAGTATTGGATACTTACTTGCCTCAGAGAGGGCTGCCAATCGTAATCTGCCTCCGCAATGTATCAAGTCCCCCTTCAAGTGTAAGCCCAATTGGTTGATCAGGTTATTCCTAGACTTTGTTCCCTTAACCAGTAATTTATATTCCTGCGTATATATTTCTTGTTGACAGAGCTTATGTAATAATTGATCTGCAATTCTGACCTCCTTCACATTGAGGTAAGCACTACCTGTGGACGGTGTGCCTTTAATTTTTGCTTTTACATTTTCTACAAATCGTATCACCCATGCTGTAACACGTTGTAACTTTTCATAGCTGCTGAATCTATCCCACTCCCATAACCGTGTGTCTTCGTCAGGCACCGAGTCAATTACCGGTGCCACAATAGCAGTGTGTTGCTCGCTCAATTCTATATTCTCTGGCCATTCGTTGGGATCATTAAGCCAGCATGGGCCATTCCACCACAACGCAGAAGATTTGAGAAATTTAGCAGAGACACCACGAGTAATGCAATCACTTGGTTCTCTTTGGTAGACACATACCGAAACTGTGCGGTTGGGAGCAGGGTACGAATTTCGTCGACACGGTTGGTGACGTACACTGGTAGCTTCTTACGGCTATGTAACCAGTAGAGCGTAATTTGGCTGTCACTCCATACAACTGTCTCCGAGACATTTAGCAAATTTTTAAAAGTTTCCTCTACAAAGTGAACGAGTCTAGCAGCCAACAGAACTGCAGTCAGCTCTAATTTTGGGATGGAAAGGGATTTGATCGGGGCGACTTTCGCCTTCGCTATGACGAGACGGCTGCCACCTGTGTCAACAAAGAATATGGCGGTGCCGTACGCGACTTTGCTAGCGTCTGAGAAGGCATGAATGGACACAGGATGGTCCATGACAACTCTCCGAGGAAAATGAAAACCCTTACAGAGACGAAGATCCGAAATAATGTCATCCCACTCCTGAACCAGATCGCCAGTCAAAACTTCATCCCATCCTAACTTTATCCTCCATATTTGCTGAAGGAATAATCTCGATTTGATCGACACCGGTAGAACTATCCCCAAGGGGTCAAAAAGTTTAGCTGTCATACTCAAGCAAATTCGTTTTGTAATCTGCGAATATTGCGCGTACTGAACGCCGAATGAGAGGGTATCGGTGTCCGTTTTCCAAAACAATCCAAGCACTCTAACATGTTCCTGCTGTACAGCCGCCACACCATCCCGTTGCAGTACAGTCCGCAAAACAGAATTATTAGTCGCCCATTCACGCAAATGTAGATGGGCGTCATTCATAATCTCTCGGACTACAGCGTAGGTATCAACCAGGAAATCTTCTTCATTTCCTGTACCCAGTAAATTGTCTATATATAACCCTGACCGAATCTGATGAATAATCTGCGGATCTGCACTGACATAAGACAAATGTTTCAAAATGGTGGCGTTTAAAAGGAATTGGGAACAAGTCGCTCCAAATAAAACTGCCCGGAACCGGTAACAAATTAGGGGAGAATCCAGTTTCCTCGGATACTTGGGCCACATAAATCGCGTATAGTCCTGGTCGTCTTCATGGAGTCTTAACATTAGAAATGCCTTCTCAATATCAGACACCCAGGCATACTTACCGAGTCGAAAACCGAAGCAAAACCTGCGCCAAATCTGGCACCAGTGAGGGTCCAGTGTACAGGCAGTCATTAAGACTAGGATGACGTTCACTCATCTTGGCGGAACAGTCGAAGACAATACGCACTGGCGTAGTTTTGCTCTCCTTGACTACACCATGATGAGCCAAGTAATGCCCGGTATCTGATTTATCAAAAGGCACCTCTTCAATAAAACCCCGGGACACCTGTTCCTTTATGACTTTTGAGTATTCCTCGCAAAAGTCAGGCTCCTTGAGGAATCTTTTCTGAAGTCCCCGAAGACGGCCTATGGCCAAACCCTTGTTAGATGGCAGCTGATCCTTGGAATTGTTCCAGGGCAGTCTCACTTTATACTGTTGGCTGTCGGGATCGTAGGTAACGGTATCCTCGTACGACGATAGTGCTTGACGCTCAACCAGTGAATATTCCCTAGGGGTTATCCCGATATGATCTAATTCCCACAAAACATTTAAGTCATTTTTGCATGGTGGAATATTGCCAGTGGATATGTATTCGTCCATTGGTGTTACTGCTACTTTCAATACAGTAATTACTTCTGTGCTGGAGCTTGTAGGCTGTGTGAACCATATGTGAACATATGAACCACTGATGGCGTACCCGTACTTGGTAGGAAGCAGAATTAGGCTACCTGACCTTTTATACCCAGGTCGCACTATATCGTAGTAGTGATCCGCTCCGATGAGCAGCTCCAGCTGATCTGTGTCCGTTGCGTGAGGATCGGCTAATTTTATGCCTTTACTTTGTAAACTAACCAGTTTAGACTTTAGGTTAAATTCACCTTTATGGTCTGGCAATTCATCAACCACTATTGCGTCTAGATGATGAAATTTACCTCTGTGTTTGTATTGCAGTGCCACAACATTATATTCCCTAGAGGCCTGTTTCCCGGTAAATCCGTGAAGACATAACTCCTCAGTTCCTTTAGAAATGTAGGAAAGGGAGGATAGAACAGAAGACTTCACAAAGGTCCTCTGAGAACATTGGTCAAGTAGCGATCTGATTTTAACACAATTATTATCCTTACCCTTTACCGGCAGCTGTACGGTGGGCAAGATTACTGTATTTTTACCTGTGGCAACGGACATTGTAGTTGAAGTAGCAGCAGTATGCTCTCTCTTGGTGTTATCCTCCGCTGGTCTACTTTCTTTCCCTTGTTTTTGTGTACACAGGGAATGAAAGTGTTTGCCCTTACAAAACTTGCAGCTTCTTATGTTAGGATTAGTACAACCCGAATGGCCATGGTCTTTTGACAAGCACCCAGTGCAGAGACGTAGTTGACGGGCTCTTTTAACTTTAAGAGGCCCTGTCTTATACTTCATACACTTGTACCATAAATGATTGGTGCCACTACACAGAACACAGTTGAATTTCCTGTACTCACTCTGGGCGTTAAATGTTGCCATAGCCATGGGTGTACCCCCTACTCTGTCTTGACCCGCCATATTGTACACTTCAGCCTGGAGGCAATGAGTGAATTTCTTATAATCCAGTCTCGAGTCTCCCATTTCCCGTTTTATGGTTTCTTTTAGTGGTGATGGTAACTTATTGACAAGAGTCACCACACAAAATTCCTCCAGACAAATACCATGGCTAATGATTGACCTCATCACACTCTCTGTATTGGCATAGAAGTCCTTCAGGTCAGCTGTTTGGTGTTTGGGTGACACTAATTGATTGAATTTGGTAACATAAGCTGCCTTGATTCGATCTGGATGCCCATATGTCTCTTGCAGGAGCTCAATTGCTAGGGCATAGCTTGCACTTTCGATTATGAATCCTTCGACTAGCTTATATGCATCACCCTGAAGCTGACCCTTTAGATAGGTGAAGCGTTGTATATCTGTGAGGTCGGGATTGTCATGGATGGTACACTTGAACATCTCCCAAAATCCCGACCACATGGTGGCATCACCTTCAAATTTTTGAGAGAGTAAGATGGGGTAATTTGACTGCGGATTTCTTTGGCTCTTTCCTGACCTCCTTCTTGACCTCTGTAATCAGGATCCCCTTCAGTGTGGCAACGATTACTTGTATGCCCTCCATATATAGGGTATCCTCTCTGATCACCTCGATATACTCGGCGTCCTCGCAAGTGTCGGCCAGGTCCTCCTGTGTGACCTCATACTTGTCAAGTTGCTTTTGAATACTGAGCAACCTGGCCTCCACCTCCACTCTAGACGCCGAATCAAGGAATTCGTCAATATCAGAGGTCAAGACCGTCAAAGAGCCCTTAAGTCCAGCCCGACGCTTTTGTACACTTTTAGCCATGATTATACAGGAAGGAATTCTAATTACGTTAAATCAAACTAATAATGCCAGACCGAATAAGTTGCGGCTAACAATACAGTACTCCGAGAAATCAAATTAAATCGTGAGCCGAAAATAAAACACCCTCACGAAATGCGGAATAAGAATTGTGCGCTATGTAGACAAGCAATCTGGAGCTTTTCAATTAAAACTCCTTACGTAATAGTTATGAAATTATAGATTCATTACGCCATAAGTTAAGAAAAGTCGGGAGGGAAATTTAGTACAATACAGTATAGGCCAAAAGTCTCCAGATGTCAAAAAGAGCAGTACCGTTTAAAGTTATAATAAAGTAAAGAAGAGTGTGAGCCTATAGGGTAATTGAAACAGGCTAAACTCACTGGGTACCGCTAATTCTATATTATTAATTTAATAAATGTGAAAATTGTACACAAGAAAAATTCATCTCAAGAAGTCACAAGGAAAAAAAGTTTTGAGTTGGATTAACACACACTCAGCCTATCAGCTATCATAGTACCCCGCCTCCAGGGCACACGACGAGAGAATAAATTAGAATGACATGTGAATCTAATAAAGAAGTTATTGGACAATATAAATTTGATATAGAATTGAATAACCTTACCTTTTGAAATTATTATACAATACAGTATGGATGATTTTAATCTTAGTGCCAATCAAGTGTTATATAATTTGGGCCTAAAGGTTTTACAATCAAAATTTAATTAACACCTTACGAGCGGCCTATGCGGTTTATTTATGTGTACCGCACAGCGGGGTGTTTTACCAAAATAGGGCTTACGTGATCATTTTCATGCCTAAATAAGACCCAGAACGTAAAACAAGTACCTATCCCTGAAAGGGCATAAACAGAGCTTTCGAATGACACCATAACGATCCTTGTATGATGGATAGTTTTCTTGCAATAACCGTGCAACGCGAGTGCAAAAAGCAGGTAATTCGGTACTTTCAGTACATAATTGAGTATGTAGCGAGTGAGAGAGGGAGGAGGGAGCTGAGATTTGTGTCAGTAGGTTCGCCGCGGTGGTCTGGAGCAGTCATACGCTCGCTAGTCTCCTGCCACCACTTGTCTCTCTCTCTCAGCCACATTACGTGCTGAAATTGCCACTCGAGTTATGTCGAGCGCCGCCACATAGTCCAGCTTTATTTAACTCGACTTATGTTGCTCGCCGCTAAATAAGGGTTAATATACTGTACCGATTTGAAGGCTTACTAATCCAGGCTATACTGATTGTGTTGATCAACTCTAACGTCATGGTGGGCAAACATCTCGTCGTATGACCTGGCGACCATGGCAAATTCGTCTTGCATAAAGCACCGACGACAGGTGGCCAAGATCTCCGAATAGAGACGCTCTGATGCCTCGTGCGTGAGGTGTACCCCGTCGGGACTGAAGTCAGCCTCAGAGGTATTCATTGACTGATAGCGCTCCCGGGTGAAGGGGATATGGCGCTTTAGCCATCGGTTAACCGCATTTCTGATGCGGTTAAACTCGTCCGTAGAGACCCCTCGTGGAGCCTGTCGCTTCTCTACCCCAATCACCCGGACTTCTCCCCCCGAGAGCCGCACCATCTCCTCAGCTAGGACCTCAATCCCCTCCGCAATCCCTCTCGGACTGACCCCGCTCCTTATCTCATTTCCTCCTATCACCAAGAAGGTCAAGTCGGGCTTCAGCTCTAAAAACTGACCCCAGGCTACTGTTGATCTCAAGGTGCTGACGCGGGCACCTGGGGCGGCCAGAGGAGTCACGGAAAAGAAAGGCCTGTGGACGGCTTGGTCCACGTACAAATCCCTGACGTAGGAGTGGCCCAAAATTGCCACCTTCCTAATTGGGCCTGGGTACGCAGGCCTATCAACCACCGCAGGATAATCTTCCCCTACCCCACCACCCGCGGCACCATGACGCCAAAAGCCCTGGGCCATGAGGGATAGACGAAAATATGGCACAAAAAAAATATAACCACGTAGGCTAGGCCACCACCAACACAAAAGGGGGGGGGGGGCAAACTAGTGAAAGGTCGAAGGACTAATTATATGGCTAATTTAGATAAGTGGACTGTATATTATTATTATTGAAGAAACATTAACCATATAGAATATATAATTACCCTTAGATGAACTCAGCTGGTGATTGGAGGATGGCGGAAAATAGGCTAAATGACTGGAAGTGGTTAGTATAGTAAACAAAGTATGAAAAGAGGCTACAATAGGCTAGGATAGGATAGATATTTACGTTAAGTTGTGCTAAGTAACAAAGATGATGATTTAGTGACTATATGGAGTATGAGATGAACGTGAAGCGAAAACACCTGATTATGAAACTATAGGAAGAAGGCTTAGCGTGTGTAGCTGAGACGGAGGTTGGTTGGAGAGTGGCGAGCGCGTTATGTTCGTCTCTGTCGTGACATACCGCGCATGCGCATAACATATGGAAAATGTATCCCATCTTCTTTACAATGAGATACTTATAAACAATCCTAAATAATACAAATATATATATATATATATGGGAATTATAATCCTACAATACTTTCCCATATACAACTATAGAATAATATATTTTACCCAATCATGGAACGCTCGACCAAGGTTATGGAAGCGTCCAACTTAAGACTACGGAAAGATACGTAACGCTACATCAACCCAGATTACGTAACATCGAGACTGTTCATACTAGTTTGAGTACACTAAGTATGGACAAACGGGTATATCTGAGGATTAAATTAATGAATAATTCTTAACTCGACGGAGAGGGGATTTTACTTTCAGAAGTAAAAGAAAGAAATATTTTAATTTAGCACAAGCAAAGATAAAGAATAATCTTAAATTGGGCGTAGGTTCTATGTATGTAGAAGATAGTTAAATATCAATTCACGGTACACACTTAGACTTCGACTTGATTTATACATAGACTCCTGTAGATCTGGACTGGATACGAAAATGGAACTTTGCAGTAAGGGACCCAAAATCGGATTATGAAACCCCAAGTTCGAACCCCAAAACCGCGAAAATATGATATTTTCGCGGGTTCGAGATTCGAACTTGGGGTTTCGTTCTCCAATTGTGGGTCCCTTACTGCAAAGTTCCATTTTCGTGTCCAGTCCAGATCTACTGTAGTCTATGTTTATACATAAAATAATTGGACACATGAGAGGAAAATCTGAGAGTATTCAATATAAATGATACGTATCATAATGAGTATGTAACGTATGTAAAGACTATAATTCTGAAGGATGAACAAAGTATAATTATGATCTCGTACTCAAAGAAGCATTGTACGGATCTATATTAATTACAAAATTTACAAAAATTTCAAAAGCCATCAAGATGGCGGGAGGGATGAAGGGTGCGGGCGTAGCCCTCTCTCTATGTATCATCCTTCTCAACATCCAGAGGGGCTATGCTGATATACAGGTGCAGAGGGGTCCGGTAGTGTACCAGGTCAACCCTAAACAAGTATTGAGGGACCTTGTCACACAGAAATCACACACGAGTGAAAGTTCTCTCACCATTCCTGCCTGGTCTATTTCATATATCGGGAAGGCGCCGCGACTGGGCAAACACTCTGGCACAACCTCGCCACAACACCTATTGTGCTACACTCTAATTAGCTGCGGAGATGTAGAGACCAACCCCGGCCCTTGTTCAACGTTGAAGAAACCTCACCACCAAACAAGTAAGGCAGACACCGACATTTCAACAGTCCCTAGCAGTAAAATTGTTATAACAAACTGGGCCAGCAGGTACCCCAGCCTCCGGCCGTCACGCTCCAATTCAACCCACAACACAATCCAACACTATCGGTGGCTCAACATGTAACTGGAGCAGCTAGGAAGAAAGGCATCAGTCGCAACAACATCAACAATGGAGCAGCATTAGCAGCCAGGAATAAGGACAATTTCATCAAACAGCAAATACAGGTGGGGCAGGGAGGGGTCACAGGGGGAGACATAGCCACAGACAGTCCCCACCCTAGCAGCACAGCTGATCATCACACCGCCAGACGTACGACGAACAATACAAAGAATCTATGTACAGTGTGCGATATTAGATTCAACAAAAGGAGTCCAACATCACAATGTAGTATTTGTAATGAAACAGCACACGATCGATGTTCTTATGTTAACAGCAGAAAAGAAATGGAATGCGATAAATACAGGGAACTAGCAATTACCCACTCCACCAACTCTACATTACCCACAGCATTACCATTAATACCACAGATATCGGCGACCCAAGTAGCACAACATGCAACAAGAACAACAATAAAAACAGGTAGCACTCGCAAATACATCTACAGGGAAGCAGCATCAACGGACAATGAAAACAACAACAACAACAACAGCAAACAACCACAGCCCGACCGCGAGTATCCCCTACTCTCTCCCGCACAAACAGCTGATCGACGCGGACCAAACCACACCTCCAGTCGTATGATAAACAGTAAGAAAAAACCATGTATAGTCTGTAATATTGGTTTCAACAATAGGAGTTCACTTTTACAATGCAACAGTTGTAATGAAATTGTTCATAACCGATGTACTTACGTTAACAGTAGAAACAAAGTTGAATGTGTTAAATGTAGGAACTCAGCTGTACAACATCGCGAAACCATTTGTTTTATTTGTGAATCACTCATAACACGACGTCAGAAGATCCAAAACTGTGTAAAGTGTAAACAGGTAGCTCACATGAAGTGCATCTCTAAGAAGACCAACAGTGAAGAACGGGAATTCCTTTGCAATAAGTGTGCCTTGCATTCATTACCGAATATTAATGTAAATGATCCAAGTATTAACAACTCAGAATCCAGCCAGGACACATTCAAAATCAAAGATGAATACAGAGTGTTCACCAACAAAGGGCTCCATCTTATCCACATTAACGCCAGATCAATGTACCATAAATTGTCAGAAATAAACTTGTTAGCTAATAAGGCCAAAGCTTCAATAATTGCAATCACAGAAACCTGGCTGGATTCAAGTATAAACGATGGTGAAATAAATATTCAAGGTTTCAACATGGTTAGGAATGATCGCAATAGGCATGGGGGAGGAGTATGTCTGTATGTAAAACACAACCTCACACACACAACTAGGACCGACCTCCATGTAGAAAATCACCAAGCTCTGTGGATCGACCTACACCTGCCGAGGACAAGACCCATCACAATTGGGGTATGCTATAGGCCACCAGCCGACACACAATTCTTGACCAAATTTGAACGAACTTTGTCATCGCTAGACCCTCGGAACGAATCCATCATACTAGGGGATTTTAACCTGTGTTACAAACAACGAAATGATAGGCTTGTACGAGAATATAGGCATATACTGACAATGCACAATCACAAACAACTTATCACAACCCCCACACGTATCTCTGAGAACACTGCCACAATATTAGACCACATAAACTGTAACAGAGAGGACAAAATATCCCAATCAGGGGTTATACAGACTGGGATAAGTGATCACTTCGTCACATATTGCACACGGAAAACCACAAAAATTACCCTAGAGAATCACAAGATTATCAAAACAAGGTCACTCAGAAACTACAATAAGGAAACATTTCTGGACATTTTATGGAATACAGACTGGTCTCCAGTGTTTGGAAGTACAAACGTTAATGACGCAGGGGTTGGCTTCAGAACCATCATCACAAACATCCTAGACGAAATAGCTCCTCTGAAAGACATACGAATTAAAGCAAGGTCAGACCCATGGATCAACAATGACATACTACACCATCTGGAACACAGAGACAATCTGTTAAAAAGGCTAGCGAAACATAGACAGGATCAAGGTCTGAAACATGAGTTCAACAGGGCCAGGAATAAACTAAGTAGGAAAATGAAATCAGCGAAAAATAATTATTTTCACAATAAGGCAGAGGAATATCAGAATAACCCAAAGAAACTATGGAGGCACCTAAAAACAACAGGCTAAAGCAACAAGACAAGGGATTCGTCTAACACTAATATTGCTCTCACCATTAATGATCAGGTTTGCCACGATAAACGACAAATTTCAACCTACTTCAACTCCTTCTTCACCTCCATAGCAAACACACTTGCACAGAACCTACCTCAACCTCTCAATAAATACACGACAACAACGGCCACCTTTCGTAATTTCTACAGAGATAAAGACATACACCCGAACACATTTAGATTGCAAAATGTTACACCAAAATACACTTTTGACGAGCTGTCTAACCTAAATGTACATAAGAGCACAGGACCAGACAAAATTCCTGCCAAATTTCTACGAGATGGAGCCATTGGTATAGCAGGCCCCCTAACCCACATCATCAACTTGTCAATTAACACCAACACAGTACCTGCTGAACTGAAGGAAGCTATTGTAACCCCTCTATTCAAGAAAGGAAATAAACTAGAAGTTGGCAACTACAGACCAGTTAGCATATTATGTATTGTATCTAAAATCCTTGAAAGAGCGGTATACACCCAAATTGAACACTACCTCAAACAAAATGATCTATTCTATAAGTTTCAATCAGGTTTCAGATGCATGTACTCGACAGACTCCTGTCTCATCCACTTAACGGATCACATTCGTAAAGAAATGTCTAAAGGTAACTACACCGGTATGGTTCTTCTTGATCTACAAAAAGCGTTTGACACAGTAGACCATGATATCCTATGTAATAAACTACAAGCTATGGGCATAGGGTCTGTGAACTGGTTTAAATCTTATCTTAGTGGTAGAACCCAAAGAGTCAACATTGATGATAATATATCTGATCCTATGCCAATTAACTGTGGGGTCCCGCAGGGAAGCATCCTTGGTCCCTTACTCTTTCTCTGTTATGTGAACGACATGGAACTGAGCGTCTCATGTAAATTATTACTGTATGCAGACGACAGCGTGCTTCTGGTTTCAGGAAAAGACCCAATAAGTATTGCCGCTTCACTTTCCAAAGAACTAGCATCATGTAGTGAATGGCTAGTGGACAATAGACTATCTCTTCACCTGGGCAAGACGTAAGCCATCTTATGTGGAACAAAACGCAAACTGAAAGACATTGTGGGCTTCTCGGTCAACTGTAATGATATTCCTATAACAACAGTGTCACAAGTTAAATATCTCGGACTGAAACTGGACGCGAGTTTGTCAGGTGAAACAATTTTGGAATCTATCCTGAGTAAGTGTAGAGCACGTATAAAATACCTGTATAGACAGGTGGGATGCTTGCCCGCGGCGACCAAAAAGACCCTCTGCCAAGCGCTTGTTCAATGTCATTTTGACTATTCTGTGTCATCCTGGTACTCTGCATCATCTAAATCAGCACAGCACAAACTTCAGGTCACTCAAAATAAAATGGTTAGGTTCATGCTGAACCTAGGACCCAGATCACATGTTGGCCAGGAACAACTTCAGTCACTAGGTATGCTCAATGTTTCTGACAGGGCCAAACAAATCAGGCTAACTAATGCCTTCAAAATTTTCTATGACAGAGCTCCAGAGTATCTAAAGAATGATTTTGTTAAAGCAAATGAGAGGAGTGGACATAATACAAGAAACATGATGTTTAATTTTAAGGTCCCGAGAATCCAAGGACAGGGTAAGCAAACATTCTTCTTCACTGCCATCAAAGACTGGAACGACCTACCCCAGTCAGTCCGTGAAAAGAGAACACTGTATTCCTTCAGACGTAGCCTGAAGGAACACCTGAACCGGACAGCTGCGAGAAGGGAGCACCAAGCTTATGTCTACTACTAAATACGACATAAGAGATAGACAAACCAAACTGAAATGATTACTGATTACGGATTACTGATATTTACTATAGGATGTAAGGTATCTTAAAATAACCCCCTAGAAATACTTTCTCTAAAGTATCTATTTCTTTATCCTCCCCTTTTCCCCAGCTAACCTAATCCCACAAGGACCCCAATGGAAATACGCCTAACGGCCTTATTGGGCTATCCTTAGTTGGAATTATGCAAGGCTGGTACATGTCATATTTGTAACAAACTATGTGGTACCAACTCTGTAAATTGCTGACTGAATAAATATTATTATTATTATTATTATTATTATTATTATTAATACAAATTCACTAAAGGTCTTAGGCACAGATCTAGACAAAATCAAATTAGGAATCAGAGTCTGGTCGACGTGGACTCTGAGTCTGAAGGGCGGTACGTCAGGGACACGACCTTCTTCCCAGGGGCAGGGAAAGGCGAGTCGGGGCTGGACGTCCGGAGAGCTTCACATTCATGCGTAATTCCGCTTCTGGTGGTATACCAGTAGAAGGAGGCAGTCGTGTTTTGCTTACTTTTCTTCAGGAAAAGTAAGACTATGTTCAACTTATTTTTTCTGTTCAACTTACTGGATTTCGATTACATAGGGGCATGTGGATATCGTTGTAATGGTTATAGCGAAGGTAATAATTAGCCTAAAAATACAGATCAGATATAAAAGGGTGCATGTGGAGATTCTTAATCTCGTGATATATATTACTTATTTCTAGGGGTCATAATGGTGATGTAATGGAGGATTTCCTGTTCATATGGAATTCTAGTTTTTATTCATGTGTATGCTATAGTTTTGATATGGAACATATCTGGATCTTACTTATTCCCATTCCTGCAGGAAGGTATTATTGATAGGTGGCTGAGGTTCCCACTTATATCTATATAGGTGAGGCGCTTGATGTTTAATTACCATAAACATATCTTCATTATAATTCAAGTCCGGTTGGAGCGTTGCGATAGGCCGTCTCGTTTTGTGTCGGCCGAAGTCATTGGAGGAGCTGGAGCTCTCAGGATTCGTCCGGGCTCGAACTCCTTTCATTGGGGGACTCCTCCATTCCTCCGGAACTAGAGCATGGGCGGATCCAGGGAAAGGGTAGACTTATCCATTTCCGGAATTAAAGACTGCGAAGCTGTTTGGTTCCGTCGTCTTTTCTTCTTGGTTTTGTGGCTGTCCCTTATTGCTGCTATGGTGTTGACCTGAGGGTGGCTGTTTGACCCCGTCATTACAAAGATGATCAACAAATAGCTTCCAATGAGGAATTGTGTTAGATATATATATGTATATCATTCCCACATAAACATATACTGTACATGTGTTCTCAAAGAAAAGGCCGAACACTTTGGTTAAAAAATTGAATTTCTCATTGAGTATATACATAATTCACTAGCCGATAAAAACATTGGCAATGGCTGCTTTTCCTTATGGTATAAATGCTGAATTTCCCTGTTGTAATTAATTACATTAATTACCCAAATTAAACATATGGGGCTGTATATCTAGTGGAACTTCAATAGGGTTGTATGTGTGTCCAGGGTTAATTGAAAGCCTTTTAACACAAGCGTTTGTTTTTCAGCATTTGTTCTCGGCAATTTTAGTGTGTACGTTACGAACGCAAGTTATACTGTAATATATCAGTCAACAATGATAATTTACCTTCAAGAGAGTAACAAGTTTCCAAATACAAATGTTGGGTAGATTTATACAAATTGTATCACAAATATATAATTATTGCCTTGCTCTACCGTGTGTTTCACCTATCGACACTTTGCATAATCCGTCTCTGATCAATATTGTTGAAAATGGAGTACAGCTTGTATGTTGGCTAATTATTTTTGCATTATGCTAATAATTATGTTAACAAAATATGCGTGCCGTGTATGACTCCACATTTAAACATTATTCATGGACGCTTATAATCTCTCTTATGATACTATATACTTATAAATATTTTGTATTAACATACACAATACATTAAATGATTATGGTAACGATTCATACAATCACTTAATTGTATTAAAGGCCGTACTGCAAACTATTATTACATGTAGCAAACTCAATCACCACTCACATCCCTCGTTACAGAACGATGACCCATTAATTCATACAGATTTACACTATTAGAGCAACGCTGCCACCTTTGGTCAGGGGGTAGGGTAAGGAAGCACCAAAGGGGGCTAGAAACTCCTTTCCGCAACTGTACCTGCTCGTTGGTTAATCCTGTAGTCCTTTAACTCTGGGATATATAATGGTTAATTATTCTCTACGGAATTGTTAAATTTGAGAAAGGGTATTTTTTTGGTTTGGCATCTGGGAACAAAATTTAAGCAAAATACAAATGATTGCAAGATTACACATCAGGCTATGCAGTGTGCAGTTGGGTTTGAGTACATGATTAGATTGATATCCAGTATTCGATAAATGAATATCAAATCGTAGTCATGTACTTAACCTTTAACTGTTTTAATGGTGTAATGGTTTGAGTGTTTAAGATCTGTATGTGGTAACCCAGGTTCGAATCCCGGGTGGATCACATGCTTTCATTAATGTCATTGTTAGGTGTTTAGTGTTGGGATTACAATATAAATATATAAGATTATTGAATTGATTATCTGGTAGCAAACGTTCATATCTAAAGCAAAAATGTAATAATATTTTCCTTAGTACTGTACATTGTATACAAATAAGTGTGCAATACAAATCCATTGATATATATACTGAGGAGCTACACTTAAGACTGAAAAGTAATAGTGAGACATTGAGTTTGTGAAGAACAATTTAATACATTTACGTTGAAAATTAAAAACGAGGAAAATATATGTATCGCTAAAGCACAAATACATATATAATCATATACCGAACTGAGTATTGAAAGGGACGAAAGTTGGTCATAAATTGAATGACAGTGTAATACAAAACAAATCTAAATGATTAACAGTTTCACAGTACCGTGGAGCTTGACAAAGGTGCATGCTAACCCTGTTTGGTTCATAAGTGATATAATCCTACATCTATGTGTAGGTGAGATATGGTATGTTTCTATAAGTAGAAATACAATCAATCATTCAAAGGGGGCATACACTATGAGAGCGCATAGCTGCACTTCGGGGGATCCCTCCGGGCGAGATCCCAGGAATCTACCTGGTTCATATCAAGTATCCAATTTCAAGATTGGTCAACTTCGCTCAGCCATGAGTTCCGTGGACTTCTAATATATTTTGTATCAATTTCACAGAGTAGTCTGGTTTGAGATGTAATCATGTCAGCGATAGTCCATGATCCTGGGAAGACATTTAGTACCAAAGGAGTTGATCCGTCTCTTCAACTCACTGTTAAGTGTCCATGTCTCTCATCAATAAAATAAAGCAGGGAGCACCAGCTTCTTGAACATTCGCAGCTTTGTCCTTCTTCAACAGTGCCATATACTTCTGTTCAGTGAATCGATAACCCCATATGCTAAGCCGAGGTGATGATTGGCATTGTAGCCTGACTTTTAAGTAAGAAGGAGAGAGAGAGAGATATATATACAAACCCTTTGAGATTCATGCCAATGAATATAATATCATTGATGTAATGTTGATATACTACATATTATAATTTGATTTATTATATAATATAATGTTTAATATACAAACATATACAATATCATACTATAATATGATAATATAATAAAACAATATCGTCATAGCAATAAATATTAATACGTTTGGCAAAGAGAACATAATAAATATTTATCACAATTTAAATCAATATTAAAGGTCAATAGAAGCAATCATTGCAGAACACAATGGATAATAATATGGACATTAATATATATCACAATGAATGATAATTATGCTATATGAAATAATAAGAAGTAATATAATCACACACACATCAAAATAATAATTATTAATGTTCCCTTATACTGTACATGCTCACTTAGTGGCATGGACCGTTTCACAAGACTTCGTCCCGCCGTCATCACACACTCGTGATACACTCGTGACACATTCCTACCTTCATCGTCTGCCACCATGGCACCATCTTTCCAGGTCTAACTCATTCATGGCCGGCCACGCTCATGGCCTCTTGTTACCTTCATTACACCGTTGTCCCACGGTCCTTGGGCGTAAAAATATGCCTTATGTTCTGCCGATTCCCGCCGATTTTAAGAATCGTGATCCCTCATGACGGTTGCCGTGCGTGTGTGAAAGTACCCTTTAGTGATACTAATTTTGTCCAGTTTTTTCAGCTTTGTTTTTTATTTTCAACATCAATTTGTTCAGTTGTCCTTCACACATTTAGTGTCTCAATAACACTTTTCAGTCTTAAATATAGCTCCTCAGTATATTAGTAAATATTGTCAGAGTTGTATTGCACACTGCTTTGTAATCATTGTACAGTACAAAGACAATTCTTAGTACATTTTGCTTTAAATATGAGCATTTTCAACCAGATAATTATTTCTATAGCCTATATACTTGAGTAATCTTGCATTAATTTGTATTTTGCTTATATATTGTGCAAAATCACAAACATACCCTTACTCAAATTCCAACAATTGCCTAGAGGATTGTGAACCATATTATATATCCCACAATAATCTACTGGTTTTTTCCCCATTTCCGTTCCATGTAGGCATCCTGGACCCTACTCATCCCTACCCAGGTAGTATAATGTTATTGAACACAAATATTGCATGCCAAAGGCTCTGTGACATGATCTATATATTCAGCTTTTAGTGATTATATTTCTTAAAATTGATATAGGTACAAGTACTGTATATGACATTACCCAGTGGTGGGCGCGTTCCGGTGGGACCGGTAATGCAGCAGCGCTCCGCGCTCATCAGACATAAGGTAATGCGGCAGCGCTCACGTGCTCCTTTTGTCAGCAGACCCGATGCGCTTCCCGCTCCGCGCTCCTGCGCTCCGCGCTCCCAAAAATAGGTTTATAAAAAAAAAAAATAAAAAAACAGCTTCTAGAAGTTATTTAATGATTTACCTTTGTCCTTCACTTTGTCCTTTGTCTTTCACTTCACTAAATTCCAAGAATTCAAAAAATTAAAAAAAACTCAAGTCATGGTGTCTTTCTGAAGTTAAACTGTTTAAGTTTCTCACTTTCTCAGTTTCTGTTATTCTTTATGTCATATCAATGAATCAAATATCAATGATATGATAAGATTGATATCATTGTGAGTTTGTGACATTGTTACTGTCCATTGATATCTATGATATGACATAAAGAATTACAGAAACTGTCCAAACTGAGAAACTTAAACAGTTAAACTTATCAAGCTAAAATTCTAACAAGCCTAACAATACAATAACAACAATACAACATGATTAGTATTTAGTTGATTACATGATTAAATGAATAATAATTTAATATCATAATATGACGGCACCACCAAACCCCTCCTCCCACCCACTCGCTGACTATCGGTCGCCTCACAAGGGAAAAAAAAGAAAATCTGTGGCGGCGAAACGATTGCACCAATGGGTTCCATATTTGTGTGACAAGTGCCTTACCCTTATGCCTTCCCTCCACCACACCCCCAACTGCCTCCCACAACCCACTTCCAGCTATCCGTACGAAGAAAAGGAAAACAAATAAAATCTGTGGTGGCGAAACTACCTCACCAATCGGCTTCATATTTGTAAGACGAGTCAATTACGCTTCTACCTTCCCCCCACCATCCCCCAAACCACCCTCCCACCCATACATTCAAGTAACATTCCGATAGTATCGATACCATAAAATGATAAAAGTCTCTGAAGTCTATAGTGTCTTTTGACTCTTTTCAGCTACGTTCGCGACTATCGGAGTATCGGGGACCTGATTTCTGACGAAAATGGACAGACTTACCCTTAGGCCCCTTCGTAAGCCGTAACTTGCCCGTAAGGTTTACTTTGCGTTAGCAAAAGCCAAAAAAAAAAAAAAACAAGTTAACAACTGTAACACTGTCAGTCTGTCACTATCATAGTATCACTGTATCACAGTTCACTAACACCGTGAGTAACACCGTACGAACGGTACGATGACTGTACACGATAATGATGTTCTTATACCTGTTGTTGACAGGAAAAATCGCCTCCGGAGCGCCACAAAGGAGCGCGAATTTCTAGCTGCGCTTCCCGCCTGCACTCCGATTTCAGAATTTTGCCGCTCCTCGCTCCGCGCTCCTCTATATTGGTAATGCGCACCGGATCGCAGAGCGCAGAGCGCCAAATCGGCGCGCCCATGCCCACCACTGACATTACCGCCAAGGTCTGCAGGAAGGAAAGTGGATATACAATTTCCTCGTAAACCGAAAACAATCGGTAGCAGTAAACCAAGTCACTTCTGAGCCTTCGGATGTCAAAAGCTCAGTGCCCCAAGGAACAGTGCTAGCGCCCCTTCTGTTCCTCATACTAATTTGCGACATAGATACCAACACCAGACACAGTACGGTGTCATCTTTTGCTGATGACACAAAATTAAGCAAGATAGTAAACACACAAGAGCACACGGGCCGACTGCAGGAAGACATGAATGTAGTGTTCCAGTGGACCAGGGAAAACAACATGCAATTCAATGAGGAAAAATTCCAATTAATACGGTACGGAGATAATAATGGTGTTAAAGAAATTACAAATTACTTAACAGAATCTAACCACATAATAGAACGGAAAGACAGTGTGAAAGACCTTGGGGTATTAATGTCTGAAAATATGGGTTTCAAAGTACATAACCAGGTCAAAGTGGCGGCTGCGAAACGTCTAACGGGTTGGATTCTGCGTACTTTTAAAACACGCGGTGAATTGCCTATGATAACGCTCTTCAAATCTCTAGTGCTACCGCAGCTTGAATACTGTAGCGTATTAACATCCCCATACAAAGCAGTTGAAATAAATGACGTAGAGAGTGTACAAAGAAATTTCACTTCGCATATAAGTTCGATAAAACATCTACACTATTGGGAGCGTTTAAGAGCACTGAATCTGTACTCACTGGAACGTAGAAGAGAACGTTACCTAATAATATACACGTGGAAAATCGCAGAGGGTTTAGTACCAAACCTACATACTCCGATAGTCATGAAATTCAGTGATAGGAGAGGCTGGGAATGCGAAATCCCCCGGATGAATAACAGGGGTGCTATGGGCTCTCTGCGAGAGGGCTGGTTATCACACAGAGGCCCACGTCTCTTCAACAAACTCCCACGGCGAGTAAGAGACATGAGGGACATCTCGTTAGACAACTTCAAGAGAGCCCTAGATGTCGAACTGCAAAAAGTGCCAGACGAGCCCATCCTCGCAAGGGAGCGAGCTGTCGCTTCAAACAGTCTACTGCACCAAATCACCACCCATAACGAGGGGCGTCGCGCTCCTTGGTGCCGCTAGAGGAGCGGCGAACACATCCAAAGGTATCCAAAGGTAAAGGAGGAGGCATTGCTGTGTGTTATTAGGACAATCTTCAAGTGCAGCACTTATCAGTTCAAGTACCAGAGATAATGAATATGATATTTTTCTGGGTTGCAATAATTGCCATTAGTGATACCGTTCTTCTCACCTCCAGAATTATTAGGAGGAGGCTGTAGGCACCAGCCGAACAGGGCGGTACTCCCGGAAAGTGCTAGGTGGTTGATAAGGACAGCTGGAACTCCTGTCTCACCATCTGGCCTCCCTAGCTGATCCTTTTTGTGCCTCATCAATATTGAGGGCAACCCCAGCCTGCCCTCTAAAACACCTTCTCCTCCAATCACTACATTATATTACAAACACCTTACATTCTTCACTATCTTTTTTCTAAACTAAGATGACAAAACCACGACCCGCCTCGGAGTCGCCATGAAGGGGTGGGGGGGACCAGAAATGCCCCAATTTGTCCGACCCATGGCAGTGACTAGCCAAAGTGCTCTTGGACCACTTCCATTTACTCTCACTATCAATTTCGCCAACATTCGTAGCCTTTCCTCTAACTAAAGCAGGTGTCACACTATGCCGATTTAAGTGCCGACGCTCCACGACTTAAGGATCGGGAGCAGGTCTTTGCCTACATCGCCGCGCGACGTGGGTGGGCGCCTACTCAAGAGAGCCGTCGGGAGAGGTCGTCAGGGGCCTCAGGAAAAGTTCGACATGCACAACTCTCATGAGTTGAGTCGGCGGCTAGTAAATTGGCGGGACGGTGACGGTAGTCAGGTGGCGTCAAACGGTACAAGGGTGTCGACCTGTCTGCGTCAGACGACGCTTATAAGGTAGGTCGCCTTCAGGCAGCGACCCGGTAATGCCCAGGCGCCGTCATAGGGGGAGGGCATACCGTGAGTCCGCGACCTGGCAAATTCGCAATCTCAAGCTTAACCCCCCCCCCCCACACACACACACAAACGTCGCCTCCGACGGACCAGTTTGCCTCGGTCGGGATCAAGTGTGATGGAGTAGGGGTCCAGTGTGACAGGGTGGCTGTCCATCGTCGCCGTAGTATCTATCGGCGCTGCTCTACCTCCTATAGGAGCCGCTCGTCAGGAGCATTGTCGCCAACCAGTTTGCGTGTTACGGCGCATGACGCCGCCCCAGCGGCGCCATTTATCTTCCTTAGGTCTTGCATGGTTGCCACTCGACCCCTTCCAGTTGCCGTTAGGCGGCATGCCCGTCCATACTGCCCATCTATCACCCACAATACTCGGCAGTAGTCTCCCCCTTGTATCGCCACTCCTTAAGTCGTGGAGCGTCGGCACTTAAATCGGCATAGTGTGACACTTGCTTAACTTCCACTCTGTGGAACACCACCTCTCCTCTGCCAACCCTGATCTTCTCTTTCTCACTGGAACGCATTTGTCTGGGACTACTGACAGCAAACCCTTTTTCTTCTGAATTCTCAACTCTCTAGCTAAAGCTTTCTTGTTACTCACAAACTAAATATATCTGCGCTGTTTATCTCTCCCCTAATTCTACTAACTATCCAAAATTATTTAACTATGTAACTTTATAAAGTGGAACACATTCTATCCATCTCTCCTTTCACAGAAATCTCCATCTTAGGAAATTTCAACGTTAACCACCGCCAATGGCTCTCCTCTGTTTCCACTGAACAACCTGGTAAACAAGCCTACATCTTTTCTATCGTATATGAGCAATTAGTCCAGCAACCTACCCGTATCCCGGATCGCTTCGCAGATCGACCCAACATTCTTGACTTATTTCTAACCTCTAACCCTTCTGCTTATACTGTAAATTTATTCTCTCTTCTGGGCTCCTCCGACCATAAACTTATCTCTGTCACCTTTCCTATCTCTCTGGTATGGCCACCCGATCATCCCAGCCTGCGGCGCTTGTGGCATTTTGGTGCTGCAGACTTCTTTGATTTCCCATGGAATGACTTTTGCTTCCTTGGCCGTGGACCCTCAAAGAGTGCTGAACGTATTACCAATGTAATCCTCTCGGACATGGAAGCATACATTCCATTTTCTTTCTCGCAGTCTAATGCAAACAAATCTTGTTTTACCCACGCTTGCTCTACTGCTGTCCGCAATAGAAGGAACCATTCAAACGGTACCGTCGCCTTCATACTCAAGAATCTCATTCTTCCTATGTTACTGCCCGGAACCAAGCCAAGTCTGTTCTTCGATTTACCAAACACTCTTTCATCAATAATAAATGCAATGAACTATCCAAATCTAGCTCTTCCCAAGCCTTCTGACATATAGCCAAAAACCTCTCCAACAATTTGTCTTCTCTGTCTTTCCCTCCTCTTTTCCACTCTGACTGCACCACTGTCACTCCTTCCTCTGACAAAGCTGAACTGTTTGTAAACACTTTCGCTAAAAACTCCACTTTGGATGATTCTGGTGCTATTCCTCCATCTCCACCCCCCATTCTCCTACTTATGCCTAAAATCAGAATCTCTTCCAAGGATGTACTTTCCACCCTCTCTTGGCTTAATACTAAGTGGCGAATGGACCGGACGGTGTTCCTCCTATTGTACTAAAAAAATGTGCTTCCATGCTGACTTTCTGCCTAGGCAAACTCATTAGTCTCTGTCTCTTCTCTAACGTATTTCATTCTTGCTGGAAGTTTGCTCTCATTCAACCAGTCCCAAAGATGGGTGACCTCTCTCAACCCTCCAACCATCTTTAAAGTTTTTGAAACTATGCTTGCCTCAAAATGTCTTAAGTATTTTTCTTCATATAACCTCTCAGACCCACAGTATGGCTTCCTTAAGGGCAACTCTACTGGTGATCTTCTTTCTTATCTTACTAACTCTTGTTCATCCTCCATTAGGACTTTGGTGAGACCTAATCTGTTGCGCTAAACATATCGAAGGCCTTCGATAGAGTCTGGCACAAATCATATATTTCCAACCTACCCTCCTACTGTTTCTATCCTTCTATCTGTACCTGTGTCTCTAATTTTCTTTCCGGCCGTTCCATAGCTTCGGTTGTGGATGGCCACCGGTCACTTCCTCAATCTATCAACTCCGGTGTTCCTCAGAGTTCTGTCCTATCTCCACTTTTCTTCCTATTATTCATTAACAACTTTCTCAACTGCACCTCTAGCCCCATTCACTCATATGCTTATGACTCTACATTACACTGTTCAACTGGCCTTCCACAAAATTATTCACAGCAGGAACTCCAAAACTCAAGTACGGAGGTCATAAAACACCTATCTTCTGATTTCTCTACTATCTATAATTGGGGCAGAGAAAACCTTGTTACTTTCAATGCATACAATACTCAATTTCTCCATCTGTCTATACCGTCGCCCCCTTCCAGAAAACTAAGACCTGCTCTTCAACAACATACAAATTAACCCTTCATCTTCTCTTAATATTCTTGGAGTCTCATTTTCTTTTGGTCTCTCTTGGAAAGATCATATTACCACTCTAGCTAAAACAGCTTCCCAGAAGCTGTGTGTACTAAACTGCCTCCAGGGGTTCTATACCCCTGCGCAGCTTCGTGCTCTGTACAGGGGCACAGTGCATCCATGTATTGAATATTGTTCACACGTGTGGGGAGGATCCTCTCACGCAGCAATTCTATACAGAAAAGAAAGCCTTCCGTCTCATTAACTCACGTCTGTATTGCAAATATTCTTTCTACATTTCCATTATGTGTTGTGTAATTTAGTTTGATCAAAGTATTTAGGTATTTGCAATATTCTGAAAGTTGTATTGGTATGCTATTGTATATTTTGTAATGTATATTCTAGATTTATAATTAATATATGTGATATAATGATGGGGGCGAGTGTATTCCAGATATACTTTCTGCAATATTTTAATTTATATGTATTATGTAATTTAGTTTGTTCTAAGTATTGAGATATTGGCAATATTCTCGGAGTTGTATTGGTATGCTATTGTATATGTTTGTAATGTATATTCTAGATTTATCATTATTCTGCAGTGTGTTGGTATATATTTGTATATATTGTGGTATAATTTAGTTTGTTTATGTATTCGAATATTTGCATATCTTTGCATATTGGATACCTAACGTTTCGTTTTTTTAATGGTAGAGGAATGTGGGTATGTCATGGAATTCTGGGTACTAGATTACGCAATGCTTATCTTTAAATTCCCGGAATCAGTTGTTCCTGGCCAGCCGTTGGTTGAGGATGTTTGTGTTCCATGGGTCAGCTGTTGGTTGACTTTTGGACGAGGGTTCACAAGTTGTGTTGAAACCTGCCACTTATTATTTCACCAGTTATATGAGGCATCGTTGTAAGTATTATGTTATGGTTTATTATTGTATTCAAGCATGGGTTTATTCATTACTGATGTACGGTCGTGGACGAGAATTGTTTAACGGGGTTTGGAGGTACAATTGTGATGCACTGCCGAACTATTTTGATAAGCTGCTTGAACTACAAAATTCAGATGGCTGAGATTCTTTAGTTAGTGCTCAATTTTGTTCGTTTTGTTTTATCATTAGGTGTTCTATAATTCATTATCACGATTGCAGGCACGACCTCATGAAATCCATCCTTCTGAATCCTCCCTTCCTCGCGAGGACAGAGTCAACCTGGCCAGGCTGAGATGTGGGCACCATCCAGTTCTTCTGAGCTATCAGAAGAGATTGGATATCTCCGTCATCAACACCTGCCCAGGATGCAACACAGCATCCCATACTATTAAACACATCATAGAAGACTGCATTCTATACAATCACGTACGCCAACTACACAATCTACACTCCTTGAGAGCCCTGTGGGAAAGCCCGCTCGTGGCCATGGCCTTCCTTAGGGACTCAGGGCTGTTCGGCCAGGCAGCCTAGGGAACAACAACAACGACTGCACATTTTAATAAGATCAATGTGTCTGTATGTGATAAGAATTGTTCAGTTGACTATAATGCTGCTTAGTGTTTGAAGGATGATTACCAACTAGTAAAGCCTCGTGTTCGGATTACGTGACTCGGCCGAATAATTCTGAAATAATTGAAGTATTTTTAATTATATGTTTTCCTTTACCTTAGAGCCGACTTGGAGTTTCCATGTATTACATTTTTTGCTAGATATGTTCAGCTTAGAACTTTAGTAGCATATTATTGTTCAATTCCAAGACTTACATTTGGAGAATAGAGCCACTCTCAAATTATCATATATTAGAATATTCTTTAACAAATTTGTGTAGGCCTATTTATCAATGATACAATAGTATATGAACGTTTTACTTTTGTTATGGATTTCCTTTAATACATAACAATTGATCACTTATACATTTATGAAGTTTTGTAAATTATTGTTAGCGTTACGAAAACTGTATGTTGCTAAGATTGTATTCTTCCAGGTCGAAACCTGCTGCAATATATGGTTGTGCGGCATGCTGCGTATTTTTAACTGGTGAAACAACGTCCACTCACCAATTATATGCATTCTATCTCTCTTCGCCGCAATTTGTGTCTCTCTCACTATTCTACCGCTATTACAATAATGTGTTCCTCAGAGCTCTCTCAGATCTACCACACCCTCTTCGTAGAGCGCGTAGCACCCGGATTGCAACACATTCCCACCCCTATTCTGTGCAACTCCCCAACCCAAGAAGAAACGTTATTCTCAGCCTTTCTTCTATTTAACAGCTGAGCTCTGGAACTCTGCCAGAATCTGTCTTTCCCTCTTCGTATGACTAAAATTGCTGCAAACTCTGTGTGTCCAGGCATTTTGGCTCGAACGTCCCTTCATTTTGGCCCTGTCACTCTTTCAACTCTGGGGGAGGCACTTGCTACAGGCAGTTCTGCAGTGTGTCTCCCTCACTCAATAGAAAACAAAAACATGAAAGCACACAATTGCCATCACGTTATGATTGTGGGAGACCTCAATCAACATTTTCAGAGAACATTTGATGATCTACTGGGAGTGCAAGGCCTTTCTTATTAAGTAGTCTTCCCAACACACATTAGGGGGGATTGACTGGATTCAGTTCTAACCGATCTACCCAAAGGTGTTGACCTTTTTGATGAAGTTGGTTCATCATATCATTATGCAGTCATGTCACAAGTTTACCTGACAGCTCCACTAGATGAAGAAAACCAGAGATAGATTTGTCTTGGGAGCAGTGCATATAACACACACTACAAAACACTAACTGGGACCTCTTATTAACTGGCGAGGCACACCACGACACCGAGGCACACACAACGTATATACTCAATATTTCCAAGAAAAAGTGTGCCACATCGAATTTACAGTGCCTGACCAAATTAAATTCCCCTGGTTTGGCTACAGATGTCGACTTGCTGCAGAGGGTAAGTATAAGGCCTGGACCATGGTGAATAGGCACCTCACAACACGTAACAGGAATATCCACAAATAAGTTTGCAAAAGAAAGAAAAACACTGTTAAATGGACAATCTCCAGATGGGAAAGTAAGTTAAAACTAAACGAAAGTTGCGGGTAAAGAAGTTGGCACAACAAAATGGTGGTCACTAATAATAGAAAAGCAAGGTTTCGCTGCCTCAGAAAAAGATGCAAACCTGACGGCACTCTTAACTTCTTGCAACAAAAAAAGTTAGTGCTCTTTGCCTCACCTTCACTCTGATAGCATTAATACCATCAATATTACAGAAGACAAAATATGGAGACTATTATAATCAATAAACACAAAAAAGGCAACAAACCCTGATAACATCAGCCCTCACTTCCTCAAAACATGTGTCAAAGAACTCACTCTACCACTCAAGAAAATACTCCAGACACGTCTCAAACAAAGAATCTGGCCAGCACTATCGAAGAAAGCTAGAGTCACACCAGTTCACAAGGAAAACAGCATGTGTGATCCCAAAAACTATCGTCTCATTTTTTTTTTATCTGAAATAAACATAAATATTTGAGAACATAATTGCAGAGCAAAAATAACAAATTACCTAGACAGGCACCTTTACCTAAGCAGCAGGCAATTTGGCTTTAGACAAAGTCGATCAATTTCAGAACACGGACCTGGAATGACACCTTTGATGCTGGACACTCAACACTTCATTGCCTAGATAGTGCAGAAGCCTTTGACAGTTTGTGGCATCAAAGCTTAAAATTAAAAATGTTGGCTCACTAGGGATAACTGGAGACCTAATGGAACTATTTAACAGCTAGATTGGTTCCATCATACTATTCATATGCAGAATCACAATCACATAATTATAAATGAAACACCTTGGACCAAGTTGTAACGTATATAAATCATCAGCTGGAGTACATCATAAGATGGGATCATAAGTAGCAAGTTAAGTTTGCTCCAGAAAAAACACAGGCGATGATCATATCACGTTCCCTTAATGATGCAACTAATCTTGAAGGTGTTCTGGAATTTGAAAATTACGATCTTAGCATCAATAACAATATCAATATAATGGGAGTCAACTTTGAGAGCCAGCTGTACTTTTAACAACTAGTGACGAAGATGGCTCACAATGCATCCAAAAAAGTCACCATACTGAGACGAATGAGGCAGCTTCTGGACACTGAAGGGCTAATGACACTCTATAAAACACAAGTACGCTCCCACTTAGAGTACCCGCCTCTCACATGAATGTCTAATGTTGCACCTACCTTAACCTTCTCGACAATGTGTAAAGGCGTGCTAAGCGTCTAGTCACTGATACAAGCCAGCCGGGTCAAGCTATACAGTGTCTTGACTCTCTAGAGCACTGACGAATAGTAGCATCTCACACAGTGACGCACACGGCACATAATTATGCAGCAAGTAGCACACCTGTAATGACTTAAGGATTCTGTACCTGCAGTCAGTACGCAGCATTAGGTTGGTGTTGGCCAGTGTCTGCCAGGTGGAGATACCTCAGTCAAGAACCAGTATAAATCAGATAACCTACAGTGAAAATACTTCAGTCAAGAACAAGTACACATCAGAAAACCTACACTGCAACAATAGCAAGGTTATGGAGTTTGATGACTACTGCCATCACCTTCAGAAACCTTAGCACAAGGCAGATGAAATAATTCAGCCAACTCCTGGTGTAGACATCCCAACAACAACAATCCACCCCAGGGCTGTTAGGCCAGGCAGCCTAGGGAACGACAACTATAACAATCCACCATAGTATGAAAACTACCTTCAATGGTCTTTATATTTTATATGTATATTCTGTACGTTTTTGTGTCCAAGGAGGTCAGCTTTAGAATAGCTCATAATTAGTATTATCTGCAATGCTATTGCTTTAGCTGGATACATCTGTAAATGTTGTTTGTATAATACTGTGCACCTAAAAAATATGGACATATACGTACCATACAAAAAAAAAAAAAAAAAAAAAAAAGTGGAAGTAAAACGTTTTATGATGTAGTCTTGCTGGTCTGAAAGTTGTTGTAATAACTTATGTTCTTGTTCTTAATAACAGTTAAAGGTAATAGAAAGGGAATAATTGTATGGTTAAAGCGCTGCCACATATTCAATATTCTGTGTCTTTTATGATTGTATTTCTCAGTAGCAACACTAGTAGTAACCATTAACTCCCCGTCCTCCCCACACTCTCCCTGTCTTCCTTTATCTCCCTTTGTTCTCAGACCTCCCCACTCTCCCTCCTTCCTTTTTTGTTGATAACAATTGATTTATCCGACAGAGTTCCAAAGTAGCCATCAACATCTAAATTAGCTCCCTATTTCCCTTCCTCGTGTTCATTATATTGTCACTGGCGTTAGTCTTTGTAGATCACATCAAAGCTGCTGAGTCTTGATTACATGAGAGGGATTTGCATGTTATATTTCATCCTCCGCTTTAGTGGACCCCTACCTGTGTTAGTGTGTTAAATAACTGTATTATCTGGGTTTACCTCCTTATCAGCCTCCCCACCTTCATTTGTTTGTCTCATCATCTTTCTATAGTTGATTGTGTATCTTTATCTATGTTTGATTGGGTCTACCTTTGTGTGTTGGTTGAATCCAATTAAATGTATTTGTTTGCATCCCTGAGTGTTTATTTCAGCCTTTCTTTGTCTGCTTCAGGCTGTGTTTGTTTGCAGCATTTCAACTATATTTGTCTCTCCATCACTGTTTGTCTGTTTGTCCATTTGTTTGTTTTCTCCGTACATAATGAATTTCTCTAATTCTCTATTTAAATACATTCTGCATCTGTATTAAGATCTCAATCAATATTTGTCTGTTACCATCACTGTTTGTCTGTTACCATCACTGTATGTCTGTCACCATCACTGTATGTCTGTCACCGTCACTGTATGTCTGTCACCGTCACTGTATGTCTGTCACCATCACTGTATGTCTGTCACCATCACTGTTTGTCTGTCACCATCACTGTTTGTCTTTCACCATCACTATGTGTCTGTTACCATCACTGTTTGTCTGTTACCATCACTGTATGTCTGTCACCGTCACTGTATGTCTGTCACCGTCACTGTATGTCTGTCACCGTCACTGTATGTCTGTCTCCGTCACTGTATGTCTGTCACCGTCACTGTATGTCTGTCACCGTCACTGTATGTCTGTCACCATCACTGTTTGTCTGTTACCATCACTGTTTGTCTGTCACCATCACTGTTTGTCTGTCACCATCACTGTTTGTCTGTCACCATCACTGTTTGTCTGTTACCATCACTGTTTGTCTGTCGCCATCACTGTTTGTCTGTTACCATCACTGTTTGTCTGTCACCATCACTGTTTGTCTGTTACCATCACTGTTTGTCTGTTACCATCACTGTTTGTCTGTCACCATCACTGTTTGTCTGTTACCATCACTGTTTGTCTGTTACCATCACTGTTTGTCTGTTACCATCACTGTTTGTCTGTCACCATCACTGTTTGTCTGTTACCATCACTGTTTGTCTGTTACCATCACTGTTTGTCTGTCACCATCACTGTTTGTCTGTTACCATCACTGTTTGTCTGTCGCCATCACTGTTTGTCTGTCACCATCACTGTTTGTCTGTTACCATCACTGTTTGTCTGTCACCATCACTGTTTGTCTGTTACCATCACTGTTTGTCTATCACCATCATTATTTGTCTGTCATCATCAATGTTTGTCTATCACCATCATTGTTTGTCTGTCATCATCAATGTTTGTCTGTCACCATCACAGTTTGTCTGTCACCATCACTGTTTGTCTGTTACCATCACTGTTTGTCTGTCGCCATCACTGTTTGCCTGTCACCATCACTGTCTGTAACCATCACTGTTTGTCTGTCACCATCACTGTTTGTCTATCACCTTCACTGTTTGTCTGTCACCATCACTGTTTGACTATCACCATCACTGTTTGTCTATCACCATCACTGTTTGTCTGTCACCATCACTGTTTGTCTGTCACCATCACTGTTTGTCTGTTACCATCACTGTTTGTCTATCACCATCACTGTTTGTCTGTCATCATCAATGTTTGTCTATCACCATCACTGTTTGCCTGTCACCATCACTGTTTGTCTATCACCCTCACTGTTTGTCTGTCACCATCACTGTTTGTCTGTCACCATCACTGTTTGTCTGTCACCATCACTGTTTGTCTGTTACCATCACTGTTTGTCTATCACCATCATTGGTTGTCTGTCATCATCAATCTTTGTCTATCACCATTGCTGTTTCCCTGTCACCATCACTGTTTGTCTATAACCATCACTGTTTGTCTGTCACCATCACTGATTGTCTGTCGCCATCACTGTTTGTTGTCTGTTACCATTACTGTTTGTCTGTCTCCATCACTGTTTGTTTGTCTCCATCACTGTTTGTCTAGCACCATTACTATTTGTCTGTCACCATTAATGTTTGTCTGTCCCTATCACTGTTGGATATTAACCCATAAACGGCGATCGTCCTCAATAGAGGTTTTTGTGGTGCACTGCGACCTTCCTCAATAGATCCAGAGCATAAAACAAAACTTTTAAACACCTCAATGGCACTCAAAACAAAGACATTTGTGATTCAGAGAGATTATTCCCCTCCATTACTTTCTACCACTCCTACATATGTGCCTCCCACCCCCTTCCCCTCCTCCTCAATTATGAGCTATTTTTCCTCTTATTCTCCCTTTTATCGGGTAATTTTTGGCGCGAATTTCCCTTACGCGGTCTCTTTAACACGGGTGAGGCAGCTAGAGATCCTTGCAACAAAGAGACTTTTACTCAGAGCCATCAGTGTTGCTCTAGAGCTCGAAGGGGAAGGATATTCGCCTCCTTGCCTCATCATACGACCGGGCGGCAATAATACGTCTTTTTCACACCCCAAATGCTATTCCCACTTCTTTTGTTTCTCTTAAATGTTCATATGTTCATATTAAAAGGAAAATAGGCGCATATGGATAAGTAATAATGATATGTATGAAAATATAACTATTTTCGTTAAAATAGACCCAAATACCTCCGCACGGCGGGACCCTTTGAACTACCATAGCTTCGCGCTTTACGAGTTAAAGTCGTTGATAAAACTAAACCTCCATGTGGATTACAGTGTGAAAGTTATGGCGAGCCTATAATTATGTTCCTTATAATTGATTATAAACACATATCACATGAGGATAACAAAACAAACTTATGTTGCATTATGAAGTAGGCACAATATCAGATTCCATGTCAGATACCACCATTCAGCATGGACTCACAGACAAAGCGCAACACAGCTAAGTATTACTCTCATGGCCATAACTGTGTATGCTGAGTTATGAGCTACAGATCCCTACTAGCCTCCCAATGACCCTGTTCACATATGCCCATATTACCTTCTTTGTAAATGTGAACTGTTATAAGCTGGATGGTAAATGTGTGTAATGGCACCGATAAAAATACAATATTTCAAAGTAAAATGCAAGTATTTCTTTAGCCAACTAACAATACAATTCACACACAAAGCCTAATACAAAAATACAATAGCTGCAAGTTTTCATCTGTATTCCAAGACATCTTCCGGCAGATAGAGAAAAAAGGGTAGGGGTAAATTGATCTGTTCTAACCCGTGACTGCTAATTAGTAAGCAAACATAAAATAATGTGTGACAAGTATCACAAAACAACCCATACTTAATCAAATCAAACAGCAATGAAACAATAACACTAACAATCTAACACATATATTTCTCTTTCTGTATATACTGTATTTATATATATATATATATATATATATATATATATATATATATATATATATATATATAGTTATGAGAACCTCAGCAGGTGATCTTGGACACCGCAACTTCCAAATTAGTAGGGCAATGAGAAGAAATACGTTGTGGAACATCATAATTTATTCTAATTTTCGGCGACGTCACGCAGCCATCCTCAGGAAAGGGTTACCAACAGATCCTAAAAATTGAGTATAACTCTGTATATATTGCTAAAACAGGATCACTAAAATGTAATGCATTGTTGAACACGTGGCAATTTGCCTATCTAAAAAACAATTAAACAACATAATTTTGGCCAACTAGGCAAGGTTTAAATATAAAATAAATCTACGGCTAGACACCATCAAATTCAAAATTGCTAAATCTCAATGCAACAAAAGAAATCAAAACGCATAAGATATCAAATTTATATTATCATTTCTTTTTCAATTCAAATATTATTCTGAACTGTAAAGTCTAAAATCTATTAAACAAAATTTAACCTACCGCTAAACAGCGTCCAAAGTATTATGCTAATATCCAACCATGTGAGGACAAGACTTAGCAAAAGCAATCATAATAAACGAGAATATTAAAATGAAGGACTTTACAAAACATTTCAAATTATCTAGCAAAATTAGAAGCAAATTATAGTAATCCTAATCACATCGAACCGCAACATAAAGCAAAAAAGTACATTTGAATTACTTGACTCTAAGAAACTAAAGATAAATGTTGAAAATTCACATAAAAGAAAATTGTCACAAACAAATCGGAACTCACCATGATACCACCAGTCTCCAATGAAAGACAATGAGGGACTGATTAACTGAACACATTTGAACTCTATATGTAAACTCAATATATGGTGAAAATTAAACGAAATAAAATGAAAAACCAAACTACATGAACACCCAAAAAGCAACCAATTGTACCCAATAATGAACCTTCAACTATTATTGACAAGATTTATTTCTGGTTTGTGCTTATATATCAGCACATTTTAATTATAATTTGCTTCTAATTTTACTAGATAATTTGAAATGTTTTGTAAAGTCCTTCATTTTAATATTCTCGTTTATTATGATTGCTTTTGCTAAGTCTTGTCCTCACATGGTTGGATATTAGCATAATACTTTGGACGCTGTTTAGCGGTAGGTTAAATTTTGTTTAATAGATTTTAGACTTTACAGTTCAGAATAATATTTGAATTGAAAAAGAAATGATAATATAAATTTGATATATTATGCGTTTTGATTTCTTTTGTTGCATTGAGATTTAGCAATTTTGAATTTGATGATGTCTAGCCGTAGATTTATTTTATATTTAAACCTTGCCTAGTTGGCCAAAATTATGCTGTTTAATTGTTTTTTAGATAGGCAAATTGCCACGTGTTCAACAATGCATTACATTTTAGTGATCCTGTTTTAGCAATATATACAGAGTTATACTCAATATTTAGGATCTGTTGGTAACCCTTTCCTGAGGATGGCTGCGTGACGTCGCCGAAAATTAGAATAAATCATGATGTTCCACAACGTATTTCTTCTCATTGCCCTACTAATAATATATATATATATATATATATATATATATATATATATATATATATATATATATATATATATATATTCTCTCTCTCTCTCTCTCTCTCTCTCTCTCTCTCTCTCTATATATATATATATATATATATATATATATCAATATACTGTATATATATGTAGTAAAACTCGCTAGGAAAATTGAAACAATAGAACACCAAGCTTTCATCTATTCTCTCAAGACATCTTCACGGTAATACAAGAAAAACTGTACACGTGAGGTACGATCACTATGCATTTACTTTTTATAGTAATACATTATTATTATATATATATATATGTATGCACATGTATGTATGTATATGTGTGTTTTTGTATGTAGGTGTGTGTATGTATAGTTGTGAGGGTGATCTGCCTGGTGTGGGCCATGCAGTCCTCTGCAGACTCTCGTTTCCTTATGTTGACCTCTGACCATTGTGGTGAGTTCAGTCCTCAGAGTATTAGTGAGTTGGGCCTATAATTCGGCCTTATAATTAGGGTTGGGTGTGAGAGAGATTTGCCTTGTGTGGGCCAATCAGCTCTCTGCAGACTCCCATTTTCTTATGTTCTTATGTATGTAATTGTTATGTGTATGTATGTATGCGTGTATGTGTATGTATATGTATATCTTTATGTATATCTTCATATTTACATAAGTTACATAAGCGTTTAAAGGGATCTGCCTTATGTAGGCCAATCGGCTCTCTGCAGACTCCCAGTTTTCTTATATTCTTATGTATAGAATTGTTCCTCTTGTATTACAGCACATATCGTTGTATCATTACTACTATATATTTGTATTAGTTCACTGTGTACGCATGTATCACGAGGCCCTGAAGGAGCTACAGTCAAGGGTTCATCGTTCTCTCCCCGGCATACTCCACCAAAGGCGCCATCAACATTTATGCCTGTATCCAGTCAGCCATAGCCATCTTTGGATCAGATAAACACCAGCTCTGCCAGCTGATCCCCTATCTGATGTCGTATAGCAACTTGCCAACAATCAACATCACTCAGGAAGCTTTTTCTACGAATCCAGCAGCCATCAAGAGGACGTCAACAAAGAATAAGAAACCCTTGAAGACTCAAAAACACCCAGCAACAGAACCAACACCACAGAAGCCGAGGAGTGCTACCAAACAACAGATGTTTATACCAAGACCTCTCAGTCTTGGTAGAAGCAAAAAGGAGCACACCTTTACAACAGCTACAGCTTAAAATGAAGAATCCATCAATTTAGAAGACCTTGAGGAAGAAGATAATAACGAGGAACAAGATGAAAATTATGAAGAAGACCAACATGAAGACAACCAACAACCAGAGAAGGAACAACCATCACCTCCTCAGAAGTAATTCATCTGAACACCAAGTAAGACCCGCAGAAAAACTTTATATACTGTAAGTCGACGGAACAAGGACAAGAACAACAGCAATCACAACCTCTATCAACACAACAAGTAGAAGGACTCTGGACCTTCGAAAGACAGCTGGAGAATATTAAGAGGCACTCCAACAAAAAGGCAAGAAAATCCAGAAAGACCTTCAATATGAACAAATTCTGCAATTATTAACCCCTTATTAGCGGGGCCCGACTTAAGGCGGTCTAAAGAACCAAGGACTATGTGGCGGGGCTCGGCTTAAGTCCGTGTGCAATTTTGGAGCAATAATGGCTCTGAGAGAGAAACGAGTGGAGGAGGAGCGTAGGTCGGCTCATGAACGCTCGGCATGGGTCCCGCGCGACTACTGACGTTTACTCCACACACACCCACACTCACTGCCTCACTACACACACACACACACATACACACACAAACAAACACACACACACACACACACACACACACACACACACACACACCCTAACACAACAACGTCAACTGGAGAGAGTTCAGAGGAGGGCATGCAGGATCATCCTGGGTGGCACATATCCAGGGTACGAGGAAGCTCTCACCACCCTTAGCATACCTGCACTCTCAACCAACCACTACAACACACTCAAACAGTTTGCATCTAAGCTGCTTATTCACCCACGACACAGAAACTTACTTCCACCAGACGCCCCTAGACCTACACGTGCAGCTCGTCATTTCAACACACTCCAACCAATAAGAGCAAGAACTGACAGATATAAAAATAGCCCTATCCCAACCATTGTTAATATTATTAATAATGTGTAATAACGGCCTGTCACACCATATATACGCGCCCACCTTTAATAATATATGCATAAGTGTGTGTGCGTGTGTGTATTAGAATATAATTATGTATGTATTTGCTTGAGTTTGTTTATGTATATGTGTATATATGTATCTATGTATGTGCAGTATATGTGTATGTATGTGTGCGTATATGTGTATGTATGTATGCGTTATTTATGTATATATATATGTGTCTATAGTGTATACTGTTTGTGGTTCGAGCCCGGTTGAGAGTATCAGGTAGGATAAGAGAAGAGCATATATGCATGTAATGTGCATATATTTATGTATATGTATGTCTGTGTGTATGTGCTGTCAATGGTTCGAGACCGGTTGAGAATATAAGGTATATAATATATATATGTACTGTACGTGTATTTATATGGTCATATGCACATATGTATGTAAATATACGTACATATGAGCGAGAACATATTGCTCATTAGCGCAACTTCTGATTATAAATCTATGCATAAGCATTATCTATTATTAAGTGTTCGCATATCTTCATCCATGTATTTCCACCCTTAACAATAGAACGCCCAGCTCTTCCATATTTCGCCTTCTGTCACACACACACACACACACACACACACACACACACACACACACCTACACTACCGAGGATTAACCTCCCATTGTAGTACCTGCACCCTCTTTACCCTTACCATACCAAAACAGTTTCTGTATGTATGTATGTTTGTGTGCATACGTGAGCGTTTGTGTATACGGACATGTGCACACTTACTGCATGTTCTTATGTTCCTATATATGTATGTATATGTATGTACGCACGTACGTGTATATACGTATGTTCTGTATATGAGTAAGTAAATAAATGTGTATATGTACTGTATATCACTTACTCTCATGGTTATTTTATGATAATTTGTATTCTGCACATGCATCATTATTGTATTTATTTATTTTGTTTGTAAACTAAGCTTACCATCCTCATATCTGTACATCTCATGTTCATCCACTAAATTGTAAAATGTGTATTTTCAGCTCATGAGGCTGCCATTCTTTAATAAACCGTTTATTATTATTATTATTATTATTATTACACACACCTACACTGAAGAATGTCCCATATACTATAATTCCCCCCAGCTGTCTCTCCTTATTTTATATTCTTCTTTTGTTCTCTACCGAGGATTACCTCCCATTGTAGTAGGCTTTACCTGACCCTACCTGTACAGACCCGTAGGCCATTTCGCCTTAACCCTTTTCAAACTCCTCATTTGATCTCTTCCGACGTTTGACATTCCATTCTAATTGGCTTTACCTGACCTACAGTCCGTTGCCCCATTAACCCTTTTCAATTCCCTCATTTAATCTCTCCCAAGGATTTAACTCCCATTATTAGCCTCACCTGACCCTACCAGAACAGTTTTTGTATGTATGTATGTTTGTTTGCATACGTGAGCATTTATGTATACGGGCATGTGCACACTTACTGCATGTTCTTATGTTCTTATATATGTATGTATATATATATATGCGTATTTATGTGTGTACGTATGCGACGATGCGTATATACAGTATGTATGTTCTGTATATATATGAGTAAAATAAATGTGTACTGTATATGCACTGTAAATCACTTACTCTCATGGTTAATTTATGATAATTTGTATTTTGCACTACCATAATTATTGTATTAATTTCTTGTTTTAATGTAAAGTATAATTATTATACTCACCCATTGTAAACTGAGCTTACCATTTTCATATCTGTACATCTTATGTTCATCCACTAATTGTAAAATGTGTATTTTCAGCTCATGAGGCTGCCATTCTTTAATAAACCATTTATTATTATTATTATTATTATTATTATTATTATTATTATTATTACACAGGGAATTATGTAAGGAAATTACCGTATTTTAGGGATTTTGCACTCGTCTTGCACGATCGTTGCAAGAGAACGCATGGCCGTAGAAGGATGGTTCTGGTGTCATTGGAAAGCTCAATTTACGCCCTTTCAGGGATACATAATTGTATTACGCTCTGGCTCTTGTTTATGCATGAAAAAGAGCACGGAACAAAGTCGTTTAGGGTAAAACCACCCGCTTGCCAGGTAGTAGAAGTTACCGACCTAGCCACTCGAGGAGAGTTAATATTAACACCATCGGCATCTTCACCACCACCATTCATCAACACCATCACCCACCTTCATCTACATTAGATGCCCTTCCACTACAACGTGACAAGTTACTCTTTGAGTGCTTATACAGGATTCACCAATGAAGAACACTTTTCGAAAAACAGCAAGGAGGATGGCTCTCCACCATTTACTCTTCTACTTTGCTCTTCTTTTCCGTCTTTACTTCTCTCTGTTTCTTAGAGACCTCTCATCTCCCAAGCTTATCTATCCCTCTTCGCATCGAAGCCGAGCCTGGGGACTCGCAAGCAAGACCGGCAGTTTTTTCTCAATTGATCTCAAAACCAGAGCTTGCAGCCAAGTATCAAATGGCATTCAAATGGCCATCAACGGTGCATCCTTTTTCTATGGCATTGCACAAGGAGAAGGGTGGAGATACTACAGAGTATATCGAGAGGGTGCTGGATAGTACAGTACAACAGTCCCTTGACAAAAGCTGCCTAGTTGAAGTAAGAAGTGAGGGTGACGGAAAACCGAGCAGCAGCAGGACCAGAGACAAGAAGAGGTGGTGACTACAACCTGTTGCAGTGTTATATTTGAAGATCTTATGGGTCCACAAACTATTAACCCCTTTTGTACCGGCAACGTCATTTGTATTTTATTATGGCTACTACTAATCGATATGAGGTTCAGTTCATCTTTATTTAAGCATCCTATTCTGTCTTGTAAACAAAACAACATGATAAAAATAACTGTAAATATCATCCAGTTATCGAGAATGGAATTGAAAGAGACTTTTACAAATTTTCGCTCGCAAGTGAAACTGGGAGCCCGGTTGGCGAGCGATGAAATCAGCATGTTTTGATCTATTTTCCATAATTATATGTTTGTTATATTCTATGTTTTAACCTTGGGACTAGACTGTTCAGTAGCCTGTAACTCTTACAAGGCCCCGAGATTATCGATTGGAGCTTCGAGATGTTGGGTGCTTCATGTGTTGCACTAGATGAGATGATCACAGTGAAGATTTAAGGTGTTGGTTGCTTCCTTTCTGCCACACTAGATGACGATACCTTATTTATACACGTCGCTTGATTTGGAGACAGCAGCTATATGGTCGTTCACAGAATCTTTGAAGATGGTCTAGCATCTTCTAGGTTATAAATTGGTGACGATATAGGGGGTATTTTCTTGATGTGTCTATGTAGCCAGGATATTTGTAGAACAACAAGAACGAACAGATAACCTCAGAAAAATCCTTGACGTTTGACACGAGCTTACCCTGAGGTCCTTTTGGTTTGCATTCCATAACTCTATCCACTGTGCTATCGCCTCCCCTGCCTGGGGGAGGTGAAAAGGTTAACCCAAGGACTGCAGGCAGACTCTATAAGAGGTTCTACAGTGCGAATGCGGCCAGGCTCTTAAGATCTATGTGGATGAGGGAGACAAAAGGCAGAACTGCCTGTAACGAGTGCCTCCCCCAGTTGAAAGAGTGACAGGGCCAAAATCAAGGAACGTTCGAGCCAAAATGCCTGGACACATGGAGTTTGAAGCAATTTAAGTCATAGGTTGAAGGGAAAATGGATTCAGGGAGAGAGTTCCAGAGCTGAGCTGTTGAATAGAAGAAGGTTTGAGAATATAATTTCACACTTGGATTGGAGAGTTGCACAGAGTAGGGATGGGATTGTGTTGCAAGTCGGATGCTACGTACTCTACGTAGACGGGGTGGTATACACTAAGAGAGCTCTGAGGAACATTGATTATTGTAATAGCGGTAGAATAGTAAGAGAGATGCAACATTGCGGCGAAGAGAGAGAGATTGCATAGAGTCGGTGAGTGGACGAGAGTTAATGTTACGAAAGGCTTTCCTTTCTACTTTGTCTAGGAGTGCGGTGTGAGAGAATTCCCCTCACACATGTGAACAATACTCGATAAATGGATGCACTGTGCCCTTGTACAGAGCAAGAAGCTGTGCAGGGGTAAAGAACCCCCAGAGGCGGTTGAGCAAACCCAGCTTCTGGAAAGCTGTTTTAGCAATGGTGGTAATATGGTCTTTTTAGTGAGATAAGGAGAGAAAGAGATTCCTAGAATACTGATAGAAGATGAAGGATTGATTTGTGTATTGTTGAAATATAAGGAATAGTCCTGTGGGAATCCTTTATGGGTAGATAATTGGAGAAATTGAGTTTTGGAAGCATTGAAAGTAACTGAAAAAAAAATCTGCCTCAAATGGAAGTGGTTGATAGGTTAGAATTTAAGTGTTTTATGGCATCTTCCCATGATTTTATGAGTGCTTGCTTGTTGGGGGGTTCTGGAAAACTAGTTGAATAGTGTTAGGTAGAGTCATCAGCATATGAATGGATACTACTGGAGGTACAGTTTAGAAGATCATTAATGCATATTAGAAAAAAAAATGGAGATAGGACAGCACCTTGAGGAACACCGGAGTTGATAGGTTGAGGAAGTGAACGATGGCCATCCACAACCGCAGCTATGGTACGGCCAGAAAGGAAATTCGAGATAAAGGCACAGATAAAGGGATAGAAACCGAAGGAGGGTAGTTTGAGATTAGAGATTTGTGCCAGACTCTATCAAAAGCCTTTGATATGTCTAATGCAATAGAAAAGGTCACACCGAAGTCCTGGAAGGAGGATGACCAAGTTCGTAAGATATGAAAGGACATCCCCAGTAGAGTGACCCTTAAGGAATCCATACTGGCGATCAGAGAGTAGATTATGAGAAGATAAATGCTGAAGAAATTTTGAAGTAAGAATAGTTTTAAAAACTTTGGAAATGCAAGAGATAAAAGCAATTGGACGATAGTTGGAGGGTTGGGACAGGTTGAATGAGAGCAAATTTCCATCAAGAAGGGGAGACATTAGACAAGAGATAGAGACGAAAGAGTTTGCCTAGGCACGGAAGCACAGTTTTTTAGTACAACAGGAGGAACACCATCATGACTGTACACCTTCTTATTATTAAGCCCAGAGAGGGTAGAAAGTACATCTTTGGAAGAGACCAGGATATTGGGCATGAGTAAGTGAGAGGGGGGTGGAGAGGGAGGAATAGCACCGGAATCATCGTAGGTGGAATTTCTAGCGAAAGTTTGGGCGAAGAGTTCAGCTTTGTCAGAGGAAGAAGTAACGATGGTGCCGTCATAGTGGAAAAAGGGAAGGAAAGACGAGGAAGAAAAATTGTTGGAGAGATTTTTGGCTAGATACCAGAAAGCTTGGGAAGAGCTAGAGTTGGATAGTTCAGTGCATTTATTATTGATGAAAGAGGGTTTGGCGAGTCGAAGAACAGATTTGGCTTGATTCCGGGCAGAAACATAGGAAGTATGAGATTCTTGAGTTTGAGGGCGACGGTACCGTTTGAATGCTTCCTCCTTGTTGCGGAAAGCAGTAGAACAAGTGTGAGTAAACCAAGATTTGTTAGCATTAGACTGAGAGAAAGAAAATTACCTCGGTAATGCGTTCAGCACTCTCCGAGGTTTCCCGGCCACGGAAGCAAAAGTCATTCCATGGGAAATCAAAGAAGTACTGCCGGAGAGCCTCCCATTCGCGCGGGAGTGGAAGGACTGGGCGGCCTCCCACCTCCCGCCCGGCCCATTTGCCTTGCTTGCATCTTGAGTTTTGGATGTACCTCGTCGCCTCGCTATGTTTATCGCTCCCCTAACGCTTCCCATGACATAGTTGACTCCCCACCAAGTGGGGAAGAGGAGGAGGAGGATGACCCAGACCCCACAGCATTCCTCAAAATTCCGCCAGGTCATGATAGGGGTAAGAAGAGACGAGATAGTGTGTCATGTTGCTACGTACACAGTAAGTTTATGTGTACACTGGTCCTCCCACACTCCCCCTGCCTTCACCACCACCTCCCCTGTCTCCCCACTAAGAATACGTCAAAACCCATATTTCTAAGTCAAAAGTGCCTAAAACAATGTGTAACACTCATATTTTAACTATGAAATATACGGTAAAGTATAAAATCAATAAACAGAGTACGTGAGAGAGACATAATAAAAGTGAGAGTGAGTGAAGGGGAAGTCGGGTGTCATTCAGCTGGCAGTGTGTATGTGCGTGAGTCCATGAACAAGGTGGCCGCCAGCCCACCAGTCATCATGGTAACCAGGACACGCGCGAGGCTTGCCACTCCCTCGACACTTATAAAACTTCAATCTATGCACTTATCACACTGTAACAATGACAATATGTGATACATGTTGCTAATATCTGAACTATGAAGGCACACATGATGCTCGGTTGATGTAAATAACCGTCACTCGAAAACTGGACGCATCGTACATCTGTCATGCTCTGCTATGTCTTGAAGGGCGGGAAGCTTGAAGGCTGCCCGGCATCAGCTGATGGCTGAGGCTGCCCCCCCCCACCCATAGGACCCCAAAATGACCGAGGTGAGTGTTTTTTGTATTATTCTTCATTCCTCACCTATTTAAGCTATTTAAAAAATAAAAAAACAAAAAACAGGCCAAATCTGCTGGTCTCTCAGTGTACATTTAATCTAAACTAGCTGGGGTTCAGTTGGTTAAATGATACAAACATAACAAGACTGCGAGCATTAACTATATAGTCTGTTATATATCAGGTGATGGTAAATTGAATCCCTTAGCAACGGATTTCTCGATAATTTATGGAAAATATCTATATACACAGATATCTGTGTCGAATTAATGCCAAGTTTTCGTAATTACCAAACGATTTCGCTACAAAATCTACATAATAGCTGAGTAACGAAGATGGTAACATTGTCATAAGCTGGACAATAAAAAGACTAGCGAATGTCAGCAGTTTATCAATATAGTTCGCCAGTGAAATAATATTGTGCCCTCTAAAATTGTCAAGGAATTTTTGTCCATGGCTGTGCAATACGCGTAATACGGTACTCTTATTTACTCATAATCATAATGTATCCTTAACCCTCCCGCATCTTTAGGACGCGATCACGTCATAACGCCACCCCTCGAAGAGTGCTCGTATGACGCAATCGCGTCATAATGCCACCCGTAAGTTAAAAATAGTCGTGGTAGATAAGTTTATGACGCGATTTGGACGCATTTTTGGCTGGTAAGTTAGCCATCAGTAAGTTACAAAATGAAATATCTGGCAACCCCCTAGCGTCCCTGTGTGAGGAGTGCGGGGCTTTGTTTCACCAGTTGTGAGCCGGCCGCCAGTCTGTGAGGTAGTACTCCCGGACCTTTAAATCTCGTCTCGCCTCCATTGCCCGCAATGGAGCGGGTTTCAGGCGGGCAAATCTTGATTATTTATGTACTAAGAGGCAGTGTATCATCAATTTGTGGCTATCTATTTATAAGTTATGTATATAACTCGTGATTTGTGACTTTGTGCCTCGTTGTTCGCCACTCCATAGCCAGCCATGTGTTTTTTAGGTGGCTAGAATGAACCCAGTGGAAGTGTTGTGAACTGTGAATAATAATATTATTTATATCATATTCGTAGGGTTAGTGTACTAAGCATTCGTAGTCACATTCCAAACTTATGTTAGGTTTGTGATTACGAATGTAAGCTAGGCTATACGTGTGTGTCGTATATATATTGCCCTAAAACCTTAATTTTCGCTTGAAAGACCAATATATTTATCAATAAATACTACATACGAAGTATAATAAAGCTGTAATTACGAAATATAGTTGTGTTTTGCCCATTTTTGGCATTATTTTATGCCCAATTTGGGCAATTTTTAGTGAATACACAGTTTTATTTGAGTGAAGTAACTAACAGTGAAGTGTGGATAGATTATAAACAAATTTTTTAGACAAAAATGTCACGGTAAGTACAAAAATGTAACGGTAAATAGCCTGACATAAAACATACAAGACTTTTATGCGCCACTGTACACTACACTACAGCAGTGAACCTTTGGACAGCCACAGTGTCTGGGTAAAGTACATAAGCTAATCCCATAATTACTTGCCCGCGGCGGGTCAGCACTCCTTGACCTTTTACCTTTTCCTCACAGCTGGGATATTTTATATGTTTAGGCATGGGCTAGGCCTATCTTTATTTTATATATATATAAATATATATATATATATATATATATATAATTATATTCGAGTATTTCTATTGTTATTTTATATATAGGCCTATTTTTCTTTATTGTGATTTATTATAGTTTTTATTTATTTTATTTATATCATTTTATTTTATTTATAATTTTATTTCATTTACATATTTGTTTTTTGTTGTTCCTGTTCCCCAGGATGTCCATGGGACCACCCCCTAGGTCCAGAGCAAGGGCAGGGCCCATAATCGAGTATTTATATAGTTATTTTATATATATTGGGATTTATTATAGTTTTTATTTATTTTATTTTTTTATTTATAAAATTTTATTTTATTTATAATTTTATTTTATTTATATATATTTTTTTTTATTGTTCCTGTTCCCCAGGGTGTCCATGGGACCACCCCCTAGGTCCAGAGCAAGGGCAGGGCCCATAATCGAGTATTTATATAGTTATTTTATATATATTGGGATATATTATAGTTTTTATTTATTTTATTTATATCATTTTATTTTATTTACAATTTTATTTCATTTATATATTTTTGTTTTGTATTGTTCCTGTTCCCCAGGGTGTCCATGGGACCACCCCCTAGGTCCAGAGCAAGGGCAGGGCCCATAATCGAGTATTTATATAGTTATTTTATATATATTTTTATTTATTTTATTATTTTATTTATATAATTTTATTTTATTTCATTTACATATTTTGTTTTGTATTGTTCCTGTTCCCCAGGGTGTCTATGGGACCACCCCCTAGGTCCACAGCAAGGATAGGGCCCATAATCGAGTATTTATATAGTTATTTTTTATATATTGGGATTTTATTATTTATTTTATTTATTTTATTTATATAATTTTATTTTATTTATAATTTTATTTCATTTTTGTATTTTTGTTTGTATTGTTCCTGTTCCCCAGGGTGTCCATGGGACCACCCCCTAGGTCCACAGCAAGGGTAGGGCCCATAATCGAGTATTTATATGGTTATTTTTTATATATTGGGATTTATTTGATTATATTTATTTTATATATAAAGGTATATACCGTATATATATAATTTTGTTTTCCTTGTCCCCTTCCCTGTTGTGTTGGTCTTGTTCCCCAGGGTGTTTGGCCAAAGAGCCCCTAGGTATAAATATATTCTTATAATGCCATACTATGACTACGTCACGGTGTTCCCCCATTTGAATTACAAAATGCGGAACTATACCGTCATGAATCCATTATACTCACGTCATCTGGAATCGGATAATGCAAAACTATGACTATGTCATGGTGGACTATACCAACGTTATATGGATCCAGTGATGGCGAACTTGCGTCATGACAACTATCAACGTCAATTACGTTTTTCCTTTATTTCCATTTCTTGGTTTCAGCATCGTAAGCTAACTACGCCAGCCTGCCGCCATATGCCAGCTGCCATGTCGGACAAGAGGGATGTTAAGAAACGTTTGCGGGACTCCCAGCTGGAAGATGTAGTCAACGAGGTGCTGGACCTGACGACGACGGATGAGACGGCGAGCGAGAGTGAGTCGGACGAGTGGTCTGACGATGAGGATTGGGCTTCACCTCCGCCCAAGCGACTCCGCCTCGACGCCACCACCTCGGCCGATCCACCACCAGCCCCAGCAACGTTAGACGACCCACCACCACCACCAGCAGAACCAGCCCCAGCAACGTCAGACGACCCACCACCACCACCAGCAGAACCAGCCCCAGCAACGACGAACGACCCACCACCACCACCACCAACTGAACCAGCCCCAGCGGATCCACCACCACCATCCATCTCATCCACATCTCATCCCATCCCATCTACATCTCATCCCATCCCCTCTACATCTCATCCCATCCATAACATCGCCGATTACCTCCTACCATCACCCAACTTCCCCCAACTTCCCACGTCACCTCTTCCATCCACTCGCGTGGCGGTGCCTCATCCTGGCTTCCAGCAGGATCACCAGCTCACTGCCCACACCTGTTTGCTACGCTACTTGCTGTGGGCACTTTGAATACCCCGCCTTCGCATGTCATGGGAACGGTCACCCCAGCAGTGTCCCCCTTCAGCGACACACCGTTGACCCCCTCGGCATTTGTTCTGCTTGAGCATCGAGCCGCAATGCGTGCTGAGGTTGCTGAAGCCGCAGTGCGTGCTCAGGTTGTTGCTGAGGTGCCACGCACAGTGTTGAATCCTCCACCAGCAATCGAGGAGCTTCTTCCCCAAAGGCTTCCTTTTCACCATTCACCAACTGGTACAGCTGCACCAGGTTCACCAGCTCCACACCTTTCACCAGCTGGTGCAGCTGCACCAGGTTCACCAGCTCCACACCTTTCACCACTTGGTGCTGCACCAGGTTCACCGGCTTCTGCATCATCTGATGCAGAAGCCCCCCCAACTCAACCCCTCGACCTACCACCTATGCCACGCCGGAGGCCAGGTCCCCATAGGGGGGCAGGTGGTAGGCCCAGGGGCCGCAGAGGTGTTCCTCGCGGTGGTCCTCGCAGTGGTCGTGGCCGTGCTCGCGATCCTGCTCCCGATCGTGATGCCGGTTGGACCGACATCCCCTTCGACCCCCAGCCTGATCTGTTCTCAGGGACCCCTGGCATGCAGGTTTCAATGCCGGTGACTCCTCTCCAGTTCTTCCAGCTCTTCTTCACAAGGGAGATGCTGCAATAACTCGTATTGGAGACAAATGCTTACGCCAAGTTCGTTGACGGAGCAGCCGCTTTTTGGCACCTGTTTGGTGAGGAGGAAATGGCCAAATTCCTTGGCCTGTACTTCCTCATGGGCATCACCAAGATTCCTTCTCTGAGTCACTACTGGCGTTCAACTGTCCTTCACGACTACCTAGTATTTCGGAGAACGATGAGTAGGGCTAAGTTTCTAGCCTTGTTGAAGTATTTCCATGCTTTCAACAACAAGGCAGTCTGCAGGCAGAACAAGGACAGGCTTGTGAAGCTTCGGACGGTGATGGAATACCTACTTGAAGGCTTCAAGCTGGCATACATCCCCGCCGAAAAGCTGTCCCTTGACGAAGGCAGCCTTGGATGGAAGGGTCGCCTTTCATTCAAGGTTTACAACCCAATGAAGCCGACGAAGTACGGTGTCAAGCTGTACATCCTGGCAGAGGCGTTGACTGGCTATGTGTGGGACTTTTGGGTCTACACCGGTCTGGGTACATCTCTCCAGGAGACGGTGGAGGGTCTCACGGAGTCCTTCAGAGGCCAGGGGTACAGACTGTACATGGACAACTATTACAACTCAGTTGACCTGTGCCAGCAAATGCTCACACACAACATCTATGTGTGTGGCACCCTGCGCCTTGTACGAGGAGCTCCTAAGCGGTTGTGTGACATTGCTAAAGCAAAACAGCTTGAACGCGATGCGACATTAGCAATGAACAACGGCTTAACCATGGTCCTAATTTGGCGAGACAAGCGCATCGTCAACATGGTGTCCACTTTCCACAACCAGGACACCATCCCGAAGCTTGTCAGTTTCAAAGAGAAGGACCAACAGGGCAAGTGGCGTCGTGGACAGAGGGAGATCTTCAAACCTGTTTGCGTTGAAGACTACAACATCCACATGGGTGGGGTGGATCACTTCGACCAGATGGTCCAGTGCTACCCCATCCAGCGAAGGATGGTCAAGTGGACGAAGAAGATCACCTTCTACTTCATCCAAATGGCCCTCTTCAATGCCCATGTCCTGTACAGGAAGTGCTACCCAAGGAAGAAGATGACCTTGCTGGACTTCCAGGAGCACATCTGTACTTCCTTGCTGCACTTCAACCCTGCAGAGTGGCCTATGTCGGGGAGGCCAGTCCACCGAGCACAAGATCTTCCGCGTGACCAGCGTGAGCCACAGAGGCATGCACGCAGGCAACGGCAACCCAATGGATCATCTGGGTCGTCCGACGACGACCATCCAGACTCCCCAGCCCCTGCTGCTCCTGACAACACTCCACCCTCTCCTGTTGCTGCTCCTGGTGGAGGCGTTGAGAGGGCACCACGTCTCGATGTCCCCTACCCACCACCAGAACCAGATGATGCTGCTGCTGATGCTGCTGCCCCGGGGGGAAACTATGTCCTGGTTGAACCCCCCGTGGTACTAGCACCTGATGCAGCTGCTGCTGGTGACGATGGGGAAGCAGCTCTTGAAGCTGCCAACCAACCGCCACCAGTACTGGAAGCAGCAGGAGCGGTGCGAGCCCGGAGACCTCGACCTGGAGTGGTCCCAAGGCCCCGTCCTATTGTTCTGAACCATGTCCAGTTGAACAGGGCCTTGGACCATTCTCGGCAGAGGATTCCGGCCAAGAAGCGACTCCGTTGCTATTACTGCAAAGTAATGAACGGCATTCGCAAGGACACAAGCTTCTGCTGCACGACTTGCACGGTTGCCCTCTGCATTGACGTCAACGACTGCTTCAACCTTTTCCATCGTCACAATGCAGGTGTCCTATAGTCAGGAGCCATTTGCAATCATTCATTTATTGATTCATTAATTTCTCTTCTCCATTCACCTGGCTTCATTCACCCACCTTCATTCACCCACCCTCGTTCACCCACCGACATTCACCCACCGACATTCACCCACACATTCACCCACCGACATTCACCCACCGACATTCACCCACCTACATTTACCCACCTTCATCATCAAAGTGGATATAGGCCTCCTGGGGAAACCACTCTAAAAAAATAACAAGTCAAATGCAGTACCTCCTAGGGTGGCTTGGAAATCTGCATATTTCTGTGGTTTGACACCTTGTATATATATATATATATATATATATATATATATTTATGACACCTTGTATTTATATATATATATATATATATATATTTATGACATCTGTATATATATATATACACCTTGTATATATACTATAATTATATATATATATATATATATTTATATATATATATATATATATATATATATATATATATATATATATATATATATATATATATATATATATAATTATATATATATATATATATATATTTATATATTTCTTTATTTGTGTGTACAATAATTATTTCTGAATTTATTACTTGATGATAACCTGGCTTTCTTGTTTTTTTTTTTTAGTGTCAACCCAGGAGCCATTTCCCTTCTCGTTGGAAAGGGTTGTGGCCCTATCAGGTAAGTAAAATTGACAACCTTCATGACTGACATGTCTTCTATGAACATTATACAATTATTGGCAAGGAAAATTATATAAAAGTGTTGTATATTGTGGCAAAGATAAACAACTGTATAAACATTCTCATTTATTTACAAAACAATAGCAGTGCATGGAAACAATTGCGCATAGCTCGCGAACCAATAACGCTATATTATTATATATAACGCATAATTTTCCGATGACGGTGATATAAACAGTTATATACGTATCCGAGCAAACAAACCAATGCCGAGGTGGGGAACAGCTCGGAACCCGGCTAGCATCGGCGGAAAAGAGACGGGTAAAGCGTAAATATTCACATTTTGGCTCTTCATTTCAAATATTCATAGCGCAAAAAGTATTTGTCCTAGGAACTTCTACTTTGTTTTATACTCATCAGCATTATTTGCCGTATTCATAAAGCCTAAATTTAAATCCATACACTTCGTAGCAACGAAATAAATCGAAAATGTTATAAACCATATTTTATTTTTTTTCGGTCACTGCATGGAAACAATTGCGCATAGCTCGCGAACCAATTACGCTATATTATTTTTGTTTTCACCATTGGAAAGAGCACAATTTTTCGATTCAGGTGATATATACAGTTATATATGTGTCCGAGCAAATAACGCAACCACGAGGTGGGGAACAGCTCGGAACCCGGCTAGCATCGCCGGAACAGAGATGGGTGAAGCGTAAATATTCGCATTTTGGCTCTTCATTTCAAATATTCATAGCGCAAAAAGTATTTGTCCTAGGAACTTCTAGTTTATTTTATACTCATCAGCATTATTTGCCGTATTCATACAGCCTAAATTTAAAACCATACATTTCGTAGCAACGAAATAAATCGGAAATGTTATAAACCATATCAATCAAAATCATAGTTTTTTTTTCGGTCACTGCTTGAGAACTATTGAAGATAAACTATTTCTGTTTTCAGATTTGGAAAGAAGAGAAAAAATACTATTATTTGAGCAAAACAAAATATATGGTCATCACTCACAATTTAGAGCTAGAACGGTGTGAAGACTATTGCATGGGAAATAATTGTATTCCGGACTCATTTACACTTTCATATTTCGATTTATTTACATTTTTTTTAGTTTCATCATGTACTATAAATATTCCTCTTTCCATTAACATATGATACATCACAATAAACAGCATTCTGGTGGATGAAAATGCAGAAAAACACAAGGCTTCGAAAACTCGCCCAGCCTGATATTTCATGGCAAATTAGAGAACGCCTTACCATAAGTTAGCTATTTACGTTAGCGAATGCGAGAGGGTTAATGTAGTTAATATTTGAAATAAATTGTTTGAAAGTTATACTTGATGGTGACTACTTTTTTTATTTACCAGAGAGAGAGAGAGAGAGAGGCAGGCAGGCCCCTCACCCAGAGAGAGAGAGAGTGACAGACAGACAGGCTCCTCCCTGTGTGGGTGACGTCACTGCCACTGCGCCCTCTGATTGTTCCTAATTTACCCCATGATATATACTAGTCTTTACTTCGGAAATATGTGGCCCGGACTCATTGAATTTGATTCTAATGAAGAAATTTAAGGAAAACCTCTCAAAACCCCTGGCTATCTTGTGGAGAAGGAGTCTTGACACTGGTGAAATACCATATAGCTAGAAAAACGCAATAGTTGCCCCACTGCATAAAGGTGGGAGTAAAGCACTACCCAAAAAAACTACCGCTCGGTAGCTCTAACCTCCCACATGATTAAAGTTTTCGAGCGAGTACTGCGAAGCAAAATCTCAGCATTCATGGAAGCAAATGAACTACACGACACCGGTCAACATGGGTTCAGAGCGGGAAGATCATGTCTCTCACAACTTTTGGAACATTATGACAAAATTCTTAAGAAAAGGAAAACGTGGATGTCATTTACACCGATTTTCCTAAGGCATTGGAAAAATGTGACCATGGTTTAAAAGCCCACAAACTAAAAGCAAAAGGTATAACGGGGAAAATCGGACGATGGATATACAATTTCCTCATAAACCGGAAACAATCAGTAGCAGTAAACCAAGTCACATCTGAGCCTTTGGATGTCAAAAGCTCAGTGCCCTAAGGAACAGTGCTAGCGCCCCTTCTGTTCCTCATACTAATTAGCGACATAGATAACAACACAAGACACAGTACGGTGTTGTCTTTTGCTGATGACACAAAACTAAGCAAGATAGTAAACACACAAGAGGACACGGGCCGGCTGCAGGAAGACATACATGTAGTGTTCTAGAGGACCAGGGAAAACAACATGCAATTCAATGAAGAAAAATTCCAACAAATATAGTACAGAAATAATGATGTCGTTAAAGAAAATACAAACTACCTAACAGAATCTAACCACATAATAGAACGGAAGGACAGTGTGAAAGACCTAGGTGTATTAATGGCTGAAAATATGGGTTTCAAAGAACATAACCAGTTCAAAGTTGAGGCTGCGAAACGTCTAACGGGTTGGATTCTGCGTACATTTAAAACATGCGGTAAAACATACCCATGGTAACGCTCTTTAAATCTCTAGTGCTACCGTGGCTTGAATACTGTAGCGTATTAACATCCACATACAAAGCATGTGAAATAAATGACTTAGAGAATGTACAAAGAAATTTTACTTCGCATATAAGTTCGGTAAAACAGCTACACTATTTAGAGCGTTTAAGAGCACTGAAACTGTACTCGCTGGAGCATAGAAGAGAACGTTACCTAATAATATACACATGGAAAATCACAGACGGTTTAGTACAGTCGTCAGGATTAATTAGTTTCATTTTCCCTGTTAGTAGCACTGCACGGTGGAGGGGTATCCCCTCTACCCCCTTTCCTTGTTGGTTCCATACCCCCACCTAAACCCTCCCATTTTCTCTCCGACCCCAGAACTACACCCACCCTCCCTTCTTTCGCTCTTACCCAGCTAGGAGCTACTTCTGGCACCTCACCGTTTACATTTATTCTGAACACCTGATGAAGGAATGAAGTATTTCACACACATCTCTCGATCACCATCTCCTGCACATTAAAAATATGAAATAAACGAAACCTCACCTGAAGCTGTTAATTACTACCGTTACTAGTAGGGTTAACGTTACTGTATAGTTTTTATTGATATACCAGGTATGAGGGGTTGATACACACACTTATATAATCAAATATAAGGTATAATGAGATTATTTGGTTATACACGAAACTGTTATACAGAGCGGTATTGTAATAGAAGAATTATAGATCAGTTCAATATTATAACTCTTGTACAGTAGTTAGTCTGGGATATAATACATTAGCGTTATATAGTTATTAACCCGTGGAGCCCCGGCTAGTTTTGTAATGTTTGCGCACCAGAACCCGGCCGGTTTTCAAAAAATGGTTTTATTCCAGAAACAATAGCGAATGGGTTAGGAATGAAGGAAAAACCACGAAAAACCGCTCAAAAAGCTTAAAAAATGGTCCTACAGAGCCCCCGAAAATGGATTTTACAAGAGTAAAAAATTGAAGGCAATTATCCCAAAAAAAACAGGTTATTGCGCGCTCGCGCGCACGCACGTGGACTTTGAGAGTTTTCAACCATCGGCACGGTTGCGTGGGATACGTACACAGTTCCCATACAAATCTGAGCCCTCTTGAGTGGCTACACCTGAGGTCACGGTCGGCGCAATTAGGGTGACGCGCCAGGCGCGTCTCTGGGGCTGTGCGTTACATACATCGCCGACGCGTCAGGCGCGTCGCTGGGGCTGTACGGGTTAAGTAATTATTCTTAACAGATTTGAATTCCAATTATCTTGAAAGTTATATCAAGAGAATAAGCTTGAATAGACCTGAAGCTTTCAATATTATTATGTGGAGTAGATACTCTACGTCTTGCCATTACTCAGGGATTATTTAACACAATTTGCTATGTTTCAACCCATATTGCTACATAGCCATAGTGGATGCCCCCCTTAACTTGGTTACAACACAAGACACCTGATAAAATAGAGTAACCCAATGGCAAGGTTTTAAGAGTAAGGTGACAATATGAATAAGTCCTTCCCTAATGTATGGGTGAACGTAAATGTTGAGGGAAATGGAACTTTAAAATAAGACCCACCCTAATGGATAGATTAGCGTAAGAGTGCCCTAGGGGTAGTTAGTAAAAATAGGGCATATATATTGGTTATCAACCCTTCAGGATTATTTAGCCTGTTTAAATCAAGCAATATTTTCAAAGCTGGAGCCTCTTTTCGAAAACTACAGTACCTTGCCCGAGAGTAGTTTGTGTCTCGTTTATATAGAGTAGTTTTATATTATCGTCAATTAGGTAAGCAATATGGCCTAATGATTGGGTAGATAGCTATGTTAAGAGTGTTGAATTAACATAATGCAGTCACATGGCCGACTCACGGGGCACATATTCATGCAATAATTCATAGCATGTTTTTTTTTTAAAGAGACAATGAAAAACACATACAAAACAAAAAGGTCCATGTGCCTAAAGGCATCCTCCATTCATAAGATGTTTGTAACAACTGGATTAATATGAAGGGTGTGACTGGAAATGTGGTGGGTGGGCTTGTGGCTTTGGCTCCGCTGCATGTCTGCCTGCCGAGATCGGAACCTCTCCGGGTGGTCAGGGGCCGGGGGAGTGCTGGAGCGACCTTGGTAACCCTGGTCTCTGGGTCTTCTCCTGGGTGACCTGGATGTGTGAGAGTTTGTGTATTTTATCTGTGTTTTTGTTTTATGTTGTTTTTGTGTTTTCCCTGTTCTTGCTCTGTCTTGAGTCGGCTACCCCCAAAATGGGGATTGGGCCTGAGCATATAGATAGATAGATAGATAGATAGACAACTGGATTTAAACATTTGTAGATTGTAAGTTTGTGGAAAGCAATTCGAGGGAAGTGAATTCCAAAGAGTAGTAGCTCTGGGGATAAATGAATTCTGATAAGCAGAAGTTCTGCATTGTGGAGGAGAAAGTGTAAATTCATGGGCCTCTCAGCTGCCCTAGTTCTACGGGGAAAGATGTGGAGAGGCGGCACAATTGAAGCAAGTTCCTCGGAACAATTGCTGTGAAAATATCTGTAGAATAATGCAAGGGATGCAACGTTTCTTCGTATGGATAATGTAGGAAGGTCCTGTGTGATTGCAGGGTTATTGATTAATCTAATAGCTTTATTTTGAATTTTGTCCAACTGCCTCAATGCAACCACTCCACTTCCACCCTACAGAGGTGAACAGTAATCCATCTGAGAACGCACATGACTTTTATATATCACGGCCAACTGCTCGTCAGTGAAGAATTCTCGAACTCTGTACAGGAGTCCCAGTTTTTTTAGAGGCATTCTTAGAAATGCTTCTAACATAATGTGTCCAGCTCAAGTTAGTAGTTAATGTTGCACCGAGAATGCCAATACTAGGGGAAGTGGGAATATTTACATAATTACAAAATATATGGGAGTCAGTGAGATTCTGTCGGTTAGAAAATTGAATGTACTTGGTTTTCTGTGCATTAAAGGAAACTAGATTCTTTTGTCCCCATCCATTAATTCTAGAAAGGTCCTGGTTCAGAGAAATTGCAGTGTTTATTTTTGAATTTATAAGATCGGGTTGGGTGAAAGAATTGGTAAATGTGAAGGAACTGTGGAGTGTTGAGTCATCTGCGTAGGAATGTATTGGATTATGAGTGGTAGATATGAGATCATTGATATGAATGAGGAACAGAATTGGGGCCAAAACTGATCCCTGGGGAACACCAGCATTTATTGAGTGAAATTGAGAATAAAGGCCATCAACCATTACACGTATTTTTCTGTTATGAAGATAAGAAGAAATTAGTGGAACTAATGATGCAAGGCCGTAGTGTGACATCTTCGACAATAAGGATTGATGCCAGACTCTATCAAATGCCTTTGATATATCCAGTGCTATTGTATGTGTTTCACCATGTTGGTCTGTAGCTTGGTTGATTTGATGCGTAAGAAGGCAAAGCATGTCTGCAGTTGATCGACATCGTCTAAAACCATATTGCCTATCACTGATTAATTTATTATTCTCCAGATGCTTAACACCTTACGAGCGGCCTATGCGGTTTATTTATATGTACCGCCCAGCGGGGTGTTTTTAGCCAAAATAGGGCTGTTTACGTGATCATTTTCATGCCTAAATAAGACCTAGAACGTAAAACAAGTACATATCCCTGAAAGGGCATAAACAGAGCTTTCGAATGACACCATAACGATCCTTTTATGATGGCTAGTTTTCTTGCAATAACCGTGCAACGCGAGTGCAAAAAGCATGTAATTCGGTACTTTCCCCATATAATTCAGTATGTAGCGAGTGAGAGAGGGAGGAGGGAGCTGAGATTCGTGTCAGTAGGTTCGCCGCGGTGGTCTGGAGCAGTCATACGCTCGCTAGTCTCCTGCCACCACTTGTCTCTCTCTCTCAGCAACATTACGTGCTGAAATTGCGACCTATGTCGAGCGCCGCCACATAGTCCAGCTTTATTAAATACGACTTATGTGGTGAGCCGCTAATTAAGGGTTAATTATGTGATTATTTAATATAATTTCAAAGACTTTACCAAGAGTGGAAGTTATAGCTATTGGTCTGTAGTTTGATAGATCTGAAGAGGCACCTTTTTAGGAACTGGATGGATGTTTGCTTCTTTCCAGGGTACTGGGAAGCATGAGGTATGAGTACACAGACGGAATTTTTTTGCCAATACAGGAGCGAGCACCAAGGATCAATTCTTAAGTACTACTGGAGGAATTTCATCTGGACCAGGAGCCTTATCTACTGAGAGATTCTGCAAAATAGTTTTGACATGTCTGGTGTGGATCTTAAGTGAGGGAATTTCAGGCGAATTAAAATTAAGTACAGGGACATCTTGATTTATTTCATCTAAGGTTGAGTTGGTGGAGAAAATATCCGCAAGAAGGTTAGCTTTACCTCGTGGGTCACTTACAAGATTGCCAGTCGGAGATTTTAATGGTGGAATGGATGAAGCAGTAGTGAAGTTGGATTTAAATGAGTTAAGAGTAGACCAAAATATTTTGTTATCATTTGGATTATTTAGAAGTTTATTTGCCTGCTTGTGGAGAAAGTTTGATTTAGTTAGAGTGACGCATGTCCACGTGTGAGCATGCTGTACAGAACGCCTAGTCATGCCCCACTCTCGCTAGGATCGTCAGGGCAGGAACTTTGGCTGTAGTCTATGTAGAGTTTCCTAACTTAGTTCATGTGAGCCGTTGTACTATAAGTATTATGAATATGTATTTTGTTTTCATCTGAGTCAACGAGTTCTATTTTATATCATTAGTTATAAGTATTGTGTGTAAAACTTATTTGTAATGATGGGAAGAGAAACAGCCACAGTTGGGGGTCAGTGGGTGCGCCAGGCGAGAGGTGGGCCTAACTCACTAGCACTCCTCCCCCCCTCAGTGCTAGGGGAGCCTTTGTGTATCCCAAAGGAGAGAGAGAAATTACGTAATGGTTGTCAGTGGGCGGTCCTTAGCAGTTCACGTTGGGCTCACTAGAGGGCCGGGTATAAAAAGGGAAGTCTAGCCATTTTTTCATCAGAACTCATTAGAAGCGACTTCTCATTTCCCTTGCTAACTATATATATTCTTCTGACTGATGGGAACTTTCTCTACTACCTTACATTCTTATCTCCTCTTCTCCCTGCCCTGTTTAACTTCCATGGTCCCGTTGGTGCAGAGCTAGTCAGCCAACATATTATCGCTTGAGTTCTCACGAGATACTTGCCTATTAGATAGCCTATTTTGGAAGGGTTGACTTAGAATAGGATTGATTTATGTTTGTTGCACTTGCATATGCATTTCCCTGTGTGTTATTATTATTATTCCTGTTTTCTGCTAGTCTAGGTAATGCTAGACTGGGATAAGGCTTTTCTGTGTTACGAGTTGTTGTTTGATGCAGTGGTTAAGCGATAAACCTGCATACTCGTTTCGGTTCAGTGAAGCCTAGGTTGTCTTCGCGGCTGACTGTGTTAAGTTAATAATTTACAGTGCGTGAGGGCAAGAGCCTAACCACCCTGTATTTTATTAACAGTTTGTTTTTACTTTTTCAAGGAGCCAGGAGAAAACCAGATACAAGGGATCTGGATTTCTCAAAGTGCACTTGTTAGTTTTAACGTAATACTTTAAACAGTCGTGAGGACTTCGCTAGGCTACGAGCCGTTTTTGCTCAGTCACTGCTACCTTTTTGCCTACAGTACCCCAGCTAGACTTTACTCGATTAGTAGATACAGAATAGTATTGAAGCTTTCCTTATGTATGATATTGTTTATGCACTATTGATTTCATGTGTTGCAAGCTTGGCTACTTTAGTGATTAGTGGCCCACGAGCACAATCCGAGTAGGCTATTGCCGTTGCATTTGCGGAGTACTTCTTTTTAATGTTTGCCATTTACTATTGCATATTCTTTTAATTATTCTTATGCCAATTTAAGCCTTTAATAGTATTTAATTGCCAGTGTTTTTGCTTATTGAATTACTGTTCAAAATCCGATACGTACTTCTTACGAGCATCCGAGAAGCATCTAACTTTTTTCAGAAGATTCCTTGCTCGATGCTTAAGGACTATTAATTAACATAACGTAATAGTGCCGATCCGAAGTAGAGGGTGGAGGACTTCTTAAGTTCATAGTCAAGGGTGGATTACTTCGGCTTCGGCCAACACTATTCTTTGGTGTTGTTGTTTCTTACTTCATTGTTTGATTGTTGACCAGACTAGATAATTCCTGTCTCTTTATTAGTCTGTTGTTGAACACTAGTACCGAGTTCTTGTATACCCCGTTATAGCAGATTGAACTCTGGAGGGTATTGGTGTTTTTTGTTCGGCTGGCAGTACTCAGGGGTTGGGATCGTGTGTTTCCGTTGTGGCAGCGAGCCGTATTCGAGTCCTGATTGAGAGCCCTTGTGTACCCGAGTGCCAGTTCGTAACAAATGGCGACCTTGCCAGGATTTTGTGAACAGTATAAATTTTTGCAGAGTTGTACAACATTTGTTTGTTTGTATTTTAGCGTGCATATTGATTTTATGTTTTTTTGTATGGCAATTAGTAAAGCATTTAAGAGACTCCAGTTAATTTAGTAATTAGTGCTTGCATAGGAAGTTTAACACTTTTGTCTCGAGAATTTTTTTGTGGACACCAGTATGTCGTGCATTAGCACTGACGATGAGCGAGAGATGTCATTTGAAGGTGTGCCGTTAGTAACCAGTGAGGAGGATGCAAGAGTTTTTGTGAGTAAGCGGTACCACGTGACGGAGGAGAGGCTGACTGGGGTGGATGTTTGTGGCTTGCACCTGATAGCCAAGGTTTTGGGCATTTCCAATGTAGCAGGGATGTCCAAGGGGGAGCTGATTTCCTGGGTGTTGCGTGGGCGACATGGGGTTTCGGAGGAGAGGGCGTTTGGGGGGGTTCCTCCCCAGATCCCCTCTCACTCGACTCCCACAGTGCCGTCCACTCAGTTACCGGAGGTTAGCACTCTCCCACAGAGGGATGAGAATTGGCAGATTGGAGTGCCCTCGGGTGGTGCACGTGGTGGTTCCCCAGTTTTTGCCCCCCCTCCTTCAGTAGTGGCAGCTCCCTCTTCCTGCCTGTCTCCAGATATGGTATTTAGACTTGAGCTTGCTAAGATTGAGGCTAGGAAGCAGGAGATTGAGGTTAGGAGGCAAGAGGATGTGACCAGGAGGCATGAGGCTGAGCTTAGGTACGACTCAGAGAAATATTGTGCTAAATTAGATTTAGATAAGACTCGTGCAGAGTCGACAGGGACTCGGATGGGCCGTGAGGGCCAAGTAAGAGAACAGTCCTTAGCCCACTTAGTCAAATTGGTGCCGGTATTTAGTGAAACTGAAGTCACAGAATGTTTTAATCGTTTTGAGAAGAAGTGTAGGGAGCATAATTGGCCTGAAGAGAAGTGGGCAGCTCTAGTCTCCTCAAGACTTAGGGGTAAGGGTCTGAAGGCTTATGATGCACTGCCTTTAGAGTCTTGCATTGACTACCCAGAATTGAAGAGAGCTGTCCTACGGGCATACGAGTTGCAACCGGAAACATATCGATTGAAGTTTCGGGGTGTTACAAAGACTAGGGAGGCGACCTTTCTTGAACATGCCCGGGACTTAAAAGATGCACTTAAAAGCTGGACACGTTCTGAGAAAGCTGAGACGGCAGAACAGTTGACTGAGCTGTTTCTGCTCGAGCAGTTTTATAAGTGTACTGGTGCAGAAATGACTTTAAATATTAAAGAAAAGAACCCAAGAACTCTTCAAGAGGCAGCTGAGATGGCTGACCGCAGGTTGTCGCTAATCAGGGGATGTGAATCTGTAAAGCGTGTTGATGCAGTTCCCAAGGGGCGCGATACTCCAAACCCTCGAGCTCAGGACAATCACTATAGATATAAACCTCAGTTTAAAAGCCAAGATACCAGGACTGAACCAAAGACTACAGCCGTCCCATTACAGAAGGGTCAGAACTCCGCCCCTTATCAGAAGAGACCGATAGGGGAAGTGCAATGTTTTCATTGTAGAAAGAAGGGGCATTATGCAAAATCTTGTCCTAGCAAGCCGCCAACTGCAGCCGTGTCTTTGGTGCGCAGCATAGGTGTGGCTGAAATGTCGTCTGGATTTACCCAGGGTAGTTTGCCAGCGGCAGGGTCACAGGCTATGTATAAGACTCAGGAAGGCTCGTCCCCTGTCCGTGATGTCTTTTGCGCCCATAGAGGGACCGGTAGGGTAAGTTGGGCGGGTTGCCAGCATAAGGTGGAAGTTTTGCGTGATACTGGAGCTTCACAGACACTTTTGAAGAATTTCACGGGGCGACCAATTAATGCGGCACGGGTGGTTGTTGTTCAGGGTATTAATGCGACCAGGTCATACCCGTTGGTTCATGTGGAGCTGGAAGTTGATGGTGTGATTAAGGACTTAGATGTTGGGATCGTTGAGAAATTGCCGGTGGAGGGCGTCGACCTTCTTCTCGGCAACGACTTTGCGGTGCCTACTTTAGAAGTTCCACCCTTAGTCGTTGCCGAGAGGCCGGCCGACGTGAGTAGGGAGGAACAAGAGTGGGTAGTTAGTTGTCAACACCAACAGATGGTATGGCTAATTTAGATAAGTGGACTGTATATTTGATATTGAATAAGTATTAACCATATAGAAATATAATTACCTTTTGATGAACTCAGCTGGTGATTGGAGGATGGCGGAAAATAGGCTAGATAACTGGAAGTGGTTAGTAAACAAAGTATGAAAAGAGGCTACAATAGGCTAGGATAGGCTAGATATTTACGTTAAGTTGTGCTAATTAACAAAGATGATGATGTAGTGACTATATGGAATATGAGATGAAAAGTGAAGCGAAAACACCTGGTGAAATAACTAGAAGAAAGAAGGCTTAGCGTGTGTAGCTGGGACGGAGGTTGGTTGGAGAGTGAGCGAGCGCGTTATGTTCGTCTCTGTCGTGACATACCGCGCACGCGGATAACATATGGAAAATGTATCCCATCTTCTTTACAATGAGATACTTATAAACAATCTTAAATAATACACACATATATATATATATGGGAATTATAATCCTACAATACTTTCCCATATACTATTATAGAATAAAATATTCTACCCAATCCTGGAACGTTCGACCAAGGTTATGGAAGCGTTCAACTTACGACTACGGAAAGATACGTAACGCTACATCAACCCAGATTACGTAACATCGAGACTGTTCATACTAGTTTGAGTACACTAAGTATGGACAGATGGCATGTGTGGTAACTCGTTCCCAAGCATTTAAGGTATCACAGCCTATTTCCCAGGCCACAGAACAGCGGAGGAAGGGAATTAAGGAGAAGCGGAAGGCTGGGAAAAGTTTGAAGAGTTTAGAACCAGTGGCTCTCCCAAAAGACCCAATAGCAGGACCTTTGACTGAGTCTTTTGTAACTCCAGTGCCTAACACAGTTGATAAAGTAGTGGAGGAGGCAGAATGGGAGAATGCTAGCCGAGAAGCAAGAGAGAGTCGAAAGATGGAGGGAGTACTTCAGTGAGTTGCTAAATGAAAGGAATGAAGAGCCAGCAAACATAGCTGGATATGGTATGGGAGGGAGAAGAAGAGAAGTAGTGGAGGAGGAGGTGGGGATCAGGAGGTCAGAAGTGTGGGAAGCCATGAAAAGAGTGAAGTTGGGGAAAGCACCAGGAACAGAGGGAGTGTGTGGGGAAATGTTGAGGTATGGTGGTGAGATAGTGATAGAATGGGTATGGAAAATGTGCAAACTAGCATGGGAGAAGGGGAGTGCACCCGATGACTGGAAGACTGGCATAATAGTCCCCCTATATAAGGGCAAAGGGGAAAGAGGAATGTGTGGTAACCACCGAGGAATATGTCTTCTAAGCGTAGTAGGGAAGGTATACAGTAGGGTAGTGATTGAGAGAGTGAGAGTGAGAACGGAGAAATGGATAGGCGACGAGCAGGGAGGTTTTAGGAAGGGAAGAGGATGTGTAGATCAGATTTTTACCCTGAATTGTGTTGTGGAGAAGTATCTGGAGAAGAAACAAAAGGTGTATGTTGCCTTTATGGACTTGGAGAAGGCCTATGACAGAGTGGATAGAGAAGGTTTGTGGAAAGTACTTAGAATATACGGAGTAGAGGGCAAGTTGCTGAAAGCAGTGAAGAGCATGTATGAGGGTGCAAAGGCGGCAGTACGTGTGGAGAGTGAGCAGAGCGAGTTCTTTGACCTGAATGTTGGTTTGAAACAAGGGTGTGTGATGTCCCCGTGGTTGTTTACTGTATATATGGATGGAGTTATGAAAGAAATACTATCAAGAGCAGTGGATGTTGGTGTATCGCTGAAAAGGGAGGGAATTGAGTGGAAGCTACCTATACTGCTGTTTGCGGATGATACAGTTCTGATGAGTGATAATGAATGGGAGTTGCAGGGTCTGGTAAATGAGTTTGGAACAGTGTGCGAAAAACGGAATTTGAAGGTAAATACGGGGAAGAGCAAGGTTATGGTCTTCGAAAGGGGTGAAGTCACAGAGTGTGAGGTGAAGCTGAACGGTCAGGCTATGGAGATCGTCAACTCTTTTAAGTATCTGGGCAGTGTGTTGAGTAAAGATGGGACTATGGATGAAGAGGTGCGGGAGAGGGTACAACAGGGGAAGAGGGTTGTAGGAACGCTAAAAGCAGTAACAAGAAATAGGGTGGTCAGTATGGAAGTGAAGAAGTCCTTGCATGACAGTGTGGTAATCCCGACACTGACTTACGGAAGCGAAGCATGGACGTTGGTTGAGAGACTCAGACCAAGAGTGAGAGCAGTGGAAATGAATTACTTAAGGAGTGCGTGCGGAGTTACATGGAGGGATAGAAAGACTAATGAGGAAGTAAGAAGGAGGTGTGGTGTGGAGGTAGATGTGCTGGAAAGTGTGAAAAGGAACAACTTGAGATGGTTCGGCCATATGGAACGTATGGAAAGCGAGAGAATGACTAAGAGGGTGTACGAGAGCGAGGTGGAGGGCCAGAGGGGGAGAGGTAGACCGAATATGAGGTGGAAGGATGGAGTGAGGAACTACATGAACGAAGGCGGTGCTGGTTGGGGGGAGGGGCGTCGACTGACTGGGGACAGAGGTGCATGGGGGCGGTTCGTTCGTGGCCACCCCTTCGGGGATCGCGGCGTCAGGCAATAGATAGATAGATAGGAGGCAGAGACTCAGAGACAGCACCGTTACCTGCAGCGAGAAAACCGGATGTCTAAGTTGGATGTTGGGGGAGGGCATGAGTTGTTGACCAAGCAGTTAGACATGTTGGCTCCCACAGACATTCGAAAGTTGCAATTAGAGGATCCAGAGGTTTTGCAGTGTACCGATGGGGCTGTGGAGTTAGAAGAAGATAGGGATGCAAAGGCAGGGGATTTTTTTTTTCGTTAATGGAATTTTATACCACCGATATCAAGATCCTAAAAGGAACTGGGAGGGCGGATCAGGTACAGTTGACCAGCTGGTCGTGCCAGAGGGCTGCAGGGAAAGTTTGCTTAGGTTGGCTCATGATTCTTCATTATCAGGACATTTGGGTGCCAAGAAAACGGTGGCGGCTTTGGGGAAATTGTTTTGGTGGCCGGGGATGAAGTCTCATGTGAAGTCATGGATAAACTCATGTGATATTTGTCAACGTGTCGGGAAACCGAACCAAGTTATTCCTAAGGCTCCGTTACACCCTATTCCTGTGATTGGGCCACCCTTTAGTAAAATTATTGTTGACATGGTTGGTCCACTCCCTCCCACTAAGGCTGGAAATAAATTTTTGTTAACCATAATGGATGTTGCCACTAGATACCCCGATGCATACCCTATGAAAAATGGAATGGCTAAGACGGTAGTCAGTAACTTGTTGTGGTACTTCTCAAGGTACGGGTACCCGGAGGAGATTCAGTCGGATCAGGGATCTAATTTCACCTCCAACATGTTCAAGCAAACAATGCAACAGCATGGGATACGAGCAGTAGTATCGTCAGCGTATCACCCTGAGAGTCAAGGGGTGCTTGAGCGGTGGCATGCTACACTTAAAAGCATGCTCAGGTGTTATTGTGCTGACAACAGTATGGATTGGGATCTTGGATTGCCTTATGTGCTGTTTGCTGCTCGGGAGGTACCTGGTGAGAGCCTGGGATTTAGTCCAAACGAGCTGACTTTTGGACACCGTGTCAGGGGCCCCCTTAACATGCTGAAAGAAATTTGGGAGGGGACTGTGCAGCCTTGTCCATTATTAAAGTATGTGCTTGAAAGCCGTGAGTGCATGCTTAAGAGTCTGGAGATGGCAGGTAGAAATTTGACAGAATCACAAGCTTTGATGAAGGACAGGTATGATCGCAAAGTGAGGCTCCGGAAGTTCACTGTAGGACAAGAGGTATTAATTTTGTTGCCTTTGGTTGGTAACCCCCTCTCTGCGAAGTACACTGGACCTTATAAAATTGTAGACAAAATTTCAGACTTAGATTACCTTGTTGCCACTCCAGACAGGAGGAAAAAGAACCAGTTATGTCACGTGAACCTTATTAAAGAGTATGTGAGGCGCCCCTCTGAGCCTCTCACTGTCCCTGTGTTGGCTTGTTGCGGCCGTGGTGGAGAAGGAGAGAGGGACAGTCAAGCTTCAGAGGAGGATAGCTGGGATCAACATGTTTCAGTGGGCGGGGAACTCGAGCCTAAGGGCTGACGAGGCTATAGCTCATTTGCCTGAGCCGCAGTTTGATGCTATCCGTCAGTTGTTCGGTTCATACCCCACTGTATTTGCTGAACACCCAGGCCTCACTACTCAGGCTATGCATGATGTTGACGTGGGGGACCATCTACCCTTTAAGTCAATCCCGTACCGTGTGCCCCCCATAAAACTACCAGCTCTGAGGGATGAGTTGGAGTATATGCTCGGTAGAGGGTTGATAGAGAAAGGCACAGTTAAGTGGACTTCCCCCGTAACACTGCAGCCTAAGCCAGATGGCAAGGTATGCTTTTGTATTGATTTCCTTAGGTTAAACGGTTTGACTCCAACTAACCCATATCCTCTTCCTCGGGTTGATGATAGTGTTGACAAAATTGGTAATGCTCGTTTTTTGTCTAAAGTAGATTTAGTAAAAGGTTACTGGCAAGTACCTTTGTCCGAGCGTGCTAAAGAGGTATGTGGTTTTGTTGTGGACGGGAGTACCTACCGGTGCAATGTTATGCCTTACGGACTTAAGAATGCACCAGCAACGTTTCAGAACCTGATGAATGAAATTGTAAAGGACATTCCAAATTGCACCGTATATTTGGACGATGTAATCATTTATGATGACGACTTTGAGAGCCATTGTGAGCACCTTGAGACCTTGTTCCGGAAACTTAGTGAAGCAGGTCTGGTAGTAAATTTGGCAAAGTGTGACTTCGTAAAAGCCACTGTGCAGTACCTTGGGTTTGTAGTGGGAAGGGGACAGGTGTGCCCTCCTCAGAACAAGGTACAGGCTATCAATAAATTTCCACACCCAACAACCAAGAAGCAGATTATGAGATTCTTGGGTATGATAGGCTACTACAGACGCTTCATAAAAGGTTACTCAACGGTGTTGGCACCTCTCACAGATTTGTTATCTAAAGACAAAAAGTTTTTGTGGGCACCTGAGTGTGAAAAGGCTTTCACTTTGGTGAAACATTTGCTATGTACTCACCCGATACTCAGGGCCCCAGACTTTAACAGGCCTTTTCAGCTGGCAACAGATGCTAGTGGTGTAGGGGCTGGTGCCGTCTTGCTACAGACAGACAATGAAGGTGTGGAACACCCAGTAAGTTTCTTTTCTAAGAAGTTCAATGCTGCACAAAAGAACTATTCTACAATAGAAAAGGAATTACTGGCGATTGTGCTGTCGCTCAGGCACTTCGAGGTGTATGTTCCAGCCTATGGCCCAGTCGTGGTTATCTACACTGATCATCACCCTTTGAGATTCCTGAATCAATTTCACAATCGCAATATGAGACTGACCAGGTGGTCTTTGATGTTGCAGGAGTATAACCTGGACATCCGTCATATTGCTGGATGTGACAATGTGATCGCGGATTGTTTATCAAGGGTGGATGATCAGTCGTAGGCTATCACAGGTGTGGGGGTTTGAGTGGAGGAAAATAGGCTGCCCTGATAGTGCAGCCGGAAAAACATATTAAAATATAAAAATCATATAAAAACTCTTTCTTTTGATATAGGTAATCGTATAAGTTTGTCATAGCCTATAGAGTTTGAGTAGTCCACGAACTATCAAACGGCTGAGCTGCTGTAAGCTCGCTCTGGGAGCATGATATTGTGTCTTTTTGCTATTGTTGGGAGGAGTTATAAAATGTGATTTTTTTTTTTAATAATAAGATGTGTTTTGGTGATAAACTCAGCTTTGTTTTAGTGCCATGCGGTCGCTGGGTGTGAGGGGCTTGATGGGGTTCTGTGTTTGTCAGATTTTAGCTCAGGGTTGAGCGAGTATAACCTTGGGGGAGGTGAGACGCATGTCCACGTGTGAGCATGCTGTACAGAACGCCTAGTCATGCCCCACTCTCACTAGGATCGTCAGGGCAGGAACTTTGGCTGTAGTCTATGTAGAGTTTCCTAACTTAGTTCATGTGAGCCGTTGTACTATAAGTATTATGAATATGTATTTTGTTTTCATCTGAGTCAACGAGTTCTATTTTATATCATTAGTTATAAGTATTGTGTGTAAAACTTATTTGTAATGATGGGAAGAGAAACAGCCACAGTTGGGGGTCAGTGGGTGCGCCAGGCGGGAGGTGGGCCTAACTCACTAGCACTCCTCCCCCCCACAGTGCCTTTGTGTATCCCAGAGGAGAGAGAGAAATTACGTAATGGTTGTCAGTGGGCGGTCCTTAGTAGTTCACGTTGGGCTCACTAGAGGGCCGGGTATAAAAAGGGAAGTCTAGCCATTTTTTCATCAGAACTCATTAGGCAGAGCGACTTCTCATTTCCCTTGCTAACTATATATATTCTTTGACTGATGGGAACTTTCTCTACTACCTTACATTCTTATCTCCTCTTCTCCCTGCCCTGTTTAACTTCCATGGTCCCGTTGGTGCAGAGCTAGTCAGCCAACGTATTATCGCTTGAGTTCTCACGAGATACTTGCCTATTAGATAGCCTATTTTGGAAGGGTTGACTTAGAATAGGATTGATTTATGTTTGTTGCACTTGTATATGCATTTCCCTGTGTGTTATTATTATTATTCCTGTTTTCTGCTAGTCTAGGTAATGCTAGACTAGGGTAAGGCTTTTCTGTGTTACGAGTTGTTGTTTGATGCAGTGGTTAAGCGATAAACCTGCATACTCGTTTCGGTTCAGTGAAGCCTAGGTTGTCTTCGCGGCTGACTGTGTTGAGTTAATAATTTACAGTGCGTGAGGGCAAGAGCCTAACCACCCTGTATTTTATTAACAGTTTGTTTTTACTTTGTCAAGGAGCCGGGAGAAAACCAGATACAAGGGATCTGGATTTCTCAAAGTGCACTTGTTAGTTTTAACGTAATACTTTAAACAGTCGTGAGGACTTCGCTAGGCTACGAGCCATTTTTGCTCAGTCACTGCTACCTTTTTGCCTACAGTACCCCAGCTAGACTTTACTCGATTAGTAGATACAGAATAGTATTGAAGCTTTCCTTATGTATGATATTGTTTATGCACTATTGATTTCATGTGTTGCAAGCTTGGCTACTTTAGTGATTAGTGGCCCACGAGCACAATCCGAGTAGGCTATTGCCGTTGCATTTGCGGAGTACTTCTTTTTAATGTTTGCCATTTACTATTGCATATTCTTTTAATTATTCTTATGCCAATTTAAGCCTTTAATAGTATTTAATTGCCAGTGTTTTTGCTTATTGAATTACTGTTCAAAATCCGATACGTACTACTTACGAGCATCCGAGAAGCATCTAACTTTTTTCAGAAGATTCCTTGCTCGATGCTTAAGGACTATTAATTAACGTAACGTAATAGTGCCGATCCGAAGTAGAGGGTGGAGGACTTCTTAAGTTCATAGTCAAGGGTGGATTACTTCGGCTTCGGCCAACACTATTCTTTGGTGTTGTTGTTTCTTACTTCATTGTTTGATTGTTGACCAGACTAGATAATTCCTGTCTCTTTATTAGTCTGTTGTTGAACACTAGTACCGAGTTCTTGTATACCCCGTTATAGCAGATTGAACTCTGGAGGGTATTGGTGTTTTTTGTTCGGCTGGCAGTACTCAGGGGTTGGGATCGTGTGTTTCCGTTGTGGCAGCGAGCCGTATTCGAGTCCTGATTGAGAGCCCTTGTGTACCCGAGTGCCAGTTCGTAACATTAGGTTTAATACAGTTTTGGCATGATTTCTGATGTTTCTAAAGTAATTAACCCCTAACTATTGGCGTGCAACATAAGTCGAGTATAATAAATCTGGACTATCTGGCGGCGCGCGACATAGATCGTGTGGCAATTTCAGCACGTAATGTTGCTGAGAGAGAGAGACAAGTGGTGGCAGGAAAGTAGCGAGCGTATGACTGCTCCAGACCACCGCGGCGAACCTACTGACACGAATCCCACCTCCTCCCTCCCTCTCTCACTCGCTACATACTAAATTGTATGGGGAAAGTACCGAATTACATGCTTTTTGCACTCGTGTTGCGCAGTTGTTGCAAGAAAACTAGCGGTCATAAAAGGATCGTTGTGGTGTCATTGGAAAGCTCTGTTTATGCCCTTTCAGTGATAGATACTTGTTTTACGCTCTGGGTCTTATTTAGGCATGAAAATGATCACGTAAACAGCCCTATTTTGGGTAAAAACACCCCGCTGGGCTACATATTATATACCGCCTAGGCCGCTCATAAGGTGTTAAAGGATTCATGTGTTTTTGATCTTGTGTATGCATTGTAGGCTATTGCTTTTTGTTCAGTTACTCTAGCACAATTATGGTCAAACCATTTAGGTGAATTAGATCTTTTACTGTACTTTTGATGAGGAATAAAAGTTTACATTCCAATTTTTACAAAATCTTGTATGTGGCTCAAGGTGGAGTGTACATCATTAGAAAAGAAAGAGGTCCAGGGAATATCAATAAAGAAACCTTGAAGACCCACCCAGTCTGCCCTATCATAATGCCATTTAGTCACCAAAACAGGTTCAGAGTGGGAAGGTGTGGTAGGTGATAGACAGGTGGCCTGTATCAGACAGTGATCAGAAGATCCAAGCGGGGACCTCACTGTAACATCATAATTTTCTGAATTGGTTGTTAATAATAAGTCCAGTAGGTGGGAATTATGATTAGGATTATCTGGTACACGGGTGGGTTGGTTGACTAGTTGAGTGAGATTAAATGAGTCTGCAAATAGCTCACATTCAAGACCAGCATCATCAGTCCTGGCTGAATGAGTGAGCCATTCAACATTATGGACATTAAAATCACCCAACACAGTGATTTCAGAAGAAGCATTTAAGTTGAGGACACTGAGTTGTGAGGACAGAGAATCAAAAAGACTTTGCTCTGGAGGAGTATTTGGGGAACGGTAGATGCAACATAAGTATTTAAATTTACCCGCAGAAATTAATTTGTATATAGAATAATCAAAATAGGGACAATTGAAACTAGTAACCTCCTCCAGGGCAATTTCAGATTTTGCGAAGCAACATACGCCTCCTTTAGGTCTGAAATTTTGGAGCAGTTGATAACCTGGAAAATTAAATCTAGACGTGTCAGATGTGGATGTTACTTGAGTCTCTGTCAAAAAAAGGAGAGTAGGGGATTCTGCTTGAAGAAATTGGTGTACAGAATTGATGTTAGAGTGAAGTCCCCTTATATTGCTAAAGAAAAAGCTGCACCGACGAGCAGCTTTCGGACTTTGCAATGCTCTTGGCACAGTCGCATGATGACGACCGGGAGGGCCCTGTGTCAATGACCCAACCCTGCCGGGGGTGGATATCCGAGGGACCACCAGGTTTGCTCTTAACAATTGTACTGCCATATTTATTAGGTAAGGTGTATGGTGTTACATGTATGATATGTAGTGGGAAGAGTAGTGTTTTATGGATAGAGGATAGCAATGTAGGGCATTGTCGTGAAGTTGGATGTGTATGTTATATAAAGAGGGTTTTCCTGATACCCCTGATGTGTGAGGCAGAAAGATATGTATCCAGCTACCAAGGCCTGGGAGAGAAAATGGAATTCAGGCTATTCCCTGAGTCTCCCGAAACCTTGGCGGTAGTACTTCCCTGGGCGGGGCTGCCTAACCCTACTACCTACTATGTATTGGCAAATTGGCTGTTTACACTTAATGAGTCCTGAATTGTCTGGCAGAAGTGAGATTTGTGGAGAAAATTATTAAGCAAATGTTTAGTTCTTGTATACGGTGCTAATAAGTAGTTATATTTGTATTAAATAATTTTATACAAAGAAATAATTTATTGATGAGACAGACTCATGGAGGAATTGACACAGACGGTCCTCGTTGTCTCAAGCTTGTTAAGTAGCCGAGCCTGAGCCATTACAACGATGAAAAGGAAATACAACTTCACGTGGGTTAGTTTGTCAGTTTCATTCGAGTATTATAGTTCAACAGAATTAAACCATCAGTGAAACGGTATGAAACTTTCGGGTTTCAATGGTAGGCCTAAATGTATCAGTAGAAATCACTCGAATCATATGTAAGGTTTTCGTTGAACATCCCCCTCTCCCTCTCCCTCTCTCTCTCTCGCTTTCAAATTTAGTAAAGCTCATACTTAACTCTACCTATGATACATTGCATTCCTTCATTAGTTGTTCAGAATACATGCAATTGGTGAGGTCCAGAAGTAGTTGGGTGAGAGCGAGAGAAGGGAGGGTGGGTGTAGTTCTGGGGTCGGAGAGAAAATGGGAGGGTTTCTGGTGGGGGTATGGAACCAACAAGGAAAGGAGGTAGAGGGGATACCCCTCCACCCTGCAGTGCTACTAACGCCTAGTCCAGGGGAAATGAAGCGAATTAATCCTGACGACTGTACCAAACCTACATACCCCGATAGTCATGAAATTCAGTGATAGGAGAGGCTGGGAATGCGATATCCCCCGGATGAATAACAGGGGTGCTATGGGCTCTCTGTGAGAGGGCTGGTTATCACACAGAGGCCCACGTCTCTTCAACAAACTCCCACGGCGAGTAAGAGACGTGAGGGGCGTCTCAGACGTTAGACAACTTCAAGAGAGCCCTCGATGTCGAACTGCAAAAAGTGCCAGACGAGCCCATCTTCGCAGGGGAACGTGCTACACCAAATCACCACCCAGAACGAGGGGCAGCGCACTCCTCGGTGCCGCTAGAAGTGTGGCGATCTCAACTCAAGTAATACAAGTAAGTATAGTAGCCCCATTTTTTAGACAAAATGGTAAACTTTGCAATAACAAAAAATCATGCAAATTGAGCAAGAATTGCCAAAGTTATTACATCTTGAGTAACACATTTGTAAAAAAAAAGTCTGTGGGAAATGGGCGTTAAAGTTCAAATTTGTAATTATTTTAAACCTGCTTAATTTAGGTAAAATGTTGATTACCAATGCAATACTTTACCAACTGATGCCATTTCTTCACGACAGTGTTGCCTACATATTAAGCTACTTTGTAACAAGTTTATGCTATTTAAAGAAACAAAAATTATTATTTTATACATTTAAATGGACCTCCATCCTTAAGACTTTCTTTGATAAAACATATAACGCCACTTCAATTATTATTTATTCGGCTTTTCTTAAACCTTACATAACTGGGAAGTGAATACTCTGCTAAAAAGTATCTGTCTTCTGTATTGAGACAAGATTCGACAAATTCCATAGTAGCGGGAGCGATCTATTTCCCACTCCCCTTCAATACTACAATTGGTTTCCTGTTTTCATTGTGTCCCTAATAATGATTACCTTCACTTGCCACAACAATATTAAAATATTTACTCCCGATAGCTGGAGAGGGCATGAAGTATATCAGGGAAAGAGAGGGGTTGAAATATGGGAATGAGGTAGAACAGTTGATACGCTCAAAACATACTGGAAGCTTAGCTGTGATTAGCTGTCCAAACCTGTTTGTGATTGGCAGGCTGGAAGTGACGTCATTACCATGGATGACGTCACTACCCCACCAACTCGATCGATAAATTATCGCTCCCGGTCCCTGTCTAAATTTAAGAAATTGTTCCCATAATTAAAAATAAATGCTGCAGCCTGATTATGTCCTCCCGCTGTAACCAACGCATTTTCCCATATGTTCACACTTCATATCGCTCCCAACTGTTGGAGTTCAATACTGTTAAAGGTGGTGAAAGTAAACATCACTAGCCTAAATAAAGGAAACCAATTATAATATTGAAGGGGAGTGTGAACAAATATCGGTCCGCTAACTTGATCATGATGTCAAGGCAGTGATAACGTAATTACAGGTGTTGACCTATCAACAAGACTAACCGCTAGTGCGGGTTCCTAGTACCCAGTGCGTAGAATACAAGACGAACCTTTACCTACCAGCTAGAGCAAGTTCCTAGTAACACGAAATTGTCATTAACCTAACCAAACAACCTAACCTAACTTAACCTAGTGTCCTTAGTGGGGGCTGCCGCCCCCACACCCCCGCTGTTAGCACGTAGCACGTAGCTAGTACAGGTTCCTAGTAACACCAAATTGTCATTAACCTAACTTAACTTAACCAAGTGTCCTTAGTGGGGGCTGCTGCCCCCACCCCCCCGCTATTAGCATGTAGCTAGTGCAGGTTCCTAGTAACACCAAATTATCATTAACCTAACCAAACAACCTTACCTAACATAACCTAGTGTCCTTAGTGGGGGCTGCCGCCCCCACACCCCCACTGTTAGCACATAGCACGTAGCTAGTACAGGTTCCTAGTATCACCAAATTGTCATTAACCTAACCAAACAACCTAAACTAACTTAACCTAGTGTCCTTAGTGGGGGCTGCCACCCCCACACCCCCGCTGTTAGCATGTAACAATCAGACTAACCTCGGAGGTTTCATGATCAGCAAATATAATTCAGGCTATCTTTGGAGGCTTCATGGTCAGCAAATATAATTCAGACTAACCTCGGACTATCGATTGTAGAAGTTCTGTTAATAATGCTGTGTAAAAGATGTTCTAGTGCCCTCACACATCAAAAGAACTTCACTGATCAGAGGGCAACCCTTCCGCAATTCCATTATGGCCGAAACTGAGGTTCATCAGGCAACAGAGACGAAAATCTAAGTGACGTCACTGTCGTCACACGTTGTTTCGCAGCAACCAATAAAATGCCAAACATTGGTGTGATGCCACCGTTGCCACACACAGTTCATTAACTAATAGAATATCAGCTTATAACACAACATTCGGCTCGGCTGGCTCTTGTGTTGCATTCATCGTAGTCTACTGACTGTTTACTCGGTGATTGTGGTTTATACTCAATTTACTAAGTTATTGTAGGATTATATTAATTTCGTACATGAACAAAACAAATCTTTAACTCCATAGAAGCTATAACTAAAATTGTATTTGAGAAATTATTGCCGGTATTTTATAAATCATGAAAACACATCGCTCCCACTACTAAAGGGTATACACAAGATTCTGTTATACCAATTACATCATCATTTTCTGTAAACACTATCTTGCTTATAATTCCTAGGGGGTAGAGGACAAGCATATATAAGTATGTAAAAATATAAACCTGGAAGAAGTTTAATATATTAAGCCCTACGGGTGACCGGTAAACATATTTGGTGGATATATGCTGAAGATAAATAACAGTCCCTATAATATGTATGAAGTACTTCTAGTATTATGGGACTTAGCTGAGATGTGGGTGTGTGTCTATTAGGCGGTGGACATGGTCAAATCAGGGAGATATATTGGATTGGAGCACTGTGTCAGGTGGACGTGTTGATGGCGGGAAAGATGTGTAGAGTCCAAAAACATTTTTTTTTCAAAGTATAGAATATAATCAAAGGTTTATATTGTCCCCCCGAGATATAGTGATAAGAGGAAATAAACAAGATGTAATTGGTGTAACCACCAAAATATTTATCTACAAGGATAAATAATATAATGCGGTAGTAGGAAGGATATTGTCAGAGTTTAGTACGTTGTTGCCATCCACTACTTCTAAGTCTATCTCTAGTGGTTATAGCTTAACCACCGGTCTGGTGGTCAAACCGGCTCCTATTTTTACCTGAACTACTCTACATTCGGGACCACGAAGAAGTTTCGTTATCCGATCTATACGTCAAAAGAGTTGGGGGCCTTCGTCATTTATTAGAACGACGTTCCCAACTTGCGGCGATGCTGTCCCTTTGTTTACCATTAAGTGACGATGTTGCTCCCCGCGTGATATTAAATAATCAGTGCTCCACCCTTTCCACAGGTCTTTCTTGGTTACTAGGTCCATAGTTTTTAATTTAGTCTGTATTATAAATAGCCAAGATAATGAGGAAGAGAATAAAATAAAACAGAACTTCCCACGACAAATACTTTTTGCTCTAGAAATAAATGGGCAAAAATGTGAATATTTACTTTTCATCCGTCGCCGCTCCACGGCCAAAGGCTGGGCTCCGAGCAGTTTCCCACCTCGGTGTTGCGGTATTTGCTCGGATTCGTTTATAACGGTATAAATCACCAGAATCGGAAAATAACGCTCTCTCTAATGATGAAAACGACAACAGTACAGCATAATTGGTTCGTGAGCTATGCGCAATTGTTATTGCTGTGTAAATAAATGCGAATGTTTATACAGTTGTATATTTTTGCCATAATATACAACACCTTCATACAAATTTAATTGTCAATATTTGTTTAATGTTCATTGAATTCACCAGTTAGTCGTGAATGTGGTCAATTTCATGTTCTATATTGCACATGACTTTGCTAAACTGAATAAATTGCGCAGTAATTATTTTGCGGAAATGTCACTTCACTGTCATTAGCCTTGTATCGCAATTTTTATAGTTTTGTTCCACTTAGTTCTTGATAGTATTATGCAATTGAGTGTTTAGTCACGGAATATTAAAATTAGTAAATTATTTGGTGCTTAGCCCTTCCAGCCCGGGTGTCATTTTAAAATGACACCAAAACAAAAGGGCCAGAACCCGGGTGTCATTTTAAAATCCTTGTGCTTGAAAGCGTGCTTCAAAATTTGCGCGGCCAATTTTGGCATGGTAGGAGCGACCGCAGCGCCACCAAGCCTCAACTACTAGTGTTATCAGTTCGTACGTGGCCGCCATAGCGAGTAATACTGAAAAAATGTTTTCCGACGTGTCTGATTCGTTGCAACCTCCCGCGGGCCCCAGTGCTACCCCACTCGCAACTTCAACGCCTGTTGCAACCGAGAAGAGAACTCAACAAAAGAAAGTTAAGCGTTTGTTGAGTGATAGCGCTATACAGCGACAACTTTTTTAAAGTGATGAAGAGAGCAGTGGCGAAAGCTTGGTGGACAAGGTACAATTTATAAGTGAAAGTGAAGACGATTTCGTGGGCTTTGGAGACGACGATAATGTCGATTTATTTGAGGGGGGAGACAGTAGTGATGATCCTGATGTGGAAGTGTTTCAGGAAGGTGCCATTGAGCTTCCCAGTGTGCTAGAACCTAGGCCTACCCCCTCGCCATCTTTGCTAGGTCAGCCTAGGCCTAGCCCTAGCCCTACCCCAGGACCTTCCCCTTTGCCTGCCCGTACGCCCTTGAAAGTGGGCAAATATTTCTACAAACAATCATTGATCAAAATTGCAGCTAAAAAAGCACGCAGGGCAGCCGCAGAAAAGCATAGGGAAGCTGAAGATAGCGATAATGACGCCGACCCTGGCCTAGCAACCACCCGCATTCCATTGTCCCGACGTCTTGACACGGGACGCCGCGTGGGTCACCCACAGCCCTCGCCTTCATCTCTCGTTCAGGATGACCAAAGGGCCTCTTCAAGTGGTATTGGTGATGTGCCACAGGCCTCAACACACCGCAGAGCATTATTTGCTGCTGAAAAGCCCTCGGCTCGCCGCAAAAGGAGCCCAACTCCCGCAGCCTCCCGCGCCCCACACCGCCGACGCCCGGTCACTTCTTCACCAGAATTGTCTCCTGAAGAGGATGCTGACGACCCCAAAATTGCACCAGATGACCTGACGTCGCCTGAGGAGGAAGAGGAAGAGGAACAGGAACAGGAAGAGGAAGAGGATGTGCCGACAAATCGAGGGAGAGGGCGAGGTCGTGGACGTGGTCAGCCTGCCGACGCCGTTGCCTCTGGGCCTGGGCCTGGGCGTGGGCGTGCAGGGCGTCCGCCTGGGCATCCGCGTGGCCAAGAGCGTGTGCCAGGGCGTCCAGGGCGTGTGCCTGCTGCAGCACGACCTCGAGCATCAGCATCCGACCTGTTTGTGTGGACAGATGGAGCTGATATTGAGCCAGATTGTCCTGCCTTTGATGAGGTACAGATGGGTTCTGAGGTGTCACCAACATTTCCCTGTGGCCCAGATGCTACCCCCAGTGAACTTTTCTGTGGCTTCTATGACAATGAAGTCACGGAATACCTCGTCAAAGAGACAAATCACCACCATGCTATCTGTGCCAACTTTCTTGGGAGGAAGACCAGTGCCAAGATGGTGGCATGGAGAGCTCTCACTGTGGCAGAACTATATGTGTTCTTGGCACTCACAATGCTGATGACTCATATAAGGAAGCACGTTCTGGCTGACTACTGGATCACTGGCGACATCATAACGACTCCATCATTTGGCAAATACATGTCCAGGGATAGGTACTTCGACATCCTCTCCTATTTCCACCTGACAAACAACATGGCAGTCCACCTTCCCGACTCATTATGGAAGATCAGGAAGCTGTATGACATGATACGTCATCGGTTCACCACATACCTGATTCCTTTCCAGAAGATGTGCCTCGACGAGTCTCTGGTCCTGTTCCGTGGTAGGCTGCACTTCCGACAGGTGTCCAAGAGACACCGCTTCGGCATCAAGCTCTTCGTCCTCTGCGACTGCTTGACGGGGTATGTGCTGGACTTTATAGTCTACAGCGGCAAGGCTGGAGAAGTTGTGACTGACCCTCTCATTGGTTTTGGTGGCGCTGTAGTGAAGAAGATGATGGAGAGGCACTTCAATAATAACCACATCCTCTACACAGATAATTATTACACGTCGCCTCTCCTGACCAAGTACCTCCATGACCGCAAGACCGGAACTGTCGGCACAGTCAAGGGCAAAAGGAAGGGCATGCCAGGCTACCCAACCAAGACGAAGAAGGCGGACATCTTCCACAAGAAGAGTGGCCCCATCCTCTCCATCCACTGGCATGACCAGCGCAAGGTCAATCCTCACCACATGCCACAAGGCCCAGATGGTCGCCACAGGGAAGGTGGACCGAACAACCAAGAACCCCGTCCAAAAACCAGCTGCTGTCCTGGATTATAACATCAACATGCGCCTCGTTGACAAGTCCGACATGCAGATGGGCTTCATCGACTGCCTGCGAACATCTTGCAGGTGGTACAAGAAGTTTATCCTGCATACGGTAGATATGTCGATCCTCAATGCCTACAACATCTACCGTCTGAGGACTCCAGGAGCCAAGAAGTACAAGTCCCTGCGGAAGTTCCACAAGCAGGTGCTACTTGAGCTCCTGGCTAAACATGCAGGTACACCAGGCAGGCCAATACAAGGACCAGGCCAGCTTGACAGAACGGGGTGTGCTGAATTCTTCAGGAAGCACCAGCTCAGCGCCCTTCCTTTCAAAGCACCAGGTAGTAACGCTAGGAGTCAGAAGAGGTGCCATGTGTGCAGCTACACAACTCGCAGACCCCGCAACCCCACAAAAACCACTTGGGAATGCCTCGAGTGTCAAGTTGGACTGTGTGCTGGCACCTGCTTCAACGACTTCCACACTCTAACAAACTTTTGAAGTGGAAGTGACAACAGTGAAAGTGACACTTAAATGTAGGCTAAGAATAATAATATAACTAAGTATAAGTGAAAAGGACACATAAGTAATAATAAGTGCCTTCAATAACAGTATGAACAAGTGAAAGTGACACTAAAATATATGTTTCTAACAATAAATAAGTGAAAATGACACTCAATAAGCCTAGGCCAGTCAAAGTGACAGTATAATAATAATAAAACTAAGTAAAAGTGGAAGAGACACACACAAGTAATAATAAGTGCCTTCATAACAATATGAATAAGTGACAGTGACACTATATATATTATTAGCTTACCTAACAATACATAAAAGGGGAAATGACACTACCAATTATCAAAGTCCAGTGAAAGTGACACTAATAATCATAATAATAATAATAAAACGAAGTAATAAGTGACAGAGACACAAATAAGTTCATATAAATAACTTTATTGAGTGAAAATAACATAATAACTATAATAAATGACAGAATAACCAATAAAACACTATCAAATCGCTTCCCGGCATAATTGCGGGTGGAGCGACGAGTGCAACTGGGCTTCGTAGCCGGGGCCGCGGTTGAGTGTTCGGACGCGCCGAGGTAAATATGCGGCAAAAGTTACCTCCACTTCCATCACCATCACTCCGGAACCAGTTAAGCTAGAGAGCTCTACTCAACGCCATTCTACGCAGGAAGGTAAGGCGCTCATTTCTATATATGATTGATTAATGTAGGTAATATATTAAGCGAGATTAGCCTTAGTTTACTTTTGTTGATATTCGACCAGATCGCCCGGATACGAGCTCCGTCATTAGGAGAGCCTGCCCGGGCCAGGAGGGTTAAGTGTAGTTTTCCACATCACACAAGGAGGTACTGCACTAGACGCGTTATTTTATTATAGTGGTTTCTCCAGGATGCCTATATCCACTTTGATAAAGAAGTGATGAATGAAGATGGGTGCATGAAGAAGGTAAATTAATGAATGCATGAATGAATGAATTAAGTTAATGAATGATTACAAAAATAAATAAAATAATAATAACAACAATAACAATAAAAATAAATAAAATAAATAAATTAATAAATAAATAATACACAAACCTAAATAAAAAACTAAATCATATCAAAACAAAATAAAAATAGAAGTAAAAAATTAAAATAAATAAATAAAATAAATAAATACAAATAAAACAAAAACAAAATCAAAACCAAAACAAAAACACATATAAACATAAATAAATACAAACAAAAACAAAAAACAAAAATAAATAAATATATAAAAACAATATAGGAAAACAAACATATACTGTATATAAACATATAATTACATAATATAATATATAAACTGTTTATACAAATATAGCTCCACATAGAGATGCAACTTACGTCAATTACCACCCAAAATATCACGCAAATTGCGGAATAAACTTATTTTTCCCGTATTTTTGAAAGTCATATCCCACGATCACGTGATAACCTGACTTTTGGCTATACCAACATGACACGCGATCGTGTGATATCAGACTCTTGGGGTTAATTCTGGAGTACTCCTACCACTATCTGTTTGTAATCCCACTACTGGATATACTGCTAACTTAAGAACAGTGACTAACTCTAATACTTGTGTCTCTCCTTTCTCTGACTAATAAGTACCACTCAGTACATAATCATATATTGTGGGTAGCATTACTATATCTCGCTCTCTGACGTAACCTAAATGTACGAAGTGATAGTAAAAATCTGCCCCAATCAGTTGCCCTATTCTATCCCCATCAGTGATATCAGGATTGACTAACTTATATCCCCGAGCCTGTCCTGCTTAATCCCTCACCTGGCTTATATATAGGCAGCTCTTCCACAACCACAGACCTCAACTTACACACTCTTTTTCGATGATGGTAACTTAACTCTACAACCTCATACTCAGTATTACCTAAGGAGCCAATAAATCCCTGGAGTTGCAGATGTTCTTTACTTACCCTACTTGCATCAAGCTGCGAAAAAGCGGCACGCAAGAAGGTGCGTTGTGAACATTGGTCCAAAAGAGCTCTTACCTTATTGCTGTGATCAGCTTTGTTGGTCAAGGAAATTTGTATGGTATGCAACAACATAGTATTCCTCCACAGCCATTGTCACTGCTGGTTTAGGGGTTACTGTTTGCTCGAACTGTTCAGCGCGTGGCGTGGAACACATATAGTTGAAATTTTTCTGTTGACTAAATCGACATGGCCTAATTTTAGGATTGGTAAAACCTTGGCTTTCATGGTCCGCTGACAGGCATCCAACGCACAATTTCAACTGTCTTGCTCTCTTGGTCTTCGTGGTACCCGACTTATACTTCGAACATTTGGACCAAAAATGTCCGGTCTTAAAACACAATTTAAATACATATTTCTGTTTGGTATCTGTTTTCTGCCTTTGTTGAACCGAATATGCTGCTGTGGCGGTCGCTTCAAATTGTTCTAATGGGTTCTGCCTACTTTCTAGGTTGCACATTTCGGTTTTCAACACACAAACATAATCATCCACATCCAGCCAGTTGTCTTTCAATTCACGCATTATCACTTCTGAGAGTGCACTAGGAAGTTTATTATGCAACAGTACCCCTCAAATTTCAACAATTGTCACATCCCTGGAGCGTAAGGACTCTAATGCACACTCGAATGATGCAGAAAAGTCTTTAAGAGCACTGACTTCCTGGCTGGGATGCGGTAGATTACAAAGTTCGCGATATGAGCTGCTTTGATTTGATCCTTCTGACCATGTGGTTTTTTTCAAAATAGTGACCGCAGGCTCATAACTCGTTGCAACCAGGCTAACTCCACTGACAATCTGTAGAGCTTAATCACTAAGTTATCCCTTGAGATATGTAAATATATAAATGTCTGTTAACCCAGCAAGCGCGGTAGGCCTCACGGAAGCAAGACCATAAAATCACCCTTCCAAAACACCCCAGGCGCTCTCAAAACGAAGGAATATGTCATTAGGCGAGATAATTCCCCTTTAGTACTTCCTACCACTCATCAATATGTTTCTAACCACCCTTCCCCACCTTATTCCCCCTCCCCCCCTCCTCAATTATCACCTATTTTTCCTCATATTTTCATAATTTATCGGTTATTTTTCTCTACCGTGGTAATGTAGCACAAGTGGGTTTCATAAGAGTCGTTATATAACACTGAGACACCTCCCGCTTGCTTCAGTTGAGTCAGAGAGAGCGAGAGAGGAGGGTGTAAATCTCACTATCTCACACCTGAGAATACGACCGGGTGGCGAATATTTACGATTTTCCCCACCCAAATGCTTTTTCCACTTATTTTATTGCTCTTCAAGGTTCATATATTCATCATATATGTAAAATAAAAGCACATTGATAAAAAATAATGCTTTATATCGTAAATATAACGAGTTCTGTCAGAATCCAAGGCTATAAATTCACAAATAAGTACCCTTGCCCCTAGGGCGTTTTCGCGCTTAATGGGTTAAGTCTATCTGGGAGTGAACACAGCAATCAAAAAGTTCCCAAAACCTAATCCCACTGTGTCGGATCTACATAAAAAATCGGCAACTTCAAGGCAGGTAACTTGATCCCCTTGTTTCCGACTTGCCACGTTATCAGGAAGTGTACTAACTGCGGCGTGTCAGTGTACAAGTCATACAACTGCTGGCTATATTCCTTTATTTCAGCTAGCGCTTCCTCAATGGTAGCTTTCACACCCTTCACATGATGTGGTGTTGAGGCATGTTCAATAGAGACTAATTTGAAGTCAGCTTAGTGATACCCCTCTTTTTTGCGACTCTGAGCCGCCTTAAAAACTTAACAAAATCTATTTCTTACTATAAATTTGGGAACATAAATACTTACTTTAAATTACAGGAACATTAACACAAATCGGGAATCATAACTGTGGGCTGATCTAACATGGGCTAACCTACTCTACAAATGATGACGTACCTACCAGATCACGCATGAATGACCGTGTGCCCCATGTGAGTTACAAATAAATAAAGAAAATAATAAAGGAATATTACATATCATATTAAGCTACAATACTTACTTTACTATACTAAATTCAAACAAAATACAAATCTTCAAAATACAAATATCCTAAGTTTAAATTACCTGAAAAAACAAAATATAGACTCCTCTTAAGGAGGAACAGCCGTAGTCATCAGATCTATTGCATCACCTGCTCCTCCTCAGCTTTGTCTTTCTCCTAAAAGAAGTACCTCCTGTCCAACACCTTCCTGACACATCTAGATGCATTCCATCCCACAAGTCGTCCTTATGCATGCCCATGGCTATGTACCTCTGCTTGGAGAAAGGGAGATTCCTTCGCAAGCTGAGGTTCACACCATTCTTGGCCCTATTATACTCCTCGGGGGGTCATAACCCTTGGGCGAGCCCTCGACTCGAGACTGACCACCAGGCAGTGACCCTCGTCCTTTCCTTGATATCTTCCGTTAGAGATGGGATCACGAGGGCCAACTGCTGCAGGTCAGTCTGAAAAGTCAGGTCATTGACCCGGAGGATAACAATAATTAAGTCTGGCTTGTAGGTAAAGAGTGCATTCCAGGTCGAGATTTGCCTGATCGTGTCCACCCTTGCCCCTGGTTTATAAAATTGTCTTACAAAAAAGCAGGGCACTGCATTGGAGGGTCCAGTGGGATATCGCGGACATAAGAGTGTCCGAAGAGGGACACCTTCCTCAAGGGCAGGGGTATTTCCTCACAACATTAGCCCAACACAGTCCAGTGCTACACAAAAGTAGAACAACAACTAGGCGGCCTAATACTTCGTCAATATTTTGACAATATAAATAAGAGATGGCTCAGTATCCTGGTCACAGTACCAATAATATCTTGCTTATAATTCCTAGGGGGTATAGGACAAGCAGTTATAAGTATGTAAAATTATAAACTAGGAAAAAGTTAATTTATTACGCCATACGGGTGACCGGTAACCTTACTTGGTGGATATGTGATAAAGGCTAAATAAGAGTCCCTATAATATCTATGAAGTACTTCTAGTACTAATGGGACTTAGCTGAGATGTGGGTGTGTGTCTATTAGGCGGTGGACATGGTCAATTCAGGGAGATATAATGGGTTGGAGCACTGTGTCAAGTGGACATGTTGATGGCGGGAAGAACGTGTGAAGTGTGTCCCAAATTCCCTTTGACTTCACAATATAGAATATAATCAAAGGTATACAAACAAATCATCTTCGTGGTAGAAGGCATCCCAGGTGTTGACGAATCCAACGTCCTCCTCAATGCAGAGGTTAGCAAGTCGATGAATCATGCTGGTGGCTTTGTTGAAGAACAGGTTCTCCACACCGATCCTGGGGATGATCCCTGATATGATGACTCTGCGTGACTGTTCCTTATATGTCTGAATCAGCTTCCGGCACTTTAGCATAACGTCCTCCAATCAGGTCCGCTGCACATCATTAGATCCAAAATTAAGGCCCCGTCACACTTTCACAATTTGGAGCACGATGTTGGTGAATTCCATCACAAAATTCCTCACGAGCCCTTCTCGTACTGATTATAATCATATACGTACGCAAACCGAAAACACCTTTTAGGATATACGAGCCATCCTGATTAACACCGGATTAGATAGCGATTAGAGTCCGAACCACATAAATGTCACACCTACTTACAACGTACCCAGCACATGTTCTGATCATTACGTGCAGATACCGTACAGGTCTCATGACAAGACCGCGTCCTTAAGCCACACTGCATAAACATTTTATTTTTGGTTACCATTGGACAATTTGCTTCAGCTCTGGGACTTATAGTGTAAATACAATTTCATTTGAAAGAATGAAGTAATTAAGTCCTTCTTAAACTGCATACACTTTCTAACTTCATCCATAATACAATGTAAACTGATGTCCTGCTGCTGAAGGGGTTAAACTAGCTATATTATATTATATGTGTGTGAGTGTGTGCGTGTGTGTGTGTCTCTGGGCGGGAGCTAGGAATCCTCCTCCCATTGTAAAATTTACCTATTAGACGAGACAGAGAAAGGGGATGGGGAACGCGAAAGTGGTTCCGAACCCTAAGAATTGAAACTTTAAATGTCTGCATTAGAGCTAACTGGCCCACACACGGCAGATCCTTTTAACCCCCAACCCATCTCGTTCATATGCCTATTTAAATTTATCTTAAAGCTCTCTATCGTTTTCTTTTTATCCCGCTATAGCACTCGGTAGCATATTCCACATATTTACAACTCTTACCAAACCAATATTTGCCTATATCTTTTCTGAAACAAATTTTATCTAATTTGAATAGTACTGCCATTTTGGAGAAATTTTACCATTACTTTAAGAACATGTGGACAAATGAAATTATTGTGATATATTTCGATTATTAACAGACTTTTAGATACGTGGAATAGGCTACCGAGTGCTGTAGTGGGATCAATAACGATAGAGAGCTTAAAGATAAAATTAGATAGGTATATGGACGAGATGGGTTGAGTGTGAAAGGGATCTGCCGTGTGTGGCCCAGCCGGCTCTTTGCAGATTCCCGTGTTCTTATGTTCTTGTGTAATTTAAACACACATGGATAATTTGGGCATGGATGCAGGACATGGATGGAGAAAATTAATAGTACTGGGACTAATTCATGCCATTTTGGAGAAATATTACCGGTACCATTACTTTAAGAACACATGGAATATTTGGGCATGGATGCAGGAAATGGGTGAGAAATTAATAGTACTGGGACTAAATGCATGCCATTTTGGAGAAATGTTACCATTACTTTAAGAACACGTGGAATATTTGGGCAGGGATGCAGGAAATGGGTGAGAAATGAATAGTACTGGGACGATATTCATGCAATTTTGAAGAAAAATAACCATTACTTTCAAAACACGTGGACAATTTGGTGATCAGCTGTAAAAAGTTGTCTGTGTGTGCCGAAAAGTCAATGTTATTTTGAGATAATGTCAGTGTGCTTTCTTAGTGTTCGATGGCGTTACGTGACTGTACGTGATGACTACAAGCTGTTGTCGTAGTACAATGGCAACATAATTTTTCAGCGTGACGTCACGCGACTTTACCACAACATTTGGAACTGCGCAACAACGCCATGCCGTAGTATTCAAACTTGTAACATATTCATAATGACATAATACGATAAAAAGTCGTCACGAGACGCTACAAAATTTTAGCGGACCCCTTAACATTTCGTAGCCTTCCACAGAACTCTGTGAGTTGGCCACGACCCATCGAATCTCTTACGAGCTGAATTCCTTCCATTTCTTCTTCGTCGTCGAAGACCGCAAGAATCTGACAATGGTTCTGGCAGATAATTTCGGATATGATCTTCTTTATGATGGGGCAAACGTTGTTGCTCACGACGCGAAAGTTGTCTTGAGGGAGAGCGGAGTCCATATTTGATTCTTCCTGATCTGGTGCATTTACTGAAGCGGGTACATCAGACGTTGGGCTCTTGAAAGCTGATGTATTCGTTGTAATTTCTTCATTTGATGATACTCCTACTTTGAGTGTTACAAATTCTTGAAGTATTTCCAGCTTCTTGGTGAGGGCATTAATATTGATGTTATCTTCATCCAGTTTTGCTGCCAAATCTTCTCGGAGCTGGAAGAATCGGCAGTCATGAACCTCGGGGCCAAAAATGGTAGTGCCAAAACTACCGCAACAGCTTGTGCAGGCGCGAGATATGGTGACAATAACAAAACTTCAAATAACTTCACTCACTTTAAGACATTTCTAATCACTCGTCTCGCTTTTCAGAACACTCTATTCACTTCAAATCACTTCAGATCGCTTGAGGATGCAACAGTTGGAACAAGTTAGATTGTCCTTTGTTTTTGTATTTTGTTGTACATAATACGTCCTGAAAAGTTTAAAAACTTGTTGTTGTATTCAGCTTATATACTGTACATACAGGAGGGGGAGACTGTAGGCACCAGCCGAAAAGGGCGGTACTCCCGGCGAGTACTACAGGTGGCTGATATGGAGAGGTGGAACTCTTGTTTACCACCTGATCTGCCTTGCTGATCCTTTCTGTGCCTCACCAATATAGAGGGTAACCCCAGTCAGCCCTTCAAAACACCTGCTCTTCCTATTAATTCATTATATCACAAACAAATCTACACTATCTTTGCAAAATGTTCATATAATAATTAAATCAGTAAAACGATTATCCTCGGAGTCACCAGGGTGTGGGGTGTGGGTGAGTGGAGGGGGTACCTGGCATTGACCACGGCCGTTTGTATATCCCTTTAGAAAGCCTAAAAGATCCCACATAACCTTAGAATAGGCAACTTAGTATGCGAGGCTAACTTTTTTGTTTTCTATATGGATGAGGGAGACAAAAAGCAGAACTTCCTGTGACGAGTGCCTCCCCCAGTTGAAAGAGTGACAGGGCCAAAATCAAGAAATGTTCGAGCCAAAATGCCTGGAAACACGGAGTTGAAGCAATTTAAGTCATAGGATGAGGGGAAGATGGATTCAGGAAGAGAGTTCCAGAGCTCAGCTGTTGAATAGAAGAATGTTTTGGGAATATAGTTTCACTCTTGGATTGGAGAGTTGCACAGAGTAGGGATGGGATTCTGTTGCATTTTGAGTGCTACGCACTCTATGTCAAGGAGGTGGTATACACTGAGAGAGCTCTGAGGAAAAATGATTATTGTAATAGCGGTAGAATATAGCGAGAGAGATTCAACACTGCGGCGACGAGAGAGATATTGAAAAGAGTCAGTGAGTGGAAGTGAGTTAATGAGACGAAAGGCTTTCTTTTCTACTTTGTCGAGAAGTGCTGTGTGAGAGGATCCTCCCCTAACATGAGAACAATACACAATACATGGACGCACAGTGTCCCTGTACAGAGCAAGAGCTGTGCAGGGGTAAAGAACCCCCGGGGGCGGATGAGCACACCCAGCTTCTGGGAAGCTGTTTTACCAAGGGTGGTAATATGGTCGTTCCAAGTGAGATTAGGAGAAAATGAGACTTCTAGAATACTGAGAGAGGATGAAGGATTGATATGTGCATTGTTGAAGTGTAAGGGATAATCCTGTGGGAATTCTTTACAGTTAGATACATGGAGAATTTGGGTTTTGGAAGCATTGAAAGCAACAAGATTTTCTCTGCCCCATTTATAAATGGTTGCTAGGTCAGAAGTGATGTGTTTAATGGCATCATCAAATGGTTTTTTGAGTGCTTGCTTGCTGGGGGGTTCTGGATAACTAGTTTAGTAGTGTAATATAGAGTCATCAGCATATGAATGGATAGGACTGGGGGTACAGTTGAGAAGATCATTAATGAATATTAGAAAGAGAATTGGAGATAGGACAGAACCCTGAGGAACACCGGAGTTGATAGGTTGAGGAAGTGAACGATGACCGTCCACAACCACAGCTATGGAACGGCCAGATAGGAAATTGGAGATAAAGGCACAGATAGAGGGATAGAAACCGAAGGAGGGTAGCTTAGAAATTAGAGATTTGTGCCAGACTAATGCAATAGAAAAGGTCTCCCCGAAGTCCCGGAAAGAGGATGACTAAGAGTTAGTAAGACATGAAAGGAGATCCCCAGTAGAGCGATTATGAGAAAATAAATGCTTAAGACATTTTTAAGTAGGAATAGTTTCAAAAACTTTGGAGATGCAAGAAATGAGAGCAATTGGACGATAGTTGGAGGATTGAGAGTGGTCACCCTTTTTTGGGACAGGTTGAATGAGAGCAAACTTACAGCAAGAAGGGAAGGCGTTAGAGGAGAGACAGAGATGGGAGAGTTTGCCCAGGCAGGAAGTCAGCACGGAAGCACAGTTTTTTAGTAAAACAGGAGGAACACCATCCGTAACAAACGCCTTCTTAGTATTAAGCCCAGAGAGGAAAGAAAGTACATCTTCAGAAGAGATTAGGATATTAGGCATGAGTAAGTGAGAGGGGGTAGAAAGAGAGGAATAGCACAGGAATCATCCAAGGTGGAGTTTCTAGCGAAAGTTTGGGCGAATAGTTCAGCTTTGTCAGAGGAAGAAGTGACAGTAGTGCCGTTAGAGTGGAAATGGGGAGGGAAAGACGAGGAAGAATTTGTTTTCTGCCCTATCTAGGCTTAATACTAAGAAGGCATACAGACCGGATGGTGTTCCTCCTGTTGTACTCAAAATCATTTTTTTCATGCCGACTAACTGCCTAGGCAAACTCTTTCGTCTCTGTCTTTTCCCTAATTTTTTTCCTTCTTACTGGAAGCGGGTGACCGCTCTCAACTCTCCAAATATCCTCCAATTGCTCTCATTCCTTACATCTATAAAGGTTTTGAAACCATTCTTAATGTATATTTTCTTATGCATTTGTATTCCCATAATCTACTTTCAGATTGTCAGTATGGTTTCCTTATAGGCCGCTCGGCTGGTGATCTTTATTCTTTTCTTACTAACTCCTGGTCATTCTCGTTTTGGACTTCTGCGAGACCTTCCCTACTGCACTAGACATATCTAAAGCCTTCGATAGAGTCTGGCACAAATCTTAATTTTCTAAAGTACCCTCCTTCAGGTTTTATCCCTCCATCTGTGCATGTATCTTTATTTAATTTTCTGTCCTTTCCATAGCTATGATTTTGGACGGCCTTTGCTCACTTCCTCAACCTATCAACTCCGGTGCTCTTCAGGGTTCTGATCTCTATCCAGTTCTCTTACTAATATTCATTAATGATCTTCTCAACTGTACCTCTAGTCCAATCCACTCATATATGCTGATGACTCTACCTTACACTATTCAACATGTTTTGCAATCACTCCAAAACTCACGTGTTGAGGCCATAGCATGCCTATCTTCGAGGCTATCAAGTATCTCTGCTTTGGGCAGAGAAAATCTTGTTACTTCCAATGCTTCCAAACCCCAATTTTTCCTATGTACCCGTCACGATATTCCACATGACTTTCCCGTATTCGTCAACAATACACAAATCAACCCTTCGTCTTCTCTCAGTATTTTTGGCATTTCTTTTTCTCTTAACCTTGCTTGGACAGATCATATTACCACTCTTGCTAAAACAGCTTTCCAGAAGTTAAGTGTGGTCAACCTTCTCCATGGGTTATTCACCCATGCACAGCATTATTCTTTGTACAGGGGAACAGTGTGCCCATGCAACGAGTATTGTTCCCTTGTGTTAGGAGGTTCCACCCTTACCACACTTCTCGAAAAGTTCAAGTCAAAAACATTTTGTCTCATCACCTCACTCCCTCTTACTAATTCCCTGCAATCTCTCTCCCTCGTCTACCACTACAGTATTACAATAGTCAGCGTTCTTCAGAGCTTTCCCAGTGTATACCTCATCCATTATGAAGAGCGGAGGGCACCCGTTTTTCAACATACTCCTACCCCTGTTCTGTCCAACTCTCTAACCCAAGAGTGAACTGATGTTCCGAGTAATTCTTCTTCTCATTAAGTAAGCTTTGGGACTCTCTCTTTCAATATGTCATTCCCTCACCCTATGATTTAAACTGCTTGAAGCTCCGTGTGTCTAGATATATTTACTGTGACGTACCTTGAATTTGGCTCTGTCACTTTTTCCACTTTGGAGGAGACACTTGTTACAAGCGGATTTGCCTTTTGTCTCCTTCACTTATATATATATACTGTATATATACCGGTATATATATATACAGTACATATACCTATATACAGTATACAGTACATACCGGTATATATATTGTTAAATTTCAGGAATAGGGTGTTCCTCCTGTTGTACTCAAAAACTGTGCTTCCGTGCTGACTCCCTGCCTAGGCAAACTCTTTCGTCTCTGTCTATCCTCTAACGTCTTCCCTTCATGCTGGAAGTTGGCTCTCAATCAACCTGTCCCAAAGAAGGGTGAACGCTCTCAACCCTCCAACTATCGTCCAATTGCTCTCATCTCTTGTATTTCTAAAGTTTTTGAAACTATTCTTGCTTCCAAATTTCTTAAGCATTTCTCTTCTCATAATCTGCTCTCAGATCGCCAGTATGGCTTACTTAAGGGTCGCTCTACTGGTGATCTTCTTTCATATCTTACTAACTCTTGGTCATCCTCCTTTCAGGACTTCGGTGAGACTTTTTCTATTGCGCTAGACATATCGAAAGCCTTCGATAGGGTCTGGCACAACTCTTTCATTTCTATACTACCGTCCTTCGGTGTCTATCCCTCCATCTGTGCCTTTGTCTCTAATTTCCTTTGCGGCCATTCCATAGCTGCGGTTGTGGACGGCCATTGCTCACTTCCTCACCCTATAAACTCCGGTGTTCCTCAGGGCTCTGTCCTATCTCCTATTCTCTTTCTAATTTTTATAAATTACTTTCTCAACTGTACCTCAACTCCCATCCATTCATACGCATACGACTCAACCTTACACTACTCCATTAGTTTTTCAGAGACAAACGGAATGAAGACATAGAACACTTAAATTCTGATCAACTACTATCTCCAATTGGGGCAGAGAAATGCTTGTTACCTTTAATGCTTCCAAACCCCAATTTCTCCATCTATCTACCCGTCAGGAACTCCCTGCGGACTATCCCTTATTCTCCAACAATACAAAAATCAATCCTTCATCTTCTTTCAATATTCTTGGTGTCTCTTTTTCTTCTGCTCTCAGTTGGAAGGACCATATTACCAGTCTTGCTAAGGCAGCCTTCCAGAAGCTGGGTGTGCTCAACCGCCTTAGGGGGTTCTTTACCCCTGCACAGCTTCTTGCTCTGGACAGGGGCATAGTGCGTCCTTGTATCGAGTATAGTTCACATGTGTGGGGAGGTTCCTCTCACACCGCTCTCCTAGACAAAATTGAAAGGAAGGCCTTTCGTATCATTAACTCCCGTCCACTCACCAACTCTCTGCAATCTCTCTCTCTTCACCGCAATGTTGCATCCCTCTCTCTATTCTATCGCTACTATAATAATCAGTGTTCCTCAGAGCTTTCCCAGTATATACCACCTCCTTTACGTAGGGCACGTGGTACCCGTCTTGCAACACAATCCCACCCCTACTCTGTGCAACTCTCCAACCCAAGAGTGAAACGTTACTCTCAGTCTTTCTTCTATTCAACAGCTGAGCTCTGGAACTCTCTCCCAGAATCAGGCTTTCCCTCTTCCTATGACTTAAATGGCTTCAAACTCTGTGTTTCCAGGCATTTTGGCTCGAACGTCCCTTGATTTTGGCCTTGTCACTCTTTCAACTATGGGGGAGGCAATCGGTATAGGCAGTTCTGCCTTTTGCCTCCCTCACTCACATAGAAAAAAACATTACAGCCTCACAATGAATAAAAACAAACTAGTTTCTCCACTAACAATCCCTGATGCCCAACAGACACTACTCCTAGAAGTAGTACAAACGTTCCAGGTTTTCTGGGACCCAAGTATATGTGAGGTATGATTCCCGTTAATTATTAGTTTAATGAACACCCTAGACCGTTCATTAAAAAACAAGCCTATTTGAGTACAATACAGTGCATATGCAAGCAGAGACAAAACTCTACATCCAGTTGATAACCCAGTGAAGCTGTATGATGCAAGACTTTAGTAAAAACCTAAGTTCTCAGGATAACCCACCTATTCTAGGTCAGGCCAGCAGAGATTATTTATAAGGGTTCCAATAAGTGCAGTAGTTACCCAACGAGCTATTCTCGAGCCTTCCTATTGCCCGTCAACTAGAATAATGCAGAGTACATAATTATATGTATAGGGTATTTTTTTAGTGAAAGAACATAACACCCAATGAACAAGATCACCACCCCGCTCTATCCCTAAGAATCACCATGTGCAAGTTAAAATGGCATAGGATCTAAATCATTGGAATGTTGGGTAAAAAAGGCAGAGCAAAGCGCCAGGAATGTGAAAATGAGGTATAAACAATTCTAGACTATAGAGTAAAATCGGTCGATCTCGATTTCCCACTCTGACTTAAAAGAGCTGGAAGGAGCCCTAGTAGAAATTATTCATAATTCACATTTCTTATTACTTAAGCCAGTATCACAAGAAGCGCTTTTTCCCTCAACATTTATCATTAACACTGGTTTGGCAGCTTATGAGTTTAACATTTATAGATCTGCTACCTATATTCATCTATCATCAGCCTAGTTTCCGATATCAGTGCAAAATATTCCAGAAATGTTGTCAGAACATTTTTGATTATCGAATGTTGACTAAAAAAGCTCTCGTGTGATACTGGCTTTAATAATATTCCAAGACAGTCAGGAACAGCCAACACCAGCGAGTTAGTCAGAGTGCAAACGAGTATAATAAAAAGGTGTTATAAATAATGCAGTACACAACAATGAACAGATTCCGAATAAGCCTTTGACTGGTTATGCATTATGTTAAGTGTAGTTAATTATCACCAAGAAGTAAAATTTAAAACCACCACAGCGGTAGATGACCAGTTGGGTGTTCACGGCAGCTTAGCCGAGGAAGTACTATTCCATCATATTATTTGTTTCATAAGTCAACTGCGATATGAACAAGAGGTACGTAATAGACTGATAATTACTGCTATAAGTGAAAAAGTTACGCTCAAGCAGTTCACTAATAGAATACTGTATATCGTAAGCAAACAAACACAATGAAGCAAACATGATAATACAACATGAAGTAAAAATGCTGATGAAACTCATCCCATGTTCACTCAAGGCATGCTTCATTACGGGCATCATGCTTCATTACTGGCAAATACTATTTATCAGTACTTTGGCACTTACATAGGTTCGAACCCAAGGTATGATGAAAGAATTAAGCATTCGACTCTGCGAAACAATAGCGAAAAAGGACAGAATGAATAACCCAGATCAACATATGTGAAAATATATGAAAAACTAGCGAAAAGTAGAGCCTTTCATAGCGATAAAATTATATCTGCAATTAAATTATACTCAAGAAAATGACAACAGTCTATTGAAAGAAAATCGTGAGTGGTGGAAATAAGTTACTTGAGAAGTGTGTACAGTTTGCCGCACAAGTCCTGATTTTCACCATCCCAGTGAAATCGTAATTGGGCAGCTTCGCACACACCTCCCCCTCCCCCCTCCCTCACTCCACCTCCTACCTTCCACCTCACCTTTTCCCCGAAGAAGAAGACGGCCGTAGTGTTCAGACGTGCTGGTCTCTTGTGCATTTCATTTTCTATTTCACAAGCTATTGCTCAGGTGGGCCATCGGGCTTGCCAGCTGGCTTTCCTGGTTAGAGTCAGTGGGACCGTGGTGGGTAGTGCTAGGGGATGAGTGTGTGTAGTGGGGGTGGTGAGGGGGATGTGGCGGGCCTGACGGCCATGGACGATCTGTCGTCTGGTGGCCTGAAGCGGAGTCTGGTCCTTGATGAGGTCACTGATGGCCCTCCCGGGCCTCTCAATGATGGGGCCAAGGTGCAGAGGAAGTTGTCGGTGGATGGGGTGCCCGGTGTGCCGGTGCTCCTGGCCCAGGGGGCCGTTGGGGGATCGGTGGGGGTGCCGGATGGATCGGACGACGCTGACTTGGTAACGTACATTATTCATTCTGTTCCTCGGCGGCGTGTCTTTGACAATTCTGCCAGGGTTACGGCGGCTGTGGGGGACGCTCCATTTGGTGAGTATGTGCGGCCACACGGCATCAAGGTACTGGGTAGGGGTGAGGCCCTGTGTGTCTCTCTTCCCCGCGGGGTTATTGGTAAGGGGATTAGGCCTCTAGAGGAGTTGACTAGTTTCGGGGACTGGACGGTGGTGTGCCGGGAGTCCATTTCCCCGGGGGATAGCAGGTATTCCTGGGGGAAGATCGGCCCTGTTGACCCTGTCATTTCTGAGAGTGCCATCATGGGGTCCCTTAGGGTCCTGTCTGATGATCATGGGGTTGCGTCAGCGGCCCTGGAGGAGGTCACGCGGCTCTCTAAATGCGTGGAGCGGGATGGTGGAGGCGAGGGGGGTGGGTCGGGTTCTCCCTCGGTGACTTCAGGGGTGGTCCGCTTGCGTTTTCGGGGTTGCTTGCCTTCGAGGGTTGTCTTAGGCTCAGTGTGCTATCCAGTTTCGAGGTACTCTTTTAGGCTGCTCCGGTGTTTCACCTGCCATTTTTTTGGTCATGGTTCGATCACCTGTCGGAATAAGGTGCGCTGTCGGAACTGTAGTGGGTTTCATCCTATGGCGTCGGGTGACCACTCGTGCCCTAATTCCCCTAGTTGTTATTTTTGTGGTGGTGGACATCGGGTGACCTCCCGCTCCTGCCCCGTTTTCTTGAAGGCTCTAGAAATCCATGAGGACTACAAACAGGATAAGTTTGGCCTGCCTGATCTCAACCGGAAGGTTCGGGAACTGAATCCTACCCAGCGTCGGTCTCCTCCGCGTTTAGGATCGTCTCCGATTGTAAGTGGTTCTGCTGGCCCGCGTCTCCCGCCGAGGTCGGCGGCGGCGGGTGACCGGCTGTATGCTTCGGTGGTCACGGGCAACAGGTTTGAGGTGTTAGGGGATCAGGCGGATGACCTGGATGTGATTCGGCCAAATGGTGTTGGCGTAGGAGTCATGGGCGAGGTGGTTCGGCGTGAGGTTCGGGTCTCAGAGGGGGCCTCCTCTGACGCTGAAGTGGTCCTTCATCGTCCATCGTCCCCGAGGCCTCTGCGCCGTCGTAGTGGTCCTCGGCCTCGGCACAGGTTGTCGGATGCCTCTCCTCCCAGGGCTCCGCCGCCAATCCCCCTGATGCTCCCTCCCCCTTGCCTGAATAATATTTCTGTCTCTCACTGGCCTACCTCTGGTCCTTTAGCGTCTAGTGCTGGTAGTCCGACGGTGAGGCAGCAGTCTGCCCCTCCCCCCCCCTGTAACTGATACATTTGGCTCATTGGTGGCGGATTTCTGGGAGTGCATAGTGTCAGGCCGTACTCTCAAGCAAGTTTGTCTCGCATTGATACCCAGACTGTTGGCTCTGTTGGTGTCCCGTTAGGGTTGCCCAGGTTATCGGAGAAGTTTCTTTTGTGGAATGCTCGGTCAGTTCACCGTAAGACTCAGGATTTACGGTTGTTGGTGGAACGTGAAGCCCCTATAGTGGTAGGGCTATGCGAAACTTGGCTTTCTTCCACGTTACATTTCCGGATCCCTCATTTTAATGTGTATCGGGCGGATAGGGACTCTAGGGGTGGTGGTTTGGCTATAGCGGTGCGTGATACGGTCCCAAGCAAGTTGTTCGGTTTGCAACGGTTTGATGGTGGAGACCTGGAGGTTCTGGCGGTGAGTGTGGCCTTATGGAAGGGGTGGGCTACTGTGTTCATCTGTTATAACCCTTGTCGGAATATTGCTCTGCCGGAATTCCAACATTATTTTAATCAATTGCCGTCGCCCTGTCTGGTGATGGGGGACTTTAATGCGCGTCACCCATACTGGGATCCGTTGGTGCTCAGGGCATCTCGGAACCGTACTGGTACCTCGCTTTTTGATGCGTTATTGGATAGCCCTTCCTTTGACCTTTTAACCCCACCTGGTCTCCCTACCCGCGTCGATCCACATACCGCGTCCTCCTCCACCTTAGATCTCTGCTTGGGTAATGACCTGTTTTTAGGTGCTCGGGTTACCACGGGTCCATACATGGGGAGTGATCATCTGCCAGTCTTGCTTGATGTCTTTGGGTTTTCCTCTCCTGCCCCTCCGCGTTCCCGCCCGAGGTGGAGGTTCGGTGCTGAGGGATGGGGACAGTTCCAACGTGGCCTCCACTTGGATCCTCCCTCTCTCGCGGAGTCGGTGGGCTCGGGCGCTGAGGCCATTTCAAGGGCATTAACTGCTGCGGCCGGTGGGGCCTTTCGGATGACGGGTCGGCCCCCTACAGACAGGCCACTGTTCCTTGGTGGACCGATGAATGTGCGGTCGTGGTCCGGGTTCGTCATCGGGCTTGGTCTGTCTGGCGCCATCATCCCTGTGTGGAGTTCAAGCGGGAGGCACGGAGGGTGGATGCCCGGTGCAAACGCACTCTCTTGAAGGCGAAGCGTGGGTCTTGGGCTGCCTTCTGTCCTACGTTGAGGTTTGCTAGCTCCAGCAAGAGGGCGTGGCGTTTTGTTAGGCAGATGAATGGCCAGAGGGTGGACACTTCTTTCCCTCTTACTGTTGGCGGTCGGCTAGTCGGCGATGCGCAGGAGCAGGCGGATTGTTTGGCAGATCACTATCGGGTGCTGTTTGAGGCCCCACCGCAACTACCGGATGTGGATCGGCTGGAGTCAGTAATTTCGTACCATCTTGAATCTCCTGATCCTGACGGCCTTTCCGATCTGCTGACCGCCCATGAATTGCACCGCACTTTGGAATCACTCCCCAAGGGTAAGGCTGTGGGTCACGATGATGTGGCGTATGAGATGCTTGCCCATCTGCCGCGGGAGGGGTTTGATGTGTTGCTGGACTTTTATAACAGGAGCTGGTCTACTGGTACATATCCGGCTCTGTGGAAGTCGGCCCTCCTCCTTCCGTCCCCTAAACCGGGTAAGGATCCATCTTTACCATCTTCACGTAGGCCCATCTGCTTGTTGTCGGTGGTGGGTAAGGTGATGGAGAAGATGGTTTCACAGAGGCTCACTTGGTGGCTGGAGACTAAGGCACTCCTTCCTGATGTTCTTCATGGTTTCCGCCCGGCTAGGGGCACCGTGGATGTGCTCCTCCAGCTGGAATATCACATCCCGGATGCATATCGGAACAAGAAGGTGCTCCTCGTGGCGTTCATCGATGTTGCGAGTGCCTTTGATTCGGTTTCCCATGCCAGGGTCCTATACAAATTGGGTATGCTTGGTGTTCGTGGGAAGGTTTTATCGTGGCTCTGCAGCTACTTGCTTGAGAGGTCCCTTTCAGTGGCGGTCGGTACATCTACGTCGCGGCCTTTCCCTGTCCGTCGTGGGGTGATTCAGGGGTCGATCTTGGGTCCACTGTTCCTGAATGCCATGTTGTCTGATGTCCCTAGACGTAATGCTACGACGATGGTGTATGCCGACGATCTTGCCATCGTCTGCTCAGCGGACACGCTCTTACAGGCCCAGACTGCTCTGCAATTGGCGGTTGATGAGCTCTGTGATTGGGCGAGGGACTGGGGCCTATGACTCAATGCCCAAAAGAGCGCTCTCATGTGCTTCACATTGAAGACTAAACTCCCGGGTCTGCCTACGATTACGTTGGGGGGTGAGCCTCTCACATATCGTACATCACACACCTTCTTAGGTCTGCGTTGGGATGGGCCGGTCTTGACTTGGAGGAATCATGTGGACTACCTGCGATCGTCTTGCATGAAGCGGCTGGGTATAATGAAGTGTATAGCCGGGTCCAAGTGGGGGACATCTCGGGATGATCTGCTGTGTTTTTATGAGTCTTTCATCAAGAGTAAGGTGGCTTATGGTAGTGCAGTGTATGGCTCGGCTTCGTCGTCAGTTCTTAGCCGCTTGGACCCTGTTCATAACACGGCCCTCAGGGTGGCGTTGGGGGCTTTTTGTTCCTCCCCTACCGTGTCCCTCCTAGCGGAAACTGGGACGTTGCCTCTGTCCTGGTCTCGGGTGTTGACGGATTGTAGGTGGGCGGGGCGAGTTGCTACGCTTCCTGGGAATCACCCGTTGTCGGGCCTGCATGCTTCGTCAGGGGTCTCCAGGAATGCACCATCGTGGCCTGTGAAACGGCGTCAGCCATTCCTGGTGAGGAGCCTCCTCCACTATCGGCAGATAGCTGTGGACCCTCCCTCTCCCTCCCCGACCCCCTCTGTGTCTCCGGTCCCGCCGTGGGTTGATCTCACTCCTCGCATCCGGGTTACCTTCCATGAAGGTTACCGGACGTCGACGGGTGCTGGACTTGCCCGGGCCTATTTTGCTGAGCTGGTGGGGTCGTGTTATCAGGGGCACTTCGGTGTCTTCACGGATGGTTCCTGCGTTCCTCCGGCCTCCTCGTCCGTGGCTGTCTACTACGAGGACCTCTCCCTCTGCCAGACCTGGAGGTTGTCTGGGCACCATCCCATCATAGCGGCGGAACTGTTTGCCATTCTTCGAGCCCTGGAGTTTGTGCGGTGTCATATTCAGCCTCAACGGGTCGTCTTGTACTCGGATTCCCAAGCCTCCCTCCATCTGCTTCTTGCGGCCCGCCCGGCTACATATCCTCGTCTTGTCTTCGCCATCCAGGAGTTGCTGGTTCACTATTTAGGTCAACGGTGGGAAGTGGTCCTCCAGTGGGTTCCTGCGCACTCGGGCATTCGTGGCAACACGGTGGCTGATGCTGTGGCGAAGCTGGCGCACGCTTCGGTAGAGGTTGAGTCGGTTGACATAGATACGAGGCCACATGCCCGGGTTGTCGGGCAGGCTAGTCGCGGAATTTGGGACAGGGAGCTACGGGTGCTGTTGCTACAGACGACCATGGGGAGATACCGATGGGATTCGTGCCCCCAGCCTTTGGAGTCGACACCCCCTGCGGAAACTAGATGTCTCGCTGGCCAGGCTGCGTATTGGACACACTGCGCTGTCAGCACACCTGTTCCGACTCCGCATGATACGGTGCCCAGACTGTCGCTGGTGTGGACAGCCCGAAACCCCTGAGCATCTGGTGGAGGTGTGTCCGCGGTTCTATAGTCACAGGGTTAAACTTAGGGACTCGGTTCGCCGTTTGTCGTCTCGGGGGTTCAGCTTAGGGCTATTGTTAGGCCACGGTGTCCAGGATGCGGATGTGTGTTCTCAGATCTCTCGTGCCTTATGTGTCTTCCTCCTGGCGACACATGTTGCCGACATAGTTTAAGGTCCCACTGACGGTTAGTCTTCTAGGGCCAAGCAGGTGGCATCCACCCGAAGGCCCTTTAATAATAACAACAACAACAACAACCTTTTCCCCCCTCCCTTCAGTTGTTCGACCCATAGTATCTCACGGTTATGAAGTAGGTGAGTTGTTAATCACTTAAACCACTTGCTTTCATTTCATTATATTGATGCCCTAGCCGTAAATTATTATATCTAAAAGGTTCTTAACAATGTTCAGGCGAGTTATAAATGTGTAATCGTATTGCATAAAAAAAAGGCATAGATAAGTTACGCATGAAGCATATTTCAGACAACTCGGAGAGGGAGAGAGAGTTGATCGTAAAGCAACATTTAGGTCGTCTGGCAATCAATTGATAGATTGATAGACCTTAAGTATTCTCAATTTAAGTTGTGTATCGGGATATTATAAAGTATGTGTAGAGTTGCAAATATATAGTTCTTTCCCAAAAACTTGTCATAATAAAATGTCTTGTTTCTGTTACGGACTGCATGGGTTATATATATGCACAAATCTTTACTTTGTATGAAAGTATAAGTAAACAAATAATGGAGAATACCGGTAGTGATATGTTTTTCCTTCTCATCATATAGTATTGTAGATTTTACCATGCCTCTCTTATATAGTCTGTTATATTCCATCTGAGAATACATTTAATCTCTTGGCAACTAATTTATCGATACTTAACCCCTTCTGTACCGGCGACGTCTTCTTAATATTAGTCTAGCTATATTTAGACGTCTTCTTAATAATAGTCTAGCTATATTTAGACGATTTTATGTAGTTTAAGAAGGATTTGTGGTAGTAAAACAAAGATTGAGAGATAGTTCAAAGCCTGTTAATTGTTTGAAACCCCTTTTAAACTGACTTAAATCGTCTAACAGTAGCCAGAATAAGTTACAAAGACGTTGCCAGTAAAGAAGGGGTTAATGGAAAAATATGCAACTTTTTGTTTGCTTCCATGTGTATGGAGGAGACAAAAGGCAGGTTGCCTGTAACGAGTGTCTCCCCTAAAGTTAAAAGAGTGACAGAACCAAATTGAAGGACGGAGTCAAAATGCCTGGACACACAAAGTTTAAAGCAGTCTAAGTCATAGGATGAAGGAAAGATTGATTGAGTGAGAGTTCCAGAATTCTCCTGTTGAGTAGAAGAATGAATGAGAAAATTTGCTAATTCTTGGGATGGAGAGGTGGACAGAATAGGAGTGGGACTATGTTGAAAGGCGTGTGCTTAGCACACGCCGCAAGGGAGGGGGTACAGATTGAGAGAGCTCTGAAGAGCACTGATTGTTGTAATAGCGATAGAAGAGTGAAATATCTCTGCTTCCTAATATTGCCAACGTTTCACAATTAACAATATAATTAGCAACAAAATGTTTGTAATAGCTGAGTAATCAAGATGGGAATATGCCAATTTATCATCAGCTGAAAGAAAAACTATAGTAACTAAATAGGCAATAATATGCAGGATTATAATTATATGACCCAATACATATCTTTTGACAACATTAACAGTGTTAATGCAGTGAGTGAAAACAGCCTATCTTATCACTTCATCATCACTCTTATTACTGTAAGCATTACTACCGATATTTATTTTGCTCTTCAATGGCTGCCTTAAAATTCGTTAATTATTATACTTCCCAGTTGTGCTTATGACTGACATCGCGTATTTAATGCTCATCCATTTCTCAATAATATCACTTAATTGGAAATAGGTTTTTGGGAAAGAACTATATATTTTCACCTATACACATACTGTATAATAAATAGCCCGATACACAACTTGAATTGGGAATACTTAAGGTCTATCTATCTATCAATGTATTGTCAGACGACCTAAATGTTACTTTACGATCATCTTTCTCTCCCTCTCCGAGTTGTCTGAAATATGCTTCATGCATGAAGGGAGGGGGGAAAAGGTGGAGTGGAAGGTAGGAGGTGGAGTGAGGGGGGGAGGTGTGTGAGAAGCTGCTATATTACGATTTCACTGGGATAGTGAAAATCAGGACTTGTGCGGCAAACTGTACATGGAGGAATAGACAGACGAATGAGGAAGTACGAGAGAGGTGTGGTGAGGATGTAGATGTGCTGGAAAGTGTGAAAAAGAACACCTTGAGATGGTTCGGCCATGTGGAATGTATGGGAAGCGAGAGAATGACTAAATAAAGAATGTACTAGAGTGAGGTGGAAGGACAGAGAGGGAGAGGTAGACCGAGTAAGAGGTGGAAGGATGGAGTTAAGAAATTTATAAGCGAAAACGCTGCTGCATGGGAGGAGGGGCGTCGACTGACTGGGGACAGAGGTGCATGGGGGCACTTCGTTCTTGGCCAACCTTTCGGGGATCACAGCGTCCGGCAATAGATAGATAGATAAAACACGTGCTAAATAACAGCTAATTTAAGTGCTATAATTATCTCAACGATAAGGTAAATTTCACCATATCCCTGCATCTATCTATCTATCTATCTATTGCCTGACACCATGATCCCCGAAAGGATAGCCACAAACGAACTGCCCCCATGCATCTCTGTCCCTAGTCAGTAGACGCCCCTTCTCCCAACCAGCACCGCCTTCATCCATATACTTCCTCACTCCATCCTTCCACCTCTCCTTCGGTTTACCTCTCCCTCTCTGTCGTTCCACCTCGCTCTCGTACACCCTCTTAGTCATTCACTCGCTTCCCATACATTCCATATGGCCGAACCATCTTAAGGTGTTCTTTTTCACACTTTCCAGCACATCCACCTCCACACCACACCTTCTTCTTACTTCCTCATTCGTCTGTCTATCCCTCCATGTAACTCCGCACGCACTTCTTAAGTAGCTCATTTCCACCGCTCTCACTCTTGGTCTGAGTCTCTTCTCCAACGTCCATGCTTCGCTTCCGTAAGTCAGTGTCGGGATTACCATACTGTTCTAGACAATTATATTTGCTTCAAAATATTGTATTAGCTAAGGTCAATTCGATTTTTTTTTTTTTTTTTTTTAATAATGAATCAAACAAATAAAAACAAACAGATGTACATGTAACACTATTCCGAAACTTATATTTGTATTTGTTCAGCACTTTACAAAAAATTCATCCGATTCCCTTTCACTCATAACTTTTATATTACTATATAGTATATAGAAATATACAACTCAGGAGTAAGATATTATCTTACGATTATCTTACGATTAGAAGACATATTCCTCGGTGGTTACCTCACACTCCTCTTTCCCCTTTACCCTTATATAGGGGGACTATTATGGATGTCTTCCAGTCATCAGGTGCACTCCCTTCTCCCATGCTATTTTGCTAATTTTCCATACCCATTCGATCACTATCTCACCACCATACCTCAACATTTCCCCACTTTCTCTATTTGTTCCTGGTGCTTTCCCCAACTTCACTCTTTTCATGGCTTTCCACACTTCTGACCTCCTGATCCACACCTCCTCCTCCGCTACTTCTCTTCTTCTCCCTCCCATACCCCATCCAACTATGTTTGCTGGCACTTCATTCCTTACATTTAGCAACTCGTTGAAGTACTCCTTCCATCTCTCGACTCTCTCTTGCTTCTCGGCTAGCATTCTCCCATTCTTATCTTTCACACCCTTACTGTTTCCCTTGCTACCTTCCCTAACTTTCTTGACTTCTTTCCAGAACAGTTTCTTACACTCCTTCCATTTTACACTCAGGTTCCTTCCAAATTCCTCATCTACTCTTCTCTTACTTTCCTTCACTAGTCTCTTCACCACACTCTTTCTCTCCACGTACCTCGCTCGTTTCTGACTCTCCAAATCTTCATTCCCTCTACTACCCAACCACTCTCTATACACTTTCTTTTTGTCTTCCACAGCTATTTTTACCTCTTCTGTCCACCATGCTGTACCTTTTACTCCCCTCCCTCTTCTCCTTACTCCACACACCTCCTCACATGCTGCACAGATCTCTTCCTTAAACACCTTGCTCATCTCCTCCTCTTCCTCCATATCTTCCAGGTCGAACCCACCTAGTCGTCTTTCTACTGATCTTCTGTACTCTTCCCTGATTTCCTCCTCCTGTAGCCTCTCCACTCTCCTCGCCATTCCACCTTCCTCTCGCCTCCCTCCAGCTCTCCTCACCCACTTTTGTTGTATCCTAATTTTAGCTACTACTACATAATGATCAGACAGACCGCTCCAATACCCCTATACATCATAGCATCCAGCACAGATTTCTTCATTCGTTCATCCACACATATATAATCAATCAGTTCCTTTCGTTCCACCACTGTCTTATCCTTATCTTTCATCTTCCACACCTCTTTCCATGTGTATCTGTGTATCATCCTGTGTCGGAAGAAGGTGTTAGCTATCCACAACCTCCTCCTCACACATACGTCCACAAGTGCACTACCATTCCCATTATAAACATAAATATGTACATATATATTAGACCAACAAAATAAGCGCTACCACCCCATAATTTGTTTGTTCTCCAGGCTTCCGTCATTCTCTATTTATGTTCCTCTCTACTTTTATGCTTATGGAACTTCCTGGTAAGATAATATCTTACTCTTGAGTTGTATATTTCTATATATAGTAATATAAAACTTACGAGTGAAAGGGAATAGGGTGAATTTTTTGTAAAGTGCTGAACAAATACAAATATTAGTTTCGGAATAGTGTTACATGTACATCTGTTTGTATTTTTGTTTTATTCAATATTAAAAACAAAACAAAAAATACTATCGAATTGACCTTAGCTAATAAAATATTTTGAAACAAATATAAATGTCTTTCATATTGGATTTGGATGCTTCCCTTTACATATATTAAGAAAATAGAGAATTAATATATTAATTATATAATAATTACCTTGTGCATCCACAATTTCTTACAATGTGTTTTTTAGTTACGTTTATTTGCAATAGCTCTCACTACTTTATTTCACAATAAACCCCATAATTTTCCCACCCATTACTCGATAAATATTTAACCAAACATTCTACTGCTGCTTCCAGTCGTTCTTTACATTAATGTTAACTTAGTGAGGATCTGGAAGTGATCGGCATCCCTCAGAGTACGGTAAGGGTCCTTCCCACATCAAGGAGTGATCAAGGAGTGTGTAGCAGAGTGCAACAGAGTAGCTGCTCTGTATGGACTCTCCATGGACTCCTGGAGATACTCTGTCGTATCCCTAAATAGTCTGTCGAACTCCAATTATTCTGTTGCACTCCTGGGTGGCGAAACAAATGTCAGCCATGTTTAAACATTTGGTACCGACTTTGAAAAGTCTGATAGACTCTGTTTCAACTCCTTCCGAGTTTTAATAACTCTTTCCAACTCTTTCCGACTCTTAACAAATCTTTCTGACTCTTGACAACTCTGTCCGACTCCTAACAACTCATACTGACTCCTAACAACTCGGTTACACTCCGTGTCGGAGTGCAACAGAAAATATTGGAGAGTGACAGAGTACAACAGACTAGAGCAGACTGAAACAGACTACACTCTCTAGCACTTTACTAAAATGTCAAAATGTCAACTGGTTCAAACCAACTGCTAACACCTACTATGACAGTGTTTACTAGTCGAGGTCCATTTCAGTGCTCAGGTAGGTATAGTCTGGTCCATAGCGATGTGTCGTGCACAGAGCTTTGGTAAAAAGTGACAGGTCTTCCTCATAGGTGCCCCTATATATATGTTTCCTGGCCATGCCGTACAACTATATATGTGACCGGAATTGTACTCTTTGACATTCTGTTATACTCACACTCATGCCTATATACTATTTAATACCTCTGATGTACTCTGCATTTATAATCGACTGCCCTCTGTCACACTCGTGACAAACTCTGTTAAGAAACAGACTATGAGAGAGTGTTACTCTGTCCTAGTCTGTTCTACCGTGTTTTACTCTGTAATGACTCCGATGTACTCAACATTTATAACCGACTGCACTCTGTCACACTCCTGAAAAACTCTGTTAAGGAACAGACTAGGACAAAGTGTTACTCTGTCCTACTCTGTTCTACCCTGTTTTACTCTAATGACTCTGATGTACTTGGTAATGACTCCGATGTTCTCGGCATTTATAACCGACTGCACTCTGTTACACTCCTGACAAACTCTGTTAACCCGGCAAGCGCGATAGGCCTCACGGAAGGCTTCCTATAGGGAACGCGATAGGCCTCACGGAAGCAGGACCATAAAAAAAGCCTTCCATAAAAAAAAAAGGGCCTATCAAAACAAAGGAATTTGTCTCTAGGTGAGATAATTCCCCTCCAGTACTCATCCATGTAAATCTCACCCACCCCCCTCCCCTCCTTCCCCACCTTATTCCCCCCTCCCTCCCCACCTCAATTATCACCTATTTTTCCTCTTATTATCATCATTTATCGGTTATTTTTCTCTCCCGCGATAATGTAGCACAAGTGGGTTGCATAAAAGATCGTTATGCAACACCCAGACACCGGCACACACCGCGCCCCGCTCTTCTCAGTTGACTCCCAGACAGCGAGAGGGGAGGGCTGCCTGTCTCTCTCTCTCGCCTGAGATTATGACCGGGTGGCCAATATCTTCGTTTTTCACCACCCAAATGCTTTTCCCACTTATTTTAGCACTCTTGAAGGTTCATATATACATCATATATGTAAAATAAAAGCATACCGAAAACAAATAATGGTTTATATTGTAAATATAACAAATTCTGTCAGAATCCAGGGCTAGAAATGCACAAATAACTACCCTAGCACCTACTGTCATATCGCGCTTGTCAGGTTAAGAAACAAACTAAGACAGAGTGTTACTCTTTCCTTGTCTGTCCTAGTATGTTTTACTCCGTTTACTAGGTGTATTCATCCCACTCTGAAGCACTCTGCGCCATTTCTCCCAGTGTAACACAGAGTTGAGACTCCTAAGGACTATGCTCCAAAACTCCTTGATGTGGGAAGGGCCCTATTAGGGTCTGATGCAAGGTTACTGAGATACAGTATGTTGTGGTCATCAACATAAAATAAAAACCAGCGAGGATCTGGGCGCCTGTATCCAAGTAAGGTTAGGTTGTCAGGGTAGGAGGATGGGAAGACATTTGAAATGTTTTCATAGGTTATATATTTTCTTTCAATGAATTAAGTCCTTCTAGAGTGTCTTTGTCTTATTACGGGATGCTTTTAATCCCACAAATCAATTAAATTATTGTTAAATTTATATCAGCATAAATAACATATAAATATAATTGAAGGTGGCCTGTAAACCGGAATATCTCGAAATATTCATATCACAATTTGAATTGGCTAAGTGGGAATTTTTCCATAATATATTATGTCATAAACAACTAATATTTACCTATTTTCAGTTGCGTTAACCCTTAACTGGCGGCGCGCAACATATGTCGAGTGAAATAAATTTGGACTATGTGGCAGCGCGCGACATAAGTCGAGTTGGTAATTCCCGCCCTAATTTAAGTGGCAAGCAAAATCTAGCAGTCAGGCAGTGTACTACTAGGTCACACACACACATCCCCACCGCGTGAGCTTGGCTCAGTACCGCTCTAGCTGCCACAATGGAGAGACAAGATTTGCCTGTGTTCGATTCGGTGCCCGCCCCTAGTACGCCGCGCCAGCCAAGCCGTAGGGCCCCGCTCTCAGACGAGGAGTTAGTTCTGCTGATGAACTCTTCAGTGGTATCTAGAATATCGTTGAATGAAACCATGGAAGGGCTTGGTGAGAGTGGGGGAAGTGAGGAGGAAGAAGAACTGGAAGATAAGCCTGTCATCGGTTTTCACAAACGCCATAACTTGCGGGGCGAAAATGGTGAAGATGTTGTTGTAGACGTTGAAGATGGTGACGAGGAGCTTGGCGAACACACTGGTGTGGGTGTTGGTAAGTATAATGTACATTTATATTATTTGAGAGATTGATGTAGCCTACAATAATTTTATTATTGGCGTAATGTGGGTACATTTCTTACGGGAATACAAGCAACGAAGATTGTGTTGCTGGTCTTCCTATAGCAACGAAGATTGTTGTGTTGGTCTTCCTATACAAAAAATGTCCCAGAACGAGAAGCCCACCACAGAAGCCATGAACAAACACCACACAGAAACACCAAAGGAAAGGTCCACAGAACGAAAGGACCAGCTGACCGAGCCCGCCATTCCAGACAGGCCCAAGCCCGCAGGGCTAAACAGCTCCAGGACACACCCATTTACCTTTTCTAAACTGACCATTTTCCACACCTCACGTACACTAACCCCCTCGTGTCCTACACTCCTAACTACAAAGATGATGAACAGGAATATACATTCATATTAAAAACACCCATGCCTGTCCCGACGTTGAGCCAATGCCAACATCAGACAGCCATAATTATATCTATGTATGTTCTTGCATCCGAGAAGTAGATGTTATATATCTTAGAAGTTAAAACACCCACGCTGTCCCTAGACCTCGTATATCATTTTCCATGACGAGTATAGATATGTGTAACCCGTGCTCAGTCGCCCCTTGCATTGTTCCTCTAGTAACTAAGTATTAATATTAACATTCCCTAACATCTTGTCTTGCCAGACTAAGCTTCTGAAGACCCATCGCCCCATAAATCTATGTATGCAATCCTTAGGTTAAGTATTTCTATCCGCCATTGTGTTCACCTTTTTCCATTTACTTTCCACAATTGTCATACGTCTTCCCCTTGCCTCCTTCGTATCCACAGCCCACACTACGCCAATTTACTTCGTGTCTTACACCTCTTACCCCAACCAGAGATTGTATAAGATAACCTGGTTACCAGTATCTGTCATAAGTACCCCGAAAACAATAACTAAGTACCCCTACGAACTGCCGCTGTGGTTGGTATTTTATATTTAATAGAAAACGCAGTTCCCAGGGCCAACTAATAGTATCCATAACCCTCTGACTGATCACATAACTCTATCTTTTCCAGACTCATATACCACCCCATAGTTGCATTCCCCGGTAGCATTTGGCTAACGTATTCTACTGCCTTTTCAAACTTCCATATCAATTGTAGCCTAATGCCACCCCCACGCCCAGGGACCTTAGGGGCAAAATTTCCCTGTAGCCCTTGAACTCTTCCCCCCCCCCCTCTCATTAAGACACCCGCGCTTCTCGACTCTTGTCCGACCTAGCCTCTCTCTCGTACCTCTTGAAGATCCTTGAATTGTCCGTTGCTAACGCTCTCCAACCTTTTATATATATACTCCTATCCAGCCTACCTTCACTTAGTAGGCCAGAACAACATTAGAACTTTACTAGCCCCTTGCATGCCATCTATTCTCTTACAACACATTCACAACCCTGCACCCAATGGTCGTCGGTGCGAGGCTAGCCGCCCCGCCAGTAACTAACTTCTATTGCCATACTTCCAGATAAATGTGGCAGAGTTAGCAACCCAGTCTCCACCATATCCAGCAAACCCTACAATTAACAACCAGACGAGTAAAACCAGCTAGCTAAGGCACCTTCGGTTTTGGTATTAAAGACACCCACATCTGTCTCATACATAGAGGGTTATTACAAACGCTGGTGATATGGCAAGCCCCTAGCCACAGCCGCCGGACGACTATCACAGAGAGAGGGCGCCCAGCTCCCCCTTTTTGCCCACCCGAGGAGGGAGACCCCCACCCCCGCGGAGGTATACCTGGCCCCTGTTTTGACTTTCGAGTCATTGCCAGGTAGCACAGGAATTCTTCCTATCGATGAACTAACCATGAATGACTAACACCTTTACTAACCTCTATTAACTCACAATAAACCATTTACCTTTCTTGCATGCTCTGATCACTAAATTAGCACCTCAGCTATACCATAGAATAAAGATTGAACAATCTAGAGAGACGCTCCTATCACAGCGTTCCCCATCCTCCTCGCAAAGTAGATCCAGTCTCTCTCCCCTAAATACGTCCAGTATAGCCAAAATAGTACCTCTTACTAAGGCTCAGTTATATGAAAATATAAAGGCTTCCTAGTCGCCCCTGTGCCACAACAGTAAATACCATCTTACCTAGTCCCCATATCTATTGAGAGCTCAATTAAGTCCATAAGACTCGAGATCCCTACTGTCTAGAGGGTCCAGAACCGAGCCTATAAATCTAACTCCCGCCCCCAGTCAAATCAGTTGAAAGCTAGACACCAACCTGGGTCACTACCCTGCAGTTAATTTCTAGCTCTGCCCTTGTGTTGTTCCGGAGTGAGATCCCAGAACCGGCAGACTCCGTGGCAGATTTGGATAGAAGGACCTGCCCACGTATTGAAGAACTTCACACATATGGCCCCCCTGGACGGCCGCGGAACCAGTCGTTAGCCCCCAACATCATGGACGCAAGATAACCAGGACCAGACCCATCAGATACTACCCAAGATTCCCTTTAGCAGTACTACATATTACTGTGCTGTTTAGAGATTCACTAATTAATATTTCTACGAAGTGGCTAAGACCTTGCCCGCTGTAACTCATACTTAACCATTCCATTTGGGACGTACTAAGCGATCAGTGCTCTTTAATTAACAGGCGACCTTGACTCTCGTAATTACCTTATTCAGATATTAAAACTCTAGTGATATCTAACGTTCGCCCACTGATTTGCGTTCTATGTATTTCTGAGACAAGGATATAAAAACTTAGATCAGTACCCCCTGAGGTTACTAGAATTCCCGTGCTCTAAAATACGCGTGTCTAATCTAGTCTGTGAACTACTACTTGTGCACCAGAGCTACCAGTAATAAATCTAACAGTGAATATGAATCTATAAGTAACATTGATGGTCTTCGGTATATAAACCTGTGAAATCAAAGCCAGTGATCAGAAGCTTAATACCTGAACGTTGGAAGTGGGAGACTAGGCTCCATCCAGATCCACTTATGCTAGTGTTGTTCAATTCTATTATATTGTCTTACACAAGTATTCTGCAGTGGTATATCAATAAACGTGATCATGTAACTTGCTACCATGTGTTTCTTTGTGTTCTCTATTCCTCATATCTTGTATTGTGCATGCAGCCTTATATACCCAGTCAATTTAGAACTCACATTACCCAAGTTAAACCTGTAGAAAAACAGGGCATAACAATACATATGGGATATATAGTATAGGCTATCTGCATGAGACTTTGAAATTGCTTGCAAGTTTGATTGCAATAATTTTATTATTGGCGTACAGGCCTAGGCCTATGTCAGCGTATACGGTACATTTGTTACGGGAATACAAGCAACGAAGATTGTGGTGTTGGTCTTCCTATATTACGTTTCCATTCATTTTATAGGCGTATATAATAAATATATATCGGTGTACAGTAGAATACATTCCTTACGCATGTGACTGAAATTGCTTGCAAGTTTGATTGCAAGCGATTGAAGATTGTGGTGTTGGACTTCATATATTACGTTTCCATTCATTTTATAGGCGTATATAATATATATATATATATCGGTGTACAGTAGAATACATTCCTTACGCATGTGACTGAAATTGCTTGCAAGTTTGATTGCAAGCGATTGAAGATTGTGGTGTTGGTCTTCATATATTACGTTTCCATTCATTTTATAGGCGTATATCACGGTGTAGGGTTGATTTCATAGTATGAAATCAACCCTACACCGTTATATATACGCCTATCAAATGATGGCAATGATATTATTATTTATTGTTTGCGAGTTTTCATTCATTTGATAGGCGTATATCACGGTGTAGGGTTGATTTCATTGTATGAAATCAACCCTACACCATGATATATACGCCTATCAAATGATGGTAATGATATTATTATTTATTGTTTGCGAGTTTTCATTCATTTGATAGGCGTATATCACGGTGTAGGGTTGATTTCATTGTATGAAATCAACCCTACACCGTGATATATACGCCTATCAAATGATGATATATATATATATATATATATATATATATATATAAATACCGTATATTTATTGTTCCATATATGATATTTTGGAGATATTTACTTTCTCTCTCTCTCTCTCTGTCTCTTTCGTTCTTCCCATCTTTGTTTGTGTGACTTACTGATTACTGTAGGCCACTCCTCAAACAACCCTTCTATCACATACCCCCGGGCAGTACCACCAAGTAGGATTTTCTCTCTCTCCCTTCCTTTATTCATTTCTTTATTCATTTCTTCGCGTGACTCCCTGTTGCTTGCAATCATTTGATAGGCGTATATATCACGGTATACGGTACATTTCTTTCCTTACGAAGGTGACCTTGAAATTGCTAGGACTCTTCTCTCTCTTTTCGTAAGGAAAGAAATGTACCGTACACGTGATATGTACGCCTATCAAAATAATGATGATATCAATAAATTGTATATATATATATATATATATATATATACCGTATATTTATTGTTCCATATATGATATTTTTGTTTTTTCTCTCTCTCTCTTTCTCTCTCTCTCTCTCTCTCTCTCTCTCTCTCTCTCTCTTTCGTTCTTCCCATCTTTGTTTGTGTGACTCACTGTTTACCAGGTCAATCCCCAGAATACACTTTTGAGATTTCCCCCCCCCCCCCCCCCCCCCCCCCGGCAGTACCACCAAGTAGCATTTTCTTTCTCTACCTTCATTTATTAATTTCTTTATTAATTCTTCGCGTAACTCCCTGTTGATTGCAATCATTTGATAGGCGTATATGTCACGGTATAAGGTACATTTCTTTCCTTACGAAGGTACTTGAAATTGCTAGGACTCTTCTCTCTCTTTCGTAAGGAAGAGAATGTACTACACGTTATATATATGCCTATCAAATGATTGCAAGCAATATACAGTATATAATATATATATATATATATATATATATATATTATATATATATATATATATATATATATCTGATCAATCATTTGATAGGCGTATATATCACGGTATACGGTAGATTTCATTCCTTACAATGTACCGTACATGGTGATATGTACGCCTATCAAATGATGATATCAATAAACGGTATATATATATATATATATATATATATATACCGTATATACTGTATATTGGTGTATATTGCTTGCAATCATTTGATAGGCGTATATATCACGTGTACAGTACATTTCTTTCCTTACGCAGGTGACCTTGAAATTACTAGGACTCTTCCTTTCTCTCTCTCTCTCTCTCTCTCTCTCTCTCTCTCTCTCTCTCTCTCTTATGTCTTAGTTGTCAAGTTTGAGTCTGCACATCCCTCATACGAAATACCGTTCCCACAATTTTCATAGGCAACACAAGACTGGCCAAACGACGAAGATCGTTATCCCCACAGCCAGGCCCATCCACATCCAGGCAGCGAGCCTCGTCAGAGCCTCCAGTGATGTGATGCCCGTTCAGCTAGCGAACATCTCGGGGGTAGTGCAGCTACCAATAACCCCCGCCCATGGATAACCAGGACCAGCGACGTCAACACCAGCTGTTGATGCTCCTCCCAGGTTGTCAATGCCACCCGGGATGCAGCGGATGAGGAGGACCAGGAGGACCAGGCGTCGGCTGACGATGTCTGAAAGTGATGCCGGCACCGGCTCAAGCTCTCCCGATTCGCCTGAAGCCAGGATATCCCCCACGCCAGCAAGCGACTCTAATGGCGGGCAGCCAGCAGGCACAGCCACAGCCACAGCAGGGACCGCCACAACAGGGAGAGCCACAGCAAGGTGCCCGGGGAAGGGCCCGAGGAAGGGCCCGAGGAAGGGCCGGAAGAGGTGCTCGGGGACGTGCTCGGGGAGGTGCTCGGAGAGGTGCCCAGGGAGGTGCCCCGGGAGGTACCCCAGGAGGTGCCCCAGGAGGTGCCCCAGGAGGTGCTCAGGGAGGTGCCCCAGGAGGTGCCCCAGGAGGTGCTCGGGGAGGTGCCCCAGGAGGTGCCCCACGAGTGGTCGGGATGGGCAGGAGGCCGGACGAGCCACCTCTCTTTCAGTGGGAGCACTGCGAGCCTCGGGATATGCCTGGGGTTCCACCCAATTTTGATAAGGGAACAAATGGCATCCAGCCTGGCTTTCCCTGCACAGAGGATGATACCCCTTACGACTACTTCCGAGCATTCTTCGACGATGAACTGCTCGGGGACATGGTAAGGGAGACAAACCTATATGCAAGGCAGCACTCCGAAGAGATGGCCTCGCCCCACATGAGGAGATGGACGCCCATCGATATCCCTGAGCTCCTCGTGTTTTTGGCCCTCACCATGCTAATGCCCCACATGAGAAAGCACAACATGCTGGATTATTGGCTGATGCATGACATTAGATCAACACCAGTCTTCAACATGTACATGCCCAGGGACCAATACCGACAAATTCTCAAGTGCTTGCACTTTGTCGACAACAATGCGGCACACGGAGCTGACAAGCTTTGGAAAATCCGGCCATTCCTGAACTCCCTCCTGAACAGGTATCGCCGGTTTTTGAAACCTTTTCAGAATGTCGTGATCGATGAGTCCTTGATCCTCTTCCGTGGACGTCTCTCTTTCCGGCAGTACATTCCGTCGAAGCGTCACCGCTTCGGGATCAAGTTCTTTGTACTGTGTGACTGCGAGACAGGATACGTGCTGGACCTCATCATCTACACCGCTACTGATGTGGACATTCCAAACGACCCTCTGGGTCTTTCAGGGGCGGTTGTGAAGACACTGATGGAGCCGTATCTGGATGCCAACCGTATCTTGTACACCGACAATTTCTACACCTCTCCTCTCCTTGCCAGGTATCTCCTTGCAAGGAGCACAGGAAGCTGTGGAACTGTCAGGGCAAACAGGAAACACTGGCCCAAGTTTCATGTTACACGGAAAGGAGACATCTTCCGGAAGAAGAGCAGCAGTGACAGTATACTGGCTATTTGTTGGCATGACACAAAGGCAGTCATGTCCTCTCCACCTTCCACAAGTCCACAAGGCGAGATAGCGGGAAGAAGAGATACCACATGGACCCTGTCACCCGCGAGAAGCATCTAGTAGCTATCTCCAAACCTGACCTTGTTATGGACTACAACATAAGCATGCGGTTGGTGGATAAGAGTGACATGCAAATCACTGCTGTTGACTGCCTCAGGAAGACGTGTAAGTGGTATAAGAAGGTGGTACTCCATCTTCTTGATGTCACTATCCTGAACGCGTACAACCTGTGGATGACGCGGACAGGAAGGAAGAGCTCTGTAAGGCTGTTCGCGAAGGAAATCATCGACTCCATCCTCAGGAAGCACGGAACCACACGTGTGCTACCGTAACCTCCGAGGCCGATCGTGAATCTGCCTGACCGCCTTGAGAGCCGGGACTACCTCTTGACCCACATGCTTGTGTTTTGCCCCCGCTCAGCATCACAAATCGCAGCCAACCGGAAGCACGGACTGAAGCAGTGCCACGTCTGCAGACACACAACAAGGAGGAACCAAATCAGGAAGGAAACCACGTTCATGTGTAGCCATTGTAATGTGGGACTATGCGCTTCTCCTTGCTACACTGAGTACCACACACTGGAACACTTCTAGACCTCCTCCAAGATCTCCTCCTCCTCTAGACCTCTTGCCAATCATTCATAACTTCATTCAATCATTCATTCATCTATTTCAAACTACCTCATGAATTCATGTCATCCAATCATTCATATGGTGGAATAGCACACTACCCAAACACAAGTGCATTCATCATCATCAGCAACATCACCCATTACATCCATAAGTTTCGAATCTCATCCATCCATCTGCTTCTTGGTCCACCTCATACATCCATGTCATTTGTCTACCTAAATCATATAACTGCCTTTTATCTACCTCAATCATATAACTGCCTCAATTGTCTACCTCAATGAAATGTGGATGATACCTCCTGGGAACACCACAAACAAAAAAATGAGTCGTCAACACTACCCCATAGGGTGATTTGGAAATGTGTTGATATAATATTATTTATAAAACAAAACAAAAATTCCTGCAAAGCAAGCGAAACAGAGAGAGAGAGTGAAAATGCACGCCTATATATATATATATATATATATATATATATATATATATACCGTATATTGATATCAATCATTTGATAGGCGTACATATCACCATGTACGGTACATTGTAAGGAAAGAAATCTACCGTATACCGTGATATATACGCCTATCAAATGATTGAAATCAATATACACCAATATACAGAATATATATATATTGATATCAATCATTTGATAGGCGTATATATCATCATGTACGGTAGATTTCTTTCCTTACGCAAAGAGAGAGGAGTCCTAGCAATTTCAAGGTCACCTTACCTTTGGATACCTTTTGATGTGTTCGCCGCTCCTCTAGCGGCACCAAGGAGCGCGACGCCCCTCGTTATGGGTGGTGATTTGGTGCAGTAGACTGTTTGAAGCGACAGCTCGCTCCCTTGCGAGGATGGGCTCGTCTGGCACTTTTTGCAGTTCGACATCTAGGGCTCTCTTGAAATTGTCTAACGAGATGTCCCTCATGTCTCTTACTCGCCGTGGGAGTTTGTTGAAGAGACGTGGGCCTCTGTGTGATAACCAGCCTCTCGCAGAGAGCCCATAGCACCCCTGTTATTCATCCGGGGGATTTCGCATTCCCAGCCTCTCCTATCACTGAATTTCATGACTATCGGAGTATGTAGGTTTGGTACTAAACCCTCTGCGATTTTCCATGTGTATATTATTAGGTAACGTTCTCTTCTACGTTCCAGTGAGTACAGATTCAGTGCTCTTAAACGCTCCCAATAGTGTAGATGTTTTATCGAACTTATATGCGAAGTGAAATTTCTTTGTACACTCTCTATGTCATTTATTTCACCTGCTTTGTATGGGGATGTTAATACGCTACAGTATTCAAGCTACGGTAGCACTAGAGATTTGAAGAGCGTTATCATAGGCAATTTACCGTGTGTTTTAAAAGTACGCAGAATCCAACCCGTTAGACGTTTCGCAGCCGCCACTTTGACCTGGTTATGTACTTTGAAACCCATATTTTCAGACATTAATACCCCAAGGTCTTTCACACTGTCTTTCCGTTCTATTATGTGGTTAGATTCTGTTAAGTAATTTGTAATTTCTTTAACACCATTATTATCTCCGTACCGTATTAATTGGAATTTTTCCTCATTGAATTGCATGTTGTTTTCCCTGGTCCACTGGAACACTACATTCATGTCTTCCTGCAGTCGGCCCGTGTCCTCTTGTGTGTTTACTATTCTTACAGTTTCTTACAGTAGATCCTCTGGAAAAAGGCAAACTATGCCTGTGTATCCAGCTCAGTACCAGTACTTGCACTGCTGCGGTCGTTCACGGTGTTGGCGGCGGCGGTAGCAGACGCAACATTTTTACTATTCTGTATTTTTGTTTTATAATCAAACTTCAAATCTTGTCTTCCCCATGCTTTATCAAGATTACTTTCAAACTCCCTTATTGATTCGGAATCGACTACATACTGGGGCAGTGCGTTCCACTCATTTACCACTCTATCACAAATGAGTTCTTTGCCTTCTCAAGCCTATTTCTTTCTTTGTAAATTTTCTTAGAGTGTCCTCTCGTTCTTGTTCCCTCCCGCATCAAGAAGATACCTTCACACACATCCTCATCGTACTTTCCTGACACTATCTTAAAAGTCTCTATCATATCCCCTCTCTTTCTCCTATATGCCAGTGTCGGAAGCCCCAGTGTCCTCAACCTCTGCTCATAGCCCGCGCTCTTCAACGTTGGTACCAGCTTGCTAGCTCTCCTCTGCACTTTCTCCACTGCTTCTCTTTACATATTGAGCCCACACCTGGTTCGCATATTCCAGGTGCGGCCTAACCAGCGCTGTATAGAGATTCCTGAAGATTTCTTCGTCAAATGGGAACTATCTTGCTTAATTTTGTGTCATCAGCAAAAGACGACACCGTACTGTGTCTGGTGTTGGTATCTATGTCGCAAATTAGTATGAGGAACAGAAGGGGCGCTAGCACTGTTCCTTGGGGCACTGAGCTTTTGACATCCGAAGGCTCAGAAGTGACTTGGTTTACTGCTACCGATTGTTTTCGGTTTACGAGGAAATTGTATATCCACCGTCCGATTTTCCCAGTTATACCTTTTGCTTTCAGTTTGTGGGCTATTATACCATGGTCACATTTATCAAATGCCTTAGCAAAATCGGTGTAAATGACATCCACGTTTTTCTTTTCTTCTAGCGCTTTAAGAATTTTGTCATAGTGTTCCAAAAGTTGTGAGAGACATGATCTTCCCGCTCTGAACCCATGTTGACCGGTGTTGTGTAGTTCATTTGCCTCCATGAATGTTGAAATTTTGCTTCGCAGGACTCGCTCGAAAACTTTAATGATGTGAGAGGTTAGAGCTACTGGGCGGTAGTTTTTTGGTAGTGCTTTACTCCCCCATTTATGCAGTGGGGCAATTATTGCGTTTTTCAAGCTATCTGGTATGTCACCAGTGTCTAGACTCCTTCTCCACATTATAGCCAGGGGTTTTGAGAGGTTTTCCTTACATTTTTCATTAGGATCGAATTCCATGAGTCCGGGCCTGGTGCCGAGAGGGATGGCATGTTGGAAATGGCCTCTTCTATGTCTTTTGGACCGAAATCAATATCCAGCATCTGAGGGGTTTCCGTGGGGGAGGTTTCCATGAAAAATATATTTTGGTCTCTGATGACTTTTGTTTCATCAGGCTCACTGAATGCCATTTCATACTGCCTGCTTAAGAGTTCGCTCATTTCCTTTTTGTCCCCTGTGAAAGAGCCGTCCCCTTTGCTCAGTGGGCCGATGTTTGATGTTGTTTTAGCCTTTTGTTTGGCGTATGAAAAGAAGTATTTGGAATTTTCCTTTATACCTGCAATAGCTTTCCTCTCCTCTTCCATATGTTGTAGTTCATATGATATTCTTAGCCTTTGTTCAATTTCCACAATTTCTCTATCTATTTCGACCTTTTGCCTATCCTGTAAATTTTGATGTGTGCGTCTTTGTGTGAGTAATTTTCTTCTTCTGTTCAGCCTCCTCCTTTCCCGATCTTGTTTGCTTCTTCGTTTTGTTTGTCTTGCAGGTATATGGTGGCTACAGATTTGGGTCATGGGTTTCTGTTATTAAGACTAGACATTCTGCTGGTGTCAGGTTATCCATTAAATCTTCCCAGTCTATTTCCTCCATTTCTTGATTTACCTCTTCCCACCTAATGTTTTTGTTATTGAAGTTAAATTTACTGAAGGGGCCGGTTTTTGTTCTCGATTCTGAGGTTGTCTGTACACTTTCTAAGGTTGTTTTGATCTCAATTAATTTATGATCTGAGTATGTTGTGTCCGATATGTTAATGCTGTGTACTAGAGAGTCTTTGTTAGTGAAGACCAGGTCTAAGATATTGTTTTCCCGTGTGGGTTCAGCAATATGTTGGGTAAGACTAAAAAAATCACAAAGTTCAAAAAGCTCTCTCGTATTAGTATTTGCTTCTCCGGTGTTATTTGCCACTAACTGGTTTTCTAGTTGTCTCCATTTAATGTTTGGTAGGTTAAAGTCTCCTAGCCATATAATATTTGGTGTTGGGTTCCCCAGGGTTTCCACTTCTGATTTTATTTTGTTGAGCTGGGTTTTGAATTCTTCTCGGGATGAGTCTGGAGGCCTGTATGTAACAATAACTGCTAAATTTAGGGATTCTATTTTAACTCCAAGTATTTCCACCACTTCATTACTGTTATTTAGGAATTCAGTACATATCAGTGAGTCATGTATGTACAAGGCTACACCTCCATGTGATCTATGCGTTCTGTCCGCCCTATGTAGGTTGTAACCAGGAATCCATACCTCACTATCTTCCTGATCTTTAATGTGAGTTTCTGTGAGAGCCGCAAATATAGCGTTTCCTTCTTCTAGCAGGCCCCTAATAAATGGTACTTTGTTCGTGGTTCTATTTTTTAGGCCTTGGATATTTGCAAACAAGATTGGGGAGGGATTGTTTGGAGTACTATGTGTACCTAATAGTCTTCGGGATGTATTGGCCACTCTTGGGAGGCCAGGAGGTGCTCGAGGTGTTCTATGTGCTCTTCCATCTCCCTCAGTCTCTTCATCTTCATCTGCCCTTTCCCTCCTTGCCTTTTTCCTCTGTCTCGTCCTCGCATAGCTAGAGAGTTTTTTGGGCTACCATTCGTGTTAGGTCTAGCATATCTCCAAGTCCCTTTAATATGAAAAGCTGGGCATTTCATATTGTAGCAGGTCTTGTTCTCAAGTGAACAAAGGGATGGGTGGTGGTATTTGCAGGTTTTACCAAATCTACATTTTCCATGACTGGTTATGTTGTTGCAAATTTTGGGATGAGCAAATCTACATGAATTCCCATTATATTCGCCCTTTTGACCAAAGTAGCACCTTCTTTCCAGATAATATCTGCACACTGGTGTAGACAACCCCAGTAGGTGTGGCTGGGGCTGCAAGGGGTTATGTGGTGAGCTAAGTGTGGTTGTGGGTGATAGTGGGCTTGGTGTATGGGTGGGTGAGGCCTGCAGGGGGGTGGAGTTACGGTCGGTTGTAGGTGGGCAGGTGGCAGTGGTGAGGGGGGAGACGATGTGGAAGGGGAGCCTGATATGGGGGCTTGTTGCATCCTACGTTCATCCTGCAATTTTATTTGATCAACAGCAGTAGGGTGGTCAATGGCCATAGATGGGATTAATGTGGGTGTTTTCTGGGTGTGGGGAGATGTGCGACAGGGTTTGTGTATATGTAGGGTGCGAAAGGTTGTTGTTCGGCAGGCGATGTGTGTTGATGTGCAGGAGGCAATGTGGGCATTATCATGGGAAGGTGTGCGTGTGTGGGTTGTGATATTTGTATGGGCCCTAAGGCCCCAATAGTTCCCCATTTTCTGTGAAAGGTAGCTATGTCTTGGCTATATTTCCGTCTATCTTGTACTTCTGTATTTTCTACAGTCTGTATGACTTGCCATGTGATATCGAAACAACTATCGCAGAAATGGAGGTTCTTCCTTCTTGTATTGTACGCCTCATTTATTGGTGTCAATCCTATGCAAATCCAGTGATATGGTTGCTTGCATATCCGACATGCGGTGCCTTCATGGATGTGTATATTCATCTTACAACTCGTACAGTTGTCTCTGGTAAACATTTTTGTTTGTTTTTTTGTTTTGTTTTTGTTTTTAACCCCGCCCTTGCATGGGGGAGAGAGAGAGAAAGAGAGGGGGGGGGGGGGAGGCTTGGAGGACAAGGAGGTGTTTGTTACGCGGTTTGTGGGAGTGTGGGGGGGTGGGGGGGGGGGGGAGAGTGCCACTCGTTTACCCTCGTTATGTTTAAACTTTAAGTAACTTTAAGTAACACTTTCAATAATTATCTTATGAAACAGAAATCTCACTGCCCTAACCACTTTTCCCGTTTTTGGTCGACTGTTTAGCGGAAAATACGGCACTCTAGGAAAATAACGAACTTTCCAGGCTACCTACAGTATATATAGTATCTATTATAATTTTCATATTTTACCTATCAACTTGATTCAACACTGCTCAGGTTCGAATTTTCACCACATTTGAGAGAGAGAGAGAGAGGGGGGGGGGGGGGGTTGGAGGACAAGGAGGTGTTTGTTACGCGGTTTGTGGGGAGTGTGGGGGGGGGGGGCGGGGGGGGGGGGGAGTGCCACTCGTTTACACTCGTTATGTTTAAACTTTAAGTAACTTTAAGTAACACTTTCAATAATTATCTTGTGAAACAGAATTCTCACTGCCCTAACCACTTTTCCCGTTTTTGGTCGACTGTTTAACGGAATATACGGCACTCTAGGAAAATAACGAACTTTCCAGGCTACCTATACCTGTATAATATAGTATCTATTTTAATTTTCATATTTTACCTATCAACTTGATTCAACACTGCTCAGGTTCGAATTTTCACCACATTTGGTTGCGTGGGAGATCTTTCTCTCCAATAACGTCACTACTAACCTGCGATATGGTCGAGAAATAATCTGCACTGATTAATTTGTTTAAATATTGTTTTTCTCTGTTTGCTATTATTTACGATATTTGTTTTGTCGGTACCCTTTCCTGTCGAGGTTAAGTTTAGCTTTTGGTAAAATCGTATAGGGGGTGTCGGGAATAGGGTAATGATCCCGACAGGTTTTGGTCCAATAGGACATTTGAATTTGGCGGTATCGTATCGCTTGTACGATTTCGGCTGGTTCTTTGTGTATTGTAGTTTATTCTTAAGTTAGGTTAAATATTAACTGTAATGTATAAATATCTACATCAGCTCTAGATGTATCATGAAACCAAGTTATGGGTTATAATTATTATGAGCCGGCAGCCATATGTAATTTCGCGAAGCGATCGGAGGCCGGCCCTTGAGTCTCTCAATCAACACCGTACAGCCAACATCTCCTCCCCCGGCCCTGACTCAACCCACAGTTCACCATGTGCTACAACTACTAATAATATTAACAACAGTCCTACATCACCAGTCCTCTAAGCTAAGTTCATTGTATCGATATTGTATTATGTGAACATTCCTACATGTCATGCAATTGAACTAGCTGCGTGTGGGGGACTGAATTACACCTATCAACGACTACGTCGTTGGTAATTATAATATAACTATTTGTTGGGATATTTCATGTACCAGTGATATGTAATTTAACCTTTATCTAAATTGCCGATAAATATTGGTCCTTCGTGCCCTCAAGCTTCCTTACTGTATTACCGTTTTGTTTGCTTCCTTGACGCTTGTGGGCTTACAAATGGCTGCCGCCTCGCGCGTTGTTGGCCGCCTGCCATTTCCCTAGTTTAGGTCCAGCTTCTTCCCTCGTGTTTTTTACCGTCTAGGCGCCGTCTCTATCTTTTTTGGGACTAGTTTCCAGGGTTTTTTTGGGCGTGTGTTCCTTGGCGTTTTTTGGTGGGTTAGCTGGGCTGGAGATTGGGGTAGGGATAGTTTCGTCGGTCACCATTTTGCGCTCATAGGCTAGGCTAGGCAGTCTAGGCCTGCAGGTGTCTGTGGTGGCTATTCATTTCGCTATGGTGGTGTGCCTGTGGTGTTAATTGTGTTTTGTCTTTGTGGGACTCATTATTACTTTTGCTGGAGGGGAGGGTTCTCATGTGACCTTTTATATTTAAATTTCATAATAGCCTAGGCCTAGTTGCTTAAAGTGGCGGTCATGAGTGTCGGTCTTTGTTAATTCCTAAGCGATTGACAGTTAATAGTCAGACCTCATGATTGTAGCTTAACCACTAGGCTTACCTATAAAGGGCTTACAATAATTAGTGCTTCACCTTACCCTTTCCTTTAATGGATTTAGTATTTAATTCTTTTGTCAATACATCATGGCTCAAAGGAACCATCCCACAGCTGCGTCAGGAAGTAGTATTGGGGTGAATTTTACACCAACCTCCTCATACAATCAGAGCCCTGGGAAAGTGGTGGGTATATTAGGCCACAGTTATGTTGGTCGCCTAGGGGTTTCCCGCCGAGAGTTTTATGACCCGGGTTTTGTAGTGAGGGTGTTTAGTGCCCCAGGAGCCACTCTCGATAATATCAGGTCCCAACCAGCCTGGGATGGTCTTTTGAGCCTAAGGCCCGAGATCACTGTATTAGTGTTGGGCGGTAACGACATCGTCTCTGGGGTAGTCCCGCAGGAGCTCGCGGCTAAGATCCAGGAATTGACCTATGAGATTGAGGCATCCACGAATGGCCGCTGTCTTGTATTGGGATTAGAGCAGAGGGAGTCTCCTCGGGGTATACCGGCAGGCGAATACCACAAGGTGAAGAACTCGGTCAATGCTCTCCTCAAGAGGAAATACAAGCACCTTGGTGGTCGATTCTCCCCATATAGTTTTGGGAGCCAGTATATGTCCGAGGACGGCGTCCACCTCACCAATGAAGGCAGCGATCGTTTGTTGGCCCAGGTCATTAAGATGGTAAGGGACTATCTTGCGTCGCAGTAGTCGGTCTCCTCATAGATAGCCCCAGTGTACTTTATGTTGTTGTCTAGTCAGATAATTTCCTTTCGTTAGTTTATATTAAGGGGAATGTAGGTATTATGTAATTCTTTTTGAGTAAATTTCTTAAGTAATGGGGGTTTGCCGCTGTTGATTCCTAAGCGATTAACGGTTTGTAGTCTGACCTCATTGTAGTTTAACACCTTACGAGCGGCCTATGCGGTTTATTTATGTGTACCGCACAGCGGGGTGTTTTTAGCCAAAATAGGGCTGTTTACGTGATCATTTTCATGCCTAAATAAGACCCAGAACGTAAAACAAGTACCTATCCCTGAAAGGGCATAAACAGAGCTTTCGAATGACACCATAACGATCCTTGTATGATGGATAGTTTTCTTGCAATAACCGTGCAACGCGAGTGCAAAAAGCAGGTATTTCGGTACTTTCAGTACATAATTGAGTATGTAGCGAGTGAGAGAGGGAGGAGGGAGCTGAGATTTGTGTCAGTAGGTTCGCCGCGGTGGTCTGGAGCAGTCATACGCTCGCTAGTCTCCTGCCACCACTTGTCTCTCTCTCTCAGCCACATTACGTGCTGAAATTGCCACTCGACCTATGTCGAGCGCCGCCACATAGTCCAGCTTTATTTAACTCGACTTATGTTGCTCGCCGCTAAATAAGGGTTAAGTTGCTTAAAATTAAACCTTAACGATGACAGATTTGAAGAAACTTAAGATTCTTAAGGGAGGGATGAAGGGAAGTTTAAATAGAGGTTTAAGAGATCTTGATGAATTTTTAATAAGTGCCACGGCTGATCAGATAAAAGGTAAAATTGCTACAGTTACTAAATCGCTAGCTACTTATGATAGTTATTCTCAGCAGGTATATGGTTTATTGACAGTTACTGACGATGTGGAAGAAGAAATGTCGGCAGATTTTGAGTACTTTGAGGATGTTAATACAGCCTTAGCCAGATTATCTTCCACCCAAGAATCAACCTCTGTTAAGGATACCGGTACATCAAAGGCGACTGGTTTTAACCTGCCGAAGCTTACTTTGCCTACCTTTTCCGGGGATTCGGCTACCTGGACTGGATTTTGGGATATTTTTGAGTGTTCCATCCATCATCATAAAACACTCACATCCATCCAAAGGTTCACATATCTCCGTGGTCAATTGAAAGGGGAGGCATTGAAGTTAGTCGATGGGTACAAGCTAGAAGCTACCAGCTACGAGTCTGCAGTGGAGTTGCTGAAGAGAACTTACGGGAGAGTGGAAGTCATCAAGACCGCGTTAATTACTAAGTTCTTCACGCTAGATCCTCCATCCTATGATGTGACGGCCCTAAAGGAGTACTATGCCTCCTTTGAGAGCCTCCTCCGATCTATGGAGACAATGGCCGTCACCAAGGAGGAGATATTTAGTGTGAATATCTTGAATAAAATACCCTCTCCCCTAAGGGAAATTTTAAGACGACAACTAAGCGACTCTCCACTAAACTTGGAAGCGTTGGTGCAGGTGTACCAGACTGAAGTCTTCAATATGGAGAGTACTGGACACTACCGACAAGTGGAGATGTCGCCATCTACTGCAGCTTTCCCGGTACAGACTTCTCCTAAACAGAAAAGGCCAATATCATTAGGTTGTAAGTGTGCAGTGTCCACGGTCATCTGTGGTATCAGTGTCCTAAGTATCCTAAGGCTACCCAGAAGATTAGCAAGGCTAAATCGCTTAAGTTATGTACCAGCTGTCTGGCAAGAGACCACTTCAACAGTACCTGCACCAATTCCTACATCAAACCTTGTAAGTATTGCAAGGGGAAACATTGGTTTTCCCTTTGCACCCAGTCTGATCGGCACGACGGCAAAGAAAAGGGGAGAAGCCCCAAAGAGTCACATGAGAAAAGTAAGAGCGAGGGTGATAAAGTATCTACCATGTCCATTGCTTCTCGAGAATGTCAATTGCTTCCTACTATGATGCTGCCAGTAGTGGGGAGTAATAATAATACTATAATGACGCGCACCTTACTTGACCAGTGCTCACAGAGGTCATTCGTTCTGCGGTCATCATTACCCCAGCTCAAGTGTACCAGCAAGGGTCAAGAGAATTTGCGTCTCCATGGTTTCACTGGTGAAATAGATTCCAGTGACTATGATATTGTGGAGATTTCATATGTTTATAGAAAAAAGGTATGTCCCATCAAGGCTGTTGTGGTCGACACACTACCCAGTTTCTATATAGCATCAGAGATTCAACCACGTTTGAAATATCTCAGAAGCAAGGGTTATAAACTGGCTGATGATCAACTCTCTGCTAACAATGGTATTATGCTACTGGTCGGAGCTGATTATTACTACGACCTGGTTCACCTGGATATCGGCGGGTAAGATAAGCTTATAATGCTCCCCACGATCCAAGGGTATGCCATTTCTGGATCCTATGCCACTTCCTCTAAAGACACACAGGTGGAGGTGGTTACGGTCCTCAAGGTAGCAGTAAGCCCCATAGATAAATATATTAGGCCAAATGTGCCTGATAATACACGTACTGATATAGATAAGCTATGGGACTTGGACAATATTGGAATTGACCCACATGAACTTGATCGTGAGTCCATGCTAGCGTTAAGCTCGTATGAAGAGACTGTAACGTATGACTCTGGCAGAGGTCAGTATGTGGTAAGGCTCCCTTGGAATGATAACAAGAGTAAATTACCTACTAATTTGCATCTAGCACTTGGTAGGTTACGTGGGCTTCAGAAGCAGTTTGTCAAGGATCCAAGTTATTGCGAGACTTATGCGGCAGTTTTGGCCGAGCAGGTACAACGTGGATTTGTGGAGAGAGTAGATCTCAGTGAGTATGGGGATGACACCCATTACCTTGCTCACCATGGGATTAAAAAGGACAGTTCCACCACTCCTGTTCGTATTGTGTATGACTGCTCTGCAAAATCCAGTGATCGCTCCTATAGCCTGAATGATTGTCTGTACACGGGTCCGTCCCTGGTCTCTGATCTAGCGCAAATTATGTTGCGCTTCAGATGTCATAAGTTTGCATGGGTCGCCGATATTGAGAAGGCCTTCCTGATGCTTCAACTCCATCGTGAAGACAGGGACTCGACAAGATTTTTATGGCCACGGGACCCAATGGATCTAGATTCGGAGTACCTGGTCTACAGGTTCAGAGTCGTCTTATTCGGGGCGACCTGTTCCCAGTTCCTTCTCAACGCTACTATCTTGCGTCATCTTGAGGCTGGACTAGATCCTGACTCCAAGAATGAGATCAAGCAGGGGATCTATGTGGACAATCTTCAAGGCACCGGAGACAATGAAGATTTATTGCTCAAGAGATGCTGGGAGATCTGCGATATATTTGCCAAGGCTCATTTATACTTAGAGAATGGGCCACTAATAGTGATCTTTTGAAAGGTCAATTTACTTCTGACGGTGTAGCTACTGAGAATAGTGAGGTAAAGTTTTTAGGCCACAAATGGGACACTACCACAGATTGTATATCCTTCTGTCACACCCCATGTGGCAGTGAGCTTATGACCAAGCGAAACTGCTTAAGCTTGTCAGCGAGGTTGTTTGATCCCCTAGGTTTTTTGCTGCCTGTTACAATCCGTGCTCGTATGTTTTTACAGCAACTGTGGCGGCTAAAACTAGATTGGGATACGCCCCTCCCGATTGAGTTACAGGATACTTGGCGGTTGATTCGGTCGGACCTTTCCGCATGTTGCAAGGTCCAACTTCCTCGTCAGGTTATTAGTGGTCACCAGGTGGATCTACATGCCTTTTCTGATGCTAGTAATAGTGCGTACGGTACTGCCATATACATATGCAATGGTAGTGAAGCGACGCTGGCTATAGCGAAGGCCAAAGTAGCCCCTATAAAGAAGATTACAGTTCCTAAATTAGAACTTACTGCATTGCTTCTGTCTGCTCGTCTAATAAAGTTTACACTGGATGCCTATGCAGACATACTACAGATTAATAACGTCTATGTCTGGAACGACAGTCAAATAGCGCTTTCATGGGTACACAGCCAGAAAGTGTTACCTGTTTATGTTTCTAATCGCACTGATGAGATTCATGACTTAGTTCCTACAGCTACATTTCGCTATGTGAGCACCAGGGATAACCCCAGTGACATAATTTCCCGGGGGATCTCGGCACAGCAGTTTATGTCTTCCTCTATTTGGTGGCATGGACCTCCATGGCTTACATCTCCAACCGAGTGGCCTCAGGATTTCAGGGACATATCTGATCCTTCAAGTCGGCCCCAAGATGATGTGTTAAGTAGTTCGAATGTGAGTACTACACATCAGGATAACAAGTTGGTAGAGTGGGAACGTTACGGCAGCTATGATCAAGTAATACGGGTATTTGCATGGATATACCGTTTCATTAACAACATGAGAAGTCGGGCTCACGGGTCTTTCCTTAGTGAAGATTCGAAGCATATCAGACTCCATGAATTGAGATCAGCAGAAGCAAAACTAATATGTTTAGTACAAAAGGAATCTTATCCTACTGAACATCAAATCCTGAGCAAGGAGTCAAAGGCCAAACCCTCAAACTTAATGAGGCAGCTAGGATTATATATGGAAGGAGGCATTATTAAGTGTAGAGGCAGGATACAAAAAGCGGACACTATTGATTCTGCGAAATATCCTGTCCTCCTTTGCTCCTCTCATTTGATTACCAAACTGTTGATTCGCCAATGCCATAGGACCTGCCTACATTTTGGCGTAAATTATGTTCTGGCGTATATGCGACAACGTTGGTGGATCCCTAAGATGCGACAAGCAATTAAAGGGATCCACAATAGCTGTACTATCTGTAAAAGATTACAGGGTAAGCCTTACTCCCCAGTTGATCTACCTCCCTTGCCTGAGTTCAGGGTACAAAGGACTGAACCATTTCAGGTAACCGGGGTAGACTACACCGGAGCGATTCATGTTAGAGAATCGCCCGGTAATATCATAAAGGTATATGCCGTCCTATCACATGTGCGGTAACCAGAGCGATTCATATTGAATTGATTGACGACCTATCCAGTGAGGGGTTTTTGCATACTCTAAGACGCTTTGCAGGCCGCAATGGTTTCCCTCAAATTATTATGAGCGATAATGCGACTTGTTTTGTCAGGGCCTCTAAATATCTCCAGAGTTTAATGGATGACCCGCAGGTTGTGGCTACCCTCACTGGAAAGGGTTGTCAATGGAGATTTATACCAGCACGTGCACCATGGTTCGGGGCGATTTGGGAGAGAACAATCGGTATCGTCAAATCTGCCTTGAAGAAGGTATTAGGAAGGGCACTGGTGACCAGACAGGAGTTGCAAACCATCTTAATAGAGATTGAGATGTTAGTCAACGACAGGCCCTTGACCTATACCTCGGCAGATGTTGATGACCTCTTACACATTTCGCCTTCCATGATGACACGTGGACGAACGCTTAATACCTTTCCTAGATCGTCCGTCAATGACGAAGATCTGCATGACCCTACGTTCGGCAATGCTGACGCCACACGTCGTCGCTTCCAGTATGTAAACAAGGTGTCTGACGATCTATGGAAACGGTGGACCCAAGAATATTTGCTGTCTCTTCGCGAGCGTCACTCTCATAAGATCAAAGGGACGAATCAATGATGGCCTCGTATCGGGTATATCGTCCTGATTCATGATGAGCGTCCTAGGTTATTTTGGAAGCTTGGGAGGATTATCGATTTGTTCCAGGGCATTGATGGTCTTATAAGGGTTGCTAAAATACGAACTTCGACTGGGGTTACTACTCGCCCAGTCGTGAGGTTATATCCCTTGGAGCAGGATGTAGAACTGCCGGATTATCCTGGCGTCTCTACTGATACCCCTCCGCGGGAGAGTGCTGGTGACAGTGCTCCTCAAGGTGGGGCAGCAGATGATGAGAAGGATGATCCTCCTCAGCTTTCAGGTGGCGCTCGTCCCAAAAGGAGGACGGCTATGAGTTCCGTGGATCTTTGGAGATCAAAGATTCAACAAGGTGATCTTTGACTTCGATGTCCTTTTTTTGTTCCTGTATATCATTTTTGGTGGCGGGCAATATGTCGGGAATAGGGTAATGATCCCGACAGGTTTTGGTCCAATAGGACATTTGAATTTGGCGGTATCGTATCGCTTGTACGATTTCGGCTGGTTCTTTGTGTATTGTAGTTTATTCTTAAGTTAGGTTAAATATTAACTGTAATGTATAAATATCTACATCAGCTCTAGATGTATTATGAAACCAAGTTATGGGTTATAATTATTATGAGCCGGCAGCCATATGTAATTTCGCGAAGCGATCGGAGGCCGGCCCTTGAGTCTCTCAATCAACACCGTACAGCCAACATCTCCTCCCCCGGCCCTGACTCAACCCACAGTTCACCATGTGCTACAACTACTAATAATATTAACAACAGTCCTACATCACCAGTCCTCTAAGCTAAGTTCATTGTATCGATATTGTATTATGTGAACATTCCTACATGTCATGCAATTGAACTAGCTGCGTGTGGGGGACTGGATTACACCTATCAACGACTACGTGTCGTTGGTAATTATAATATAACTATTTGTTGGGATATTTCATGTACCAGTGATATGTAATTTAACCTTTATCTAAATTCCCGATAGGGGGAGGGGAGGGGACGTGTCCAGGAGAGCGAGGGGATATATGTGTTTATGGTCTTTGCGGTCACTGGGGGTATTTTGTTTACAGCATACGTCCTGTTCCCAAGCTAAAAGTTAAAAGTTCCCCTGACTTTAATTCTCTGTATTATACTTTCCTAGTTTATTTACGTGATATACGATGTTCACTATCACTTTTAGCTTAGGCTTCCTATTTTCCCATAGCCCTGTTTGATTTCATAGGACTATATAGCTAACACTTTGCTTTTGGGACGTAACGGTTTTTTCTTTCCCTTCTTCTTTCCACCCGCCTTATGGGCCTGCCATAGGCCTGGTCCTAGACCAGCGCCGTGGCACTGCTGTAGGAGTTAACGGATTTGTTCTCCAAAACGCGTATATCTCTCCAGATATTTTATCAATCGGTTCGATTTTGCACTTCACAGAACCGCGACACTACGTTTGTTTTTGTGTGTGATTTTTTGGAAGTTTAATCACCAGTATCCCGCGGGATAGTCTAAAAATCCCGGACCGCGACGGATGTGACCCTCCTCTCTGACTGATATTCGTAAGGAAAGAAATCTACCGTACATGGTGATATATACGCCTATCAAATGATTGCAATCAATATACACCAATATACAGTATATATATATATATATATATATATATATATATATATATATATATATATATATATATATACCGTATATTGATATCAATCATTTGATAGGCGTACATATCACCATGTACGGTACATTGTAAGGAAAGAAATCTACCGTATACCGTGATATAGACGCCTATCAAATGATTGCAATCCATATACACCAATATACAGTATATATATATATATATATATATACATATATATATATATATATATACCGTATATTAATATCAAGCATTTGATAGGCGTACATATCACCATGTACGGTACATTGTAAGGAAAGAAATCTACCGTATACCATGATATATACGCCTATCAAATGATTGAAATCAATATACACCAATATACAGAATATATATATATATATATATATATATATATATATATAACGTGTATTGATTGCAATATATATTGCAATGTATATATAACAATGTACAGTAGATTGTAAGGAATGAAATCTAGAGAATTATGATAAATGAAAGAGAATACTGAAACAACTGAAGAAAGAGTGAACAAGATATAATAATACAGAAATATTACAAGCAGATAACAGAAATAGAGTGAATAGTTAGAGAAAATAATAATGAGAATTACATATACGGATGAGAAAGAGAGAGAGAAAGAGAGAATACAGAAACTGAACTGAAGAAAGAGTGAAAAAGATATAATAATACAGAAATATTACAAGCAAATAAAGAAAGAGGGATTAGAGAAAAGAATAATGAGAATTACATATACGAAAGAGAGAAATATAGAGAAGAGAGAAAGGGAGGAAGGGAGAAAGAGTGAGACAGAGCGCGTACCAAGGAGAAATGGGGAGAGAGAGAGAAAGCGAGCTAGCCAGAGAGAGAGAGAGAGAGAGTCAGACAGACAGACAAGAGGAGGGAGAGAGAGAGAGAGAGAGAGCGAGAATACAGAGAATACAGAAATAAGGAGAAACAAGAGAAAATAAGGGTGCTTACCGAAGGAATAATAGACGCGTGTGAGGCCCAAGGCAGGACAAAGCGAACGCATCCGAACGAAGGCGCCCGGGAAATAGACCAAAAAGTAGGTCTCTTCCTCACCTCCTCCCACCCTCCACACTCCTCCACTTCATTCAGGATAGACTTCTATGGGGAGACGGAGAGTTCCTCGTTCCAAAAATGATCGTTTCGTTCCGATTGGAGCCATAGTAACGGCGCTAGGGCGAGTGAAAGTCAGCGAATATTTCGGAATTGTGCCCGCTGGGCGGCTAGGTGTAAAATACCGCCTAGCCCGCCAATAAGGTGTTAAACGCAATTGAAAATGCGCTGCCTGATAATATTCGATAATATTCGTAATGTGAACTAATATCTACAGTAGGAGTTTTTAAGAATAATAACATACGAATAGTTTACACATCCAAAGGTTAGAGAGAGAGAGAGAGAGAGAGAGAGAGAGAGGGAGTTAAAGTTAGAGAGAATCAATATCGGGGATAATGATGGAAAGGGAGACAAAGGAGTCTCAATAATGAAAAATTAGAGATAATGGATGATTAACGACTAAGGAAGACAAAGAAAACATAAATATTCGGTTTGAGATATGCATTTTTATGTATGTAATAATTATATATATATATATATATATATATATATATATATATATATATATATATATAGATATATATATATATATATTGTCACTCGCAAATGAGTTTTGTAACCTATGTTATTTGTGAGTGAGTTATAATTTACATAGCATTTGTTATAGTGGGGGAGAGTCATGATTTCTCTCTCTCTATCTCTCTTGTATCCTTCGTGTGCAGCAGTGACGTCATGATTGCATCATAAGAACATAAGAAAATGGGAGTCTGCAAAAAGCCGATCGGCCCATACAAGGAAGATCCCTGTCACACCCAACCCCAATTATAGGCCCAACTCACTAATACCTTGAGTACTGACCCCACCAAAACAGTCAGAGATTAACACAAGATTACAGGGGTCTCCTGAGCGCCGATTGGCCCACACCTAGTAGATCCCCCTCACACCCAACCCATCTCGTCCATAAGAACATAAGAACATAAGAATATGGGAGTCTGCAGAAAGCCAATCGGCCCAAGCAAGGCCCACACAACCCCAAAACCCCTGTCCCACACAATCCCAATTATAGGCTCAACACTCTAATACCCTGAGGATCATCTTACCAAAACGGTTAGAGATTAACGCAGGATTACGGGGTCTGCAGAGCGCTGATTGGCCCAACCCGGCTGATCCCCCTTCACACCCAACCCTTCTCGTCCATATGCTTATCCAATTTTATCTTAAAGCTCCCTACCGTTTTTAATCCCACTATAGCACTTGGTAGTCCATTCCACCCATCTACAAATCAGTTACCAAACCAATATTTGCCTATATCATTTCTGAAACGAAATTTATCTAATTTGAAACCATTGGTACGAGTTCTTTCGCTATCACTGAGCTTTAGTACATTTGTCATGTCCCCTTTGTTAATCCCACTAACCCACTTGAACACCTCTATCATATCCCCTCTAACTCTGCGTCTCTCTAACGAATGTAACACTAATTTCTTCAACCTTTCTTCATACGGAAGATTTCTAATATTATGGATCATTTTTGTCATTCTACGCTGTACTCTCTCCAGTGAATCTATGTCCATTCTGTAATAAGGACACCAAAATTGGACAGCATAATCCATATGGGGTCTCACTAATGACAAGTAAAGTTTTAAGATAACATCAGCGGTTCTGTTACTCACACTCCTAGAGATGAACCCGAGAATCCTGTTTGCCTTATTACGAACGCTTATACACTGTTTTCTAGGCTTCAAATCATTGCTAACAAACACACCTAGATCTTTCTCGCAGTCTGAATTTTCTAATTCTAAATTAGGTAGTTTATATTTAACATTTGTTTGCATCTTCCCTATCTTTAATATCTTGCATTTGTCAATGTTAAACTTCATCTGCCAATTTACTGACCACTCATGTAAGGTATCTAGATCCCTTTGGAGGCACTCTATATTTTTTTTTTTTTTTCTTTTTTAAGAGACAATGAACGGAGGAAGGAAAAACACAGATAAAACAAAAAGGTCCATCTGCCTAAAGGCATCCTCCATTCATAAATTTTTTGTAACAACTGGATTTAAACATTTGTAGATTGTAAGTTTGTGGAAAGCAATTCGAGGGAAGTGAATTCCAAAGAGTAGTAGTTCTAGGGATAAATGAATTTTGATAAAGCAGAAGGTCTGCATTGTGGAGGAGAAAGTGTAAATTCATGGGGGCTCTCAGCTGCCCTAGTTCTACGGGGAAAGATGTGGAGAGGCGGCACAATTGCAGCAAGTTCCTCGGAAAAATTGCTGTGAAAATATCTGTAGAATAATGCAAGGGAAGCAACATTTCTTCGTATGGATAATGTAGGAAGGTCCTGTGTGATTGCAGGGTTATTGATTAATCTAATAGCTTTATTTTAAAATGTTGTCCAACTGCCTCAATGGAACCACTCCCACTTCCACTCCACAGAGGTGAACAGTAATCCATCTGAGAACGCACATGACTTTTATATATTACGGCCAACTGCTTGTCAGTGAAGAATTCTCGAACTCTGTACAGGAGTCCCAGTTTTTTAGAGGCATTCTTAGCAATGCTTCTAACATAATGTGTCCAGCTCAAGTTAGTAGTTAATGTTACACCGAGAATGTCAATACTAGGGGAAGTGGGAATATTTACATCATTAAAAAATATATGGGAGTCAGTGAGATTCTGTCGGTTAGAAAATTGAATGTACTTGGTTTTCTGTGCATTAAAGGAAACTAGATTCTTTTGTCCCCATTCTTCAATTCTAGAAAGGTCCTGGTTCAGAGAAATTGCAGTGTTTATTTTTGAATTTATAAGATCGGGTTGGGTGAAAGAATTGGTAAATGTGAAGGAACTGTGGAGTGTTGAGTCATCTGCGTAGGAATGTATTGGATTATGAGTGGTAGATATGAGATCATTGATATGAATGAGGAACAGAGTTGGGGCCAAAACTGATCCCTGAGGAACACCAGCATTTATTGAGAGAAATTGAGAATAAAGGCCATCTACCATTACACATATTTTTCTGTTATGAGGATAAGAAGAAATTAGTGGAACTAATGATGCAAGGCCGTAGTGTGACATCTTCGACAATAAGGATTGATGCCAGACTCTATCGCTATCTGAATCAATTGATCTCCCCATTTTAGTATCATCTGCGAATTTACTTATCCTACTAGTTATACCTAAATCTATGTCATTTATGTATATAAGAAACAACAGGGGACCTAATACCAATCCCTGGAGGATACCACTTTTGATTGCTCCCCACTCTGACTTGGTACCATTTATGCTGACTCTCTGTTTCCTACCAATTAGCCATGACCTAATCCATCCCAACAACGACCCTCCTATTCCATGTGCCTCAACCTTTCTCATCAATCTCTCATGAGGGACTCTGTCGAAAGCTTTACTGAAATCTAAACATATAATATCATATGATTTGTCACTATCTACTGCTTCATATACCTCTGAGAAAAAGCTAAGCAAATTAGTAAGGCAAGAACGTCCCTGAGTGAATCCATTTTGAGAAGAATTTATTAAGTTAAATTTTACTAAGTGGCTTCTAATTTTCCTAGCAATAATAGACTCTAGCAACTTTCCTATGATTGATGTGAGACTAATGGGATGGTAATTCGATGCTATCGATTTATCACCTTTTTTGAAGACCGGAACTACATTTGCAAGCTTCCAAGCTTCTGGAACTAAACCTGTTTCTAATGACTTGTTAAATAAAAATGCTAATGGGCTACTTAACTCATCTCTGCATTATTTTAATACTCTAGCATATACCTCGTCAGGACCAGGCGATTTTTGAGGTTTCAGTCTGTCAATTTCCTTAAGCACATCATTTCTACTTATACTAACTGTACTTAACATATTTTCTATACTATCACTATATACCATATTGACTTCTGGAATCTGTGCCAAATTTTCATTAGTAAAAACATAAAGAAACTGACTATTTAATGTACTGCACATTTCTAAATCATGTTCTGTTATTTCTCCTATTGAAGTTTTTAGGGGGCCTATTACATCTCTAACTTTAGATTTATATAGTTAGTAAAATGCTTTAGGGTTATTTTTTGAGTCACTGGCTATCCTTATTTCATAATTTCTTTTTGCTTTCCTGATTTCCTTTTTGACCTGTCTTGATAGAGTCTGATAGTATATATGTAAATGATTTTCGCCTTTCTTTATTTTTCTATATATTCCTTTCTTTTTTCCTATAAGATCTATTAGCTTATTAGTCATCCATTTTGGTTGGTTCTGCATCGATCTAAATCTTCTTTTAGGGATATATTTATTTTGAGCATTGTGGAGTGAAGCAATAAACTGGTTATATGTAGGTGGCATATGCCTATCTAATTTTATCTTAAAGCTCCCTATCGTTCTTGATCCCACTATATCACTCGGTAGCCTATTCCACCCAAATACAACTCTGTTACCGAACCAATATTTGCCTATATCTTTTCTGAAATGAAATTTATCTAATTTGAAACCATTTGTTCGAGTTCTTTCACTATCACTGAGCTTCAGTACATTTTTCATGTCTCCTTTATTTGTCCCACTAACCCACTTGAACACTTCTATCATATCCCCTCTAACTCTGCGTCTTTCTAACGAATGTAAGCCTAATTTTGTCAACCTTTCTTCATATGGTAGATTTCTAATATTATGAATCATTTTTGTCATTCTTCGCTGTACTCTCTCCAACGAATCTATGTCCATTCTGTAATAATGACACCAAAATTGGACAGCATAATCCATATGAGGTCTCACTAATGACAAGTAAAGTTTCAAAATAACATCGGCAGTTCTGTTACTCACACTCCTTGAGATGAACCCTAGAATCCTGTTTGCCTTGTTACGTACGCTTATACACTGTTTTCTAGGTTTCAAATCGTTGCTAACAAACACACCCAAATCTTTCTCGCAGTCTGATTTTTCTAATTCAGCATTAGCTAGTTTTTTATATTTTGTATTAGTATTCGTCTTCCCTATCTTTAATACCTTGCATTTGTCAATGTTGCTGACCATTCGTGTAAGGTATCTAGATCCCTTTGGAGGCACTCTATGTCGCTATCTGAATCTATTGGTCTCCCTATTTTGGTATCGTCTGCGAATTTACTTATCCTACTAGTTATACCTAAATCAAGGTCATTTATGTATATAATAAATAACAGAGGACCCAATACATATCCCTTGGGGACACCACTCTTGACTGATCCCCACTCTGACTTAGTACCATTTATGCTGACTCTCTGCTTCCTACCAATTAGCCATGACCTAATCCATCCCAACAACGACCCACCTATTCCATGCGCCTCAACTTTTCTAATCAATCTCTCATGAGGGACTCTGTCGAAAGCTTTACTGAAATCTAAATATATTATATCATATGACTTGTCATTATCTACTGCTTCATAGACCTCTGAGAAAAACTAAGCAAATTTGTAAGGCAAGAACGTCCCTGAGTGAATCCATGCTGAGAAGAATTGATGAAGTTAAATGTTTCTAAGTGGTTTCTAATTTTCCTAGCAATAATTGACTCTAGCAACTTTCCTATGATTGATGTGAGACTAATGGGACGGTAATTGGATGCTATTGATTTATCACCTTTTTTGAAGATCGGAACTACATTTGCAATCTTCCAAGCTTCTGGAACTAAACCGGTTTCTAATGACTTGTTAAATAGAAATGTCAATGGGTAACTTAACTCATCTCTGCATTCTTTTAATACTCTAGCATATACCTCATCCGGACCAGGCGATTTCTGAGGTTTCAGTCTGTCAATTTCCTTAAGCACATCATTTCTACTTATAGTAACCTCACTTAAGCTATTTTCTATACTATCGTTATATACCTTACGGACTTCTGGAAACAGTGCCAAATTTTCATTTGTGAAAACGGAAAGAAATTTATTATTTAATGTACTGCACATTTCTAAATAATTTTCTGTAATTTCTCCTATCGAAGTTTTAAGGGGACCAATTACATCTCTAACCTTGGATTTATATAGTTGGTAAAAAGCTTTAGGATTATTTTTTGAGTCATTTGCAACCTTCATTTCATAATTTCTTTTCTCTTTATTCCTATCATTTTTCCGAGAAGGTCTAATAGTCTATTATTCATCCATTTGGGTTGGTTCTGTGCTGATCTAAATTTTATTTTTGGGATATATTTATTTTGCGCATTAAATACAGACTTGATAAAATTATCGTATGTATCTAAAAAATTTGATGTCTCTTCCTGACTTAACCTTTCCTCCCCGGGCTGCCTTTCTTAAGGACGGAGGCTGTATCCGGGCGATCTGGCTGAAAACACAACAAAAGTAAACTAAGGCTAATCTCCCTTAATATATTACCTACATTAATCAAACATATGTCAAAATGGGCGTCTTACCTTGCCGCGTAGAATGGCGTTGAGTAGAGCTTTCTAGCTCAAGTAGTTCCGGAGTTATGGGGATGGAAGTGGAGGTAACTTTTGCCGCATATTTACCTCGCCGCGTCCGAACGCTCAACCGCGGCCCAGGCTACGACGAACGTTTTGACTCGTAGCTCTACCTTGAATTATGGCGGGAAGCGATTTTTTAGTGTTTTATTGTTTATTATGCCATATATTATTGTTATTATGATATTTTCACTCAATAAATATATTTTTTTCTGAAGTAATTTGTGTCTCTGTCACTTATACTTGTTTTATTGTTATTATTATAGTAGTTATGATTATTTATACTGGACTATGGTAATTTATAGTGTCATTTTCACTTCTTTATTGTTAGGAATATATACTTTAGTGTCACTTTCACTTGTTCATATTGTTCTGAAGGCACTTATTATTACTTCTGTGTGTCTCTTTCACTTAGACTTAGTTTTATATTCATTATTATAGTAGTTATGATTATTTATACTGGACTATGGTAATTGATAGTGTAATTTTCACTTCTTTATTGTTAGGAATATATATTTTAGTGTCACTTTCACTTGTTCATATTGTTCTGAAGGCACTTATTATTACTTATGTGTCTCTTTCACTTATACTTAGTTATATTATTATTATTATTGAGTGTCACTATCACTGTCACTTACACTTCAATAGTTTGCCAGAGTGTGGAAATCATTGAAGCAGGTGCCAGCACACAGTCCCACCTGACACTCGAGGCATTGCCAAGTGGTTTTTGTGGGTTTGCTTGGTCGTCGAGTTGGACACATAGCACCTCTTCTGCATCCTTATTCGGCTGTTAGGACCCTGGAAAGGAAGGGCGACGAGCTGGTGCTTTCTCAAGAACTCGGCACACCCTATTCTGTCCATCATGCCTGGTCCTTGTAGTGGCCTCCCTGGTGTACCCGCATGTTTTACCAGGAGCTCATGTATCAGCTGCTTTTGGAAGGTCCGCAGGCTCTTGTACTTGATGACTGGACTCCTCAAACGGTAGATGTTGTACGCGTTGAGGACAGACATATCTATTGTATGCAGGACAAACTTCTTGTACCACCTGCAAGATGTTCGCCCATCTGCATGTCGGACTTGTCGACAAGGCGCATGTTCAGGTTATAGTCCAGAACAGAAGCTGGTTTTGTGATAGGATTCTTCGTTTTTCGGTCCACCTTCCCTGTGGGGACCATCTCTGCTTTGTGGCATGTGGTGAGGAGGTTGACCTTGCGCTGGTGATGCCAGTGGATGGAGAGGATGGGGCCACTCTTCTTATGGAAGATGTCCGTCTTCTTAGTTTTGGTTGGGTAGGCTGGCATGCCCTTACTCTTCCCCTTCACTGTGCCGACAGTTCCGGTCTTGCGGTCATGGAGGTACTTGGCGAGGATAGGCGACGTGTAATAATTGTCGGTATAGAGGACGTGGTTATAATGGAAGTACCTCTCCATCATCCTCTTTACCACAGCGCCGCCAAAACCAATGAAGGGGTCAATCTCCACCTCACCACCCTTGCCGCTGTAGACTATAAAGTCGAGCACATATCCCGTCTTGCAGTCGCAGAGGACGAAGAGCTTGATGCCGAAGCGGTGTCTCTTTGACGGGATATACTGTCGGAAGTGCAGCCTACCACGGAACAGGACCAGAGACTCGTCGATGCACAGCTTCTGAAATGGAATCAGGTAGGTGGAAAACCGATGACGTATCATGTCATACAGTTGCCTGATCTTCCAGAGTGTGTCGGGCTCGTGGACATGCATGTTATTTGTCAGGTGGAAATATGAGAGGATGTCGAAGTACCTATCCCTTGACATGAATTTGCCAAATACTGGAGTCGTTGTGAGGTCGCCAGTTATCCAGTAGTCGGCCAGAACGTGCTTCTTTATGTGTGTCATCAGCATTGTGAGTGCCAAGAACACATATAATTCTGCCACAGTGAGAGCTCTCCATGCCACCATCTTGGCACTGATCTTCCTGCCAAGAACGTTTGAACAGATAGCCTGGTGGTTATTTGTCTCTTTGACAAGGTATTCCATGACTTCATTGTTGTAGAAGCCACAGAAAAGTTCACTGGGGGTGGCATTTGGGCCACAGGGATATGCTGGTGACACCCCAGAACCCTGTTGTACCTCGTCAAAGGCAGGAAAATCTGGCACAAAATCCGCCCCATCTGACCACACAAACATTTCAGCAGCTCGAGGACGAGGACGTGGAGCTGCAGCAGGCACACGCCCTGGACGCCCTGGCACACGCCCTTGGCCACGCGGATGCCCAGGCGGACGCCCTGCACGCCCACGCCCAGGCCCAGGCCCAGGGGCAGCGGCGTCGGCAGGCTGACCACGTCCACGACCTCGAGGTCCTTTGACTCTTCTTGTCGGGACTCCCTCTTCCTCTTCCTCTTCCTCTTCCTCTTCCTCTTCCTCAGGCGACGTCAGGTCATCTGGGGCAATGTTGGGGTCGTCAGCATCCTCTTCAGGAGACAACTCTGGTGAAGAATAGACCGGGCGTCGGCGGCGTGGGGCTGCGGGCGGTTGAGCAATGGGAGCCTCGGCCTTGGGAGTTGGGCTCCTTTTGCGGCTAGCCGTGGACTTTTCCGCAGGAAATAAGGACCTACGATGCGGGGCCTGTGGTGACACACTGTGGGAGGCCAATGGCGCACTTGTAGAGGCCCTTTGGTTATCCTGAGGGACAGATGAAGCCGAGGGCTGTGGGTGGCCCTCCCGGCGTCCCGGGTCAAGGCGTCGGGACAAAGGAATGCGGGTGGTTGCTAGGCCTGGGTCGGCGTCACTCTCACTCTCTACGCCTTCCCTCACGTTTTCTGCCTCCCTGCGTGCTTTCTTGGCTGCACTTTTCACTAAAGACTGTTTATAGAAGTATTTACCCACTTTCAAGGGCGTACGGGCAGGCAAAGGGGAAGGTCCTGGCGTAGGGCTAGGGCTAGGGCTAGGCCTAGGCCTACCCTGACCTACGAAACTAGGCGAAGGGATTGGCTCTAGCACACTTGGTACTTCAATAGCACCTTCCTCCACCACTTCCACATCAGGATCATCACTACTATCACCCCCCTCAAATAAATCAACATTGTCATCAGCACCAAATCCCACAAAATCGTCAATTTCGCTCCCACTTCTACTCTGAATATAGAGGTTTTTGTCCACAGAGATTTCACCACTGCTCAAATCCTGGTTGAAAAGTTCACGTTGTATTGCACTATCACTTAGCAAACGTTTCACTTTCCTTAGTTTCTTTTTCTTCTCGGTTGGCAGAGGCGTAGATGTTGCAAGCGGGGTAGCACTGGGATGCGCGGGAGATTGCACAGTATCGGACTCATCGGAATCCATTTTTTTGCTGTAGCTCGGAATAGCGGCAACGTAGGAACTGATAAGCGGGGTAGTTGAGGCTTGGTGGCGCTACGGTCGCCCCCGCAAAGTAAAATTTGCCCGCGCAAAATTTAAAGCACGCTTTCAAGCAAATGCCTTAGGTAAGGCATACCGGGTAGCGGCCCTTCAGCCGTGCTGTCCTTACCTAAGGCAGCCCGGGTAGGAAGGGTTAAGCTAGGGGTAAGGGATACGGGGTATGGTGTACACACATTTCGACACCTGGATAGACTTAATTTTTTGACCATAGGGTCCGTTAATAGGGCTCTTCTTAACCCACCATAATTGGCTTTTCTAAAGTCGGGTATTAATGTCTTATTCTCTCGGGGGTTACCTCTCCATTGTATATTAAAATACACAGAATTGTGATCACTATTTCCTAGGTGGTCCCCGATTTGGTGTTTAAGGATGTTTAAGGATGAGATCTGTGCAGCATGTGAGGAGGTGTGTGGAGTGAGGAGAAGAGGGAGGGGAGTGAAAGGTACAGCATGGTGGACAGAAGAGGTAAGAATAGCTGTGGAAGAAAAGAACAAAGCATATAGAGAGTGGTTCGGTAGTAGAGGGAATGAAGCTTCCGAGAGACAGAAACGAGCGAGGTACGTGGAGAGTAAGAGGGTGGTGAAGAGAGTAGTGAAGGAAAGTAAGAAAAGAGTAGATGAGGAATTTGGAAGGAATCTGAGTGTAAAATGGAGGGAGAGAAAGAAACTGTTCTGGAAAGAAGTCAAGAAAGTTAGGGAAGGTAGCAAGGGAAACAGTAAGGGTGTGAAAGATAAGAATGGGAGAATGCTAGCCGAGAAGCAAGAGAGAGTCGAAAGATGGAGGGAGTACTTCAGTGAGTTGCTAAATGTAAGGAATGAAGAGCCAGCAAACATAGCTGGATATGGTATGAGAGGGAGAAGAAGAGAAGTAGTGGAGGAGGAGGTGGGGATCAGGAGGTCAGAAGTGTGGGAAGCCATGAAAAGAGTGAAGTTGGGGAAAGCACCAGGAACAGATGGAGTGTGTGGGGAAATGTTGAGGTATGGTGGTGAGATAGTGATAGAATGGGTATGGAAAATATGCAAACTAGCATGGGAGAATCCCCTTCTCCCATGCTAGTTTGCATATTATCCATACCCATTCTATCACTATCTCACCACCATACCTCAACATTTCCCCACACACTCCATCTGTTCCTGGTGCTTTCCCCAACTTCACTCTTTTCATGGCTTCCCACACTTCTGACCTCCTGACCTCCTGCACCCGATGACTGGAAGACTGGCATAATAGTCCCCCTATATAAGGGCAAAGGGGAAAGAGGAGTGTGTGGTAACCACCGAGGAATATGTCTTCTACGCGTAGTAGGGAAGGTATACAGTAGGGTAGTGATTGAGAGAGTGAGAGTGAGAACGGAGAAATGGATAGGCGACGAGCAGGGAGGTTTTAGGAAGGGAAGAGGATGTGTAGATCAGATTTTTACCCTGAATTGTGTTGTGGAGAAGTGTCTGGAGAAGAAACAAAAGGTGTATGTTGCCTTTATGGACTTGGAGAAAGCCTATGACAGAGTGGATAGAGAAGGTTTGTGGAAAGTACTTAGAATATACGGAGTAGAGTGCAAGTTGCTGAAAGCAGTGAAGAGCATGTATGAGGGTGCAAAGGCGGCAGTACGTGTGGAGAGTGAGCAGAGCGAGTTCTTTGACCTGAATGTTGGTTTGAAACAGGGGTGTGTGATGTCCCCGTGGTTGTTTACTGTATATATGGATGGAGTCATGAAAGAAATAATATCATGAGCAGTGGATGTTGGTGTATCGCTGAAAAGGGAGGGAATTGAGTGGAAGCTACCTATACTGCTGTTTGCGGATGATACAGTTCTGATGAGTGATAATGAATGGGAGTTGCAGGGTCTGGTAAATGAGTTTGGAACAGTGTGCGAAAAACGGAATTTGAAGGTAAATACGGGGAAGAGCAAGGTTATGGTCTTCGAAAGGGGTGAAGTCACAGAGTGTGAGGTGAAGCTGAACGGTCAGGCTATGGAGATCGTCAACTCTTTTAAGTATCTGGGCAGTGTGTTGAGTAAAGATGGGACTATGGATGAAGAGGTGCGGGAGAGGGTACAACAGGGGAAGAGGGTTGTAGGAACGCTAAAAGCAGTAACAAGAAATAGGGTGGTCAGTATGGAAGTGAAGAAGTCCTTGCATGACAGTGTGGTAATCCCGACACTGACTTATGGAAGCGAAGCATGGACGTTGGTTGAGAGACTCAGACCAAGAGTGAGAGCGGTGGAAATGAATTACTTAAGGAGTGCGTGCGGAGTTACATGGAGGGATAGACAGACTAATGAGGAAGTAAGAAGGAGGTGTGGTGTGGAGGTAGATGTGCTGGAAAGTGTGAAAAGGAACAACTTGAGATGGTTCGGCCATATGGAACGTATGGAAAGCGAGAGAATGACTAAGAGGGTGTACGAGAGCGAGGTGGAGGGACAGAGGGGGAGAGGTAGACCGAATATGAGGTGGAAGGATGGAGTGAGGAACTACATGAACGAAGGCGGTGCTGGTTGGGGGGAGGGGCGTCAACTGACTGGGGACAGAGGTGCATGGGGCGGTTCGTTCGTGGCCACCCCTTCGGGGATCACGGCGTCAGGCAATAGATAGATAGATAGATAGTCCCCGATTTCTACATTATTTATCATATGTTCATTGTTACTGAAAACTAAATCGAGAATATTTTTACCTCTAGTCGGCGTATCTATGAATTGAAATAAAAAAACTATCTTGTACTACCTCAATAATCTCCTTTGAGTCAGAGTCGCCTATTTGATGTTGCCAATCTATATTCGGAAAATTAAAATCCCCCATAATGCACACAGTGCTAAACCTTGATGCTATTTTAATTTCCTTCCATAAAGATGTTCCGTCATTTCTACTCATATTTGGCGGTCTATACATAACTCCAATAACTATGGTCTCACTACCTTCGTTAACCTCTACCCAAACACTTTCATTATCATTATTTAGTCTAATACCTGCTTTAATACAGCTTTTTAATGTACTCCTGACAAATACTGCTATACCACCTCCCCTCCTACTTGTTCGGTCATATTTAAACAAACTATATCCCGGTATATCAAATTCTGCTAAAAAATGCCTGGTTTCTGTATGAATCCATGTTTCAGTTAGTGCTATTATGTCTATATTTTCTTTGCTCACAAGTGCTCTAAGTTCATTCATTTTGTTACACAAACTCCTACAATTTGCATAATATACCCTCAACCTATTACTTTTATTTGCAACTAATTTTCTATTGTTTTTAACTAGTTTATTATTACCTGTTGAACTACTAGACCTAGACGGAAAATCTACTCTATCAGAATTTTCGTCATTACTAACAATTACATGTGGCTGGGATTCTATTTTACTTACTCACCTATGGTTTATTAACAAAACCCCGCAACAATCTTGTCGAGTGAGCTGGCCAAGGTAGAAACTCCTAGTCGAGAGAGATGTACTCCATCCTGGGCATACAGTTCATCCTTACCATAAAAGAAGGACCAGTTATCCAGGAATGGAATAGTATTTGCTTTGCAATACTTCTCCAGCCGGCTATTTACACCAATAGCCCTGGAGGACCATTCCTTCCTTACCCCTCTTCTTGGCAGGATACTGTGTACCACAGGAACTCAACCCTTTTCCTTAATCCTCTCCAACATTTCCTGATACTTGGAGAGCAACTCCTCAGTCCTGCATCTCCATATATCGTTGCTCCCTGCATTGAGGAAGATGATGGGGTCCTCCCCACTCACTTCCAGGACAGCATCTATCTTCTCAGCCACGCTCCCGACTCTGGCACCAGGCACGCAGACAACTTTACCAACCTGAGTGTTTGTTGCCTTTCCAAGATATCTAACCAATGAATCACCGACAATGAAAGCAGACTTATCTTTTTCCTTTTGTCGGCGTGTAGCAACAGTTGTAGCAGCAGCAGCAGACTTCCTCCTTCATGTTATGAAACGCTCTCCTCTGTTGCCACGAGTATAATTACTTCTTTTGTTCAGCCCTTGGGGGATTGTTTTCATTATCATAAGTTTGCACAATGATGTCTTATGTTTTATTTGATTACTTTGTATTGTTAGTGAGAGCACAAGTGCCTGGTATAGTTATGCAGTCTGGTGACGCTTGGAGCTCTCACTTTTCTCTTGGCGCGGCCAGGGGACCCTCGTGTGTGTCCCACCCTCACTTCAGTCCGGGCGTTCACACTGACAACATCAACTGTCTGATGCTGTTAGGTTGTGTTCCCTTGTTGCCCTTAAATACCGCATTTATCACTGTTGTTTCTTAGTGGATCGAAGCACTGCAGGGCTGGAGTCATTATAAGCATATTGGGTTTGTTTTAACCTCATTGGTTTAAGTACTGGAGTTTATTTAGTTTCACTTAATATTCCTTTCTCTGGCAAATCTTAGCTTATAAGCTTCTACAATGTTGTCTTCCATTATTCTACTGCATTGTTTTACCATTCTTAGATGTGTATATTATTCATGGTTGATATTTCTGGGGGGATTGGGTGACTGGACTGTTCATCTCTGATTTTGTCAGGCCTTTGAGGACGAGGTTGCTGGGTGGGTGCGATAGTAGGCTACAGCCACTTTTCCACCACACAGCATCCTTTGCCTCGGGTCTTATCCAACCCTTTATTGGGTGGCAGCCAGTCTTCAACTTCCCCAGGATATCAACCCTTGTGCCTTGTGTAGTTTTTAGCAACAATACATCTGGTGCAGTTCGGGACAAAGGGGTGGAGACCGGTAACAGGTGTGGTGTCCCCATTGCACTCGGGTGTATTGAGCTAACCCCAGATGATGTTGTAAGAGTTAAATCATTAAATTTGTTTATCCCTTACAACACCACCGCATAGCTGTGCTGAAGAGAGCCACTCGGTGTATTATTAGGACATAGGCTAGGGATAATAGGCTTGGCACAGAGGTTTATTGCACTGGACTTTCCATGGTTTTTGCTCTGTATTGTTTTCAATTCCTAAGCGATTGGGCATGATATAGATTGTTCTGGGAGTCTAGTAGTGGTATGGTTAGGTAATATTTGGGCAGGTTAGAATAACCTTAGAAGTTCTCTTGCATGCTACACGCACTATTAACTAGACTCGGGGACAATAGATATTGTTGTGTCTCCTTGTTACTGCTTTACTAGGGCAAAGAGGAAGATAATCATTTTTCCTAGAGAACCTGCGTGTCTTGGTGTTTGAGTCAGATATTAAGAGCGTGTCTGTTGCAGGGTAGTACGGTGCTATGGGCTAGGCTAGTTAGGCATCTGGTTGCCCCGGCCCGCCCTCGTAACAGTGGCGACCTCAGGCCAGCATAGTGTGATAGTATAGAGTTCTTGTGGTGTGAAGCAATTATATTTAGATTGTCAGTAATTTTTCTTGCAGTTGAAAGTCTACGGACATAGTACTCTTATTTCATCAACCCGTGTCCACAACTATTGCTAAGATGTCGCATGTTGATTACATTCCTGTTCATATTGTGGGGAGGGAGGACGTTTGGTAGTATATTCGAACCCAACCTAGTCAAGAAGAGGTTGCTAGCAGGAGTAGTGATGAATTAAGAGGTGTGTTGGAGGTGTATGGTTGGAGGTGCAGTGGTATGGCTAAGGCAGAGTTAGTTCAAGAGGTGTGTAAGTTATTGCACAGCAGAATGGTCTTCAGGAAGCTAGTACTCGTGTTGTGGATGATGGCACCATCCAGCATGTGCCACAGCGTCCTATCAGTCAGGCTAGCTACCATTCTACTGGGGACCGGAGTGGAGCAACAACTCCAGAGCAAGATTATACTGCATGTAGGCAGTCTCCTACTATTCCCACAGCACCTGCCACCACGCCTCCACCGTCAGCATTTAACCCTATCAGTACGGCCCCTTCATTTTCACAGGGCTATGTTCATGCCCCTATGGCCAGTACATTTGTTTCAAGTTATGCTAGAAATCCTCAGTATCCTCCTTCTTTCCCACATGTGTCGTTGGCCACACCCCAGCATTTCAATGCCACTCATACAGTGGGTGCTCATCACCATGTGCCCCCTTTCGCCCAGTTTCCTCCTATAACCCCGATAGAGTCGAGAAGGAGTCCAGAGGTTGAGTTGCAACTAAAGAGAATGGAGATGGAAGACAGACATAAAGATAGAGAGATCGAGTTGAGGAAGATGGAGATGGAAGAGAGACAGAAAGAGAGAGATAGACAGGTAGATTTGGAAAAGACGAAGTTGGAAACTAGTGGGCAAAGACGACAAGGGAATAGTGCTGGTCATACATCTAAGGAGGAGGCAGAAGAGGTGCTGGTGTCTCGACGGCTGAAACTCGTGCTGGCCTTTGATGAACTCAAGGTCACGGAGTGGTTCTTGCGTTTTGATAAGAAGGTCCTCGAGTATCAGTGGCCGAAGCAACGCTGGGTGGTGTTGGTGTCTAATGTTTTAAAAGGCAAGGCTCTTGATGCATACTATCGCCTAGAAGTGCAGGAGCTAGAGTATGACGTACTTAACACTCTCCGACTCATATGATGCTAGAGCGTCATATGGAGGTTTGGTCAAAATACTCATATGACGCTAGAGCGTCATATGAACTTATATTAATATCTCTCTAATAAGTTATATGACACTCTAGCGTCATATTGAGCTCAGTAAGTTAGGTAAGTTAGATCAAAATCTGTCGAATGGTGGTATCCTGTTTATTATTCCTAGGGGGTAGAGGAGAAACGGATATAAATTAAATAATTAAACCTGGAAAGATGAATTAGCCTAGGCTATAAAAATGATACCGGTCGGCGGTTGACTTACGTGTTAAATTGTATATGTAGGCTATCTGTGGTAGTCTCAGTAATATCTATGAAGTACTTCTAGTATTAAAGAAACTTAGCTGTGATGCAAAGAGTGTAGCTTAGGTGATGGACATGTCGCTAGGTGAATATCAGGGATGTTTTGTTGTTATGTGGCAGCAGCTGGCAGTCTGTCTTGGCCGGGTGAAGTCTGTGTCAAGTGTGTCTGATATTCCCTTTTATCGTGACAATATAAAATATATTTAAGGGTTCTATATCGTCCCCCGTGATTAAATAATAAGGGAAAATAAACTAAGATATAATTGGTGCAACCACAGTAATATTTATCCACAAAGATAAATAAAGTAATGCGTATAAACAAAAAGGAACCAGCTGTCGTGAACCCGGGAAATTCAAACTACGGTATATATACCAGCTAGGATTCACGACATACTCCGCCACCAGTTATATACAAAGTATTTACAATTTTTCCGTCCCGATCATGGATTGCCACAACTGGGAGGAACCCAAAGCAGCCCGATGTGATGGCCTCTGAGGGGTATCACCTCGGTCCGCTCCAGTAGCAGGAAGGATATTATCAGAGTTCGGCTTGCTGTCGCCATCCACTACCTCTAAATCTATCTCTAATGGGTATAGCTTAACCACCGGTCTGGTGGTCAAACCGGCTCCTGTTTTTACCTGAACTACCCTACATTCGTGGTCAGGACCACGAAGAAGTTTCAATATCCGACCTATACGCCAAAAAAGTCGGGGGCCGTCATCATGTACTATAGAACGACGTCCCCAACTTGCGGCGATTCTATCCCTCTTTTTACCATTAAGTGACGATGTTGCTCCCTGAGTGCTATTAAATAATCAGTGCTCCACCTTTTCCACAGGTCGTGTGAGAGTTTCGTTACATATTGAAAGCGTTGGTTGACGGAATCGTTGTTACGCCACGTCGTGTCCTTGAGATCCTCATCCGTGACTTCTCGCCTTGGAAAGCTTCTGATCCGCCTCCCATTAACCAGTTGTGAAGGAGTGATGGGTAGAGGGTCCTCAAGATCACTGTAGGTGTAGCCAAACGGGCGATCATTGACTGTGGCCTCGAGCTCCAGTAATACCGTATTCTGTTCCTCTGTGTTAACCAATGCTCGACCCAGTACCTTCTTCAAGAAGCCAGCCTTTAGGATGCCAATGACCCATTCCCATATGGCACCGAACCATGGCGCCCTGGCCGGTATAAACCGCCACTCGCACTTGAATTCCGCTAGAGTACCTTTTAGCCTTGCATCATCTATCAACTCCCGTAATGTACTGGCTCCGCTACCAAATGTGGTGGCATTATCACTCATCATAATCTCAGGGTAACCACTCCTGCTACTAAACCTACGGAACGCATGCAAAAATGATTCGCAGGAGAGGTTAGACACCGTCTCTACATAGACCGCTCTAGTAACTGCACAGGTGAATAAGACTACAAATAATTTACTTACAGTACCCCCCTTCTCTTTTACTGGCAAGTCACCTGTGTAGTCAACCCCCGTTACCTGGAAAGGACTCAATTCCTGAACCCTAAACTCCGGCAATGGAGGGGCCTGTACAGCACGGTATGATGTACCTTGCAATCTCTTGCAGATGATACATCCCCTTAAGGCTTTCTTTACTACCTGTCTAATCTTGGGGATCCACCATATTTACCTTATGTAATTTACAACATAACTAACACCACTATGGTTACACACTTTGTGGCAGTAATTACTAAGGAGAGTGGCTATACGATGTTTATTAGGGATAAGGATAGGGTACTTGGCGCTATCATGTAAAGCTGACAAGTGTAGCCTACCTCTACAGCGTATCGTGCCTCCCTCCATATAGAGGCCTAACTGCTTCACTATATTGCTTGGTGTGCCCTGTCCTTTTGACAAATAGTGGTGTTCCTCAGAGTAAGCTTCTCTCTGAGCTACCTTAATCATGGCTGACTCTCCTGCTCTTAATTCCGGCACCGTCAAGTATGCCGGTTTTGCCTGATAGTTCCCTTGTGTCTTCTCTCTAAGAGTCCTAATAAACCTAAGGACCCATGCCATTACATGCCATGACTTCATATATGAGCCATTCCGGTCCCAATTCAATATGGCAGTAGGGGCAACCGGTACCGGCAATGACAGGGTTCCTTCTTGACTCGTGTTACAACCCACAGTGGTGTCCCCTCCTATTGAGCCCCCTATTGGGCCATGATAAGGCCATAGCATTTAGTGAGGTAGCCATGTGGGCCCTCCCCACCAAAGCGAAGAAGCAACTAAGGACACATATGAAATCCCTCTGGTGAGTAGATCACTGGGGATGTCCTCTGTGGACACATAACGAAAATGAGCGCCGGGGACTAATGACTTTATCTCATCAACTCTATTTTGAACATATATAGGCAAAATCTTTTTACTAGACAACCAGCATAGGGTTATCTGGCTGTCCGACCATAGGTATACATTCTCTATAATCAGCTCGTCCGCGTAGACCTCACATATATATCATGCGAGACGAGCTGCGAGAAGAACAGCAGTCAACTCCATCTTAGGTATGGTGAGGGACTTAATAGGTGCCACCTTAGCTTTAGCCATTACTAACCTACTCACCTCATCACCAACCGCATAGGCCGCTACACCATATGCTACTGAGCTAGCGTCACTAAATAGGTGCAGCGTAACCCTCTTAGAATTAGTGACCTGACGGGGAAACATGACACCTGTACTATCTATCATATCGTCATAAATACCCTGCCAGTTAGCTCTCATGTCATCTGGAATGGGGACATCCCACCCACACTCTAATCTCCACAAGTCCTGTACGAACCTCCGCGCCCGGATGGTTACTGGTAGCAACACTCCTAGAGGATCGAAAACACTCGCGGTTAGACTTAGAGTCTCACGTTTTGTAACCAATGCAGGGCTACTTCCGCGGAAATTAACCTGTAACATATCCTTATCAGTTACCCACTCAACGCCAAGTACCTTAACCCCGTCTTGTTTGGCGGAAGCTATACCCTTCAGGTGCAACAGTTCCCGCAAACTCTCATTATTTGTGACCCACTCACGTAAAGACAGGTTAGCGCTGGAAAATATTCTACGGGCATCCCAACATTGTTGTTGCAAATCACCTACATCATCACCAGTCCCCTGTAAGTTATCAATATACAACCCCCTTTTTAGCTTATTAACTACTTCACTGTTCTCCTGTATCATAGACAGGTGTTTTTGAATGGTAGCATTAAGGAGGAACTGGGAACAGGTGGCCCCGAACAGAACTGCATGGAACTGGTAGACAATGTAAGGACTTGCAACATCCAAGGGATCAACGGGCCACAGAAACCTAGTCACATCCCTATCCTTCTCACTCAACCCCACCATGAGAAATGCTTTGTCAATATCACTCACCCAGGCAAATTGATAGCATCTAAAGCGTAGAAGTACCTGGGTGAGGTCAGCCACTAGCGGTGGACCTGTATGGAGACAGTCATTCAGACTGAACGCCTTCTCGTCCATCCTAGCCGAACAGTCAAACACTATCCGTACAGGCGTAGTAACACTATCTTTAGTAATACCATGGTGAGCTAAGTAGTGAATGGGATGACCAGCTTGATTCCTGTTTTCTACCCTTTCAATAAACCCCCTTTCTATCTGATTATCCAGAACCTTTGTATACTGTTGACAGTAGTGGGGATCTTTTATAAATTTACGCTGCAAGCCTCTCATTCTGCCCAGGGCTAACTTAAAGTTATCAGGTAATTTATCTATGTTATCTCTCCACGGCAGTTCCACTATATACTGTCCCTGTGCTTCGGAATACTGTACCGTTTCAGAAAATCTATTTAAGACTCTCTCCCCACCCTTGCCAGTCTCATTAGGACTTATACCAATATGGTCCAAGTCCCATAGAGCTATCAGATCCTTTAATTCTGGAGATTTACTGCCAATATCTTCCTGTATCTCCACTAAAGGGTCTACTGCTAACTTAAAAACAGTGATTAACTCTACATGGGTCTCTTCTATATCTGACTGATAAGTGCCACTCAGTGCATAACCATAAATTGTGGGTAACATAACTATACTTCCTTCCCTGACATAGCCTGAATGTACAAAGTTGTAATAAAAGTCCGCCCCAATCAGTAACCCTATCATATCTCCATCAGTGATACCTGGATCGGCTAATTTGTAACCACGAGCCTTGATAGCATTTACCTCCATCTCTAATCCTCTCCCTGGTTTGTATGCTGGTAACTCCTCCACCACAACGGCCCTCAATTTCCGCACCCTTCTTCTGTGATGATAGGTTAACTCTACTATTTCATACTCAGTACTACCAAGTGAGCCAGTAAATCCCTGGAGCCTTAGCTGTTCCTTACTGACCCTAACGTAATCAAGCTGCGATAAAGCAGAGCGCAAGATGAAGGTACGTTGCGAACATTGGTCCAACAAAGCTCTTACTTTACTGGTATGACCGTTTCTGTCGGTCAAGGGAATCTGAATGGTAGGTAACAACACTGCTTTATGGCCCGAAGCCACAGCCATGGTCACTGTTGGTTCTGGGGCTGCTGGTTGTCCAGTTTGCTCAAGGCGTGGCGTCGGACACAAATAATTAAAATGTTTCTGTTGGCAGAATCGGCACAGCCTAATTTTAGGGTTAGTACACCCCTGGCTGCCATGTTCTGACGACAGGCACCCGACGCACAATTTCAACTGCCTTGCTCTATTGGCCTTGGCGGGACTGTTCTTGTATTTTGCACACTTTGCTAAAAAATGTCCTGTCTTTAAACACAACTTACATCCATACTTCTGCTTGGTATCGGGTTTCTGATACACCGCATATGCTGCTGCGGCGGTCGCCCCAAACTGTTCTAGTGGATTATGTCTACTTTCTAGATTGCACACTTCAGTCTTAAACACACGAGCATATTCATCCACATCCAGCCCGTTGTCTTTTAATTCACGCTTAATCACTTCAGAGAGTGCACTAGGAAGTTTATTATGCAACAGTACTGCACACATTTCACTTACTGTTACATCCATAGAGCGTAATGACTCTAACGTACACTCAAATGACACGGACAAATCTTTCAGAGCACTGACCTTCTGGCTAGGATGCGGGAGATTACACAGTTTCGCTATGTGAGCTGCTTTGATGCGATCCTTTTGACCATAACTGTTTTTTCAGTATAGTGACCGCTGGTTCATAACTTGCAGCGACCAAACTAAAACCACTAACAATTTTTAGAGCCTCACCAATAAGTTGTTCATTTAGATACGTAAATTTCTGAATGTCAGTTAAGTTTGTTTGGGAGTGAACACTACAATCAAAGAGCTCCCAGAAACCCACCCACTGTGTTGGATCCCCGTCAAAAACTGGCAACTTCAGGGACGGTAGCTTAATACCCTTCTGTTTCCTACTTGCTGCATTATCATGAGATCTACCAGTAGTGGTTGTCTGTAGAGCACTATCTAACTCAGCTAACTGACTGTTTATTTCATTAACATACTGCATATCTTTCACCATCTCCTGCTCTAACTGATCATCTGAATATAAGCTATACAACTCTATGCTATACGACTCGATATCAGCTAGGGCCTTTTCTACAGTGATTTTCACACCCCTTACATCATGCAGTGTAGCAGCATGTTCAATAAATTCAGACAGATTAGAGGTAAGCTTAGTAATCCCTCCCTTTTTGGTGCCCCTGAACTGCCGCAATGACTTTATTTTCTCCTCCATTCTTAACACCTTACGAGCGGGTGGTGGAGTATATTTTACTGTGCCGCTCAGCTGTTTTTTTTTACCATAAATGGGGTTGTTTCTGTGCTCTTTTTCATGCATAAACAAGACCCAGAGCGTAATACAAGTATGTATCCGTGAAAGGGCGTAAATTGAGCTTTCCAATGACACCCAAACCATCCTTCTACGATCACTGGTTGTCTTGCAACGATCGTGCAACCGAAGGGCAAAATCGGTAAAATACAGAAATTTCTTTATATAATTACGTATGTAGCGAGGGAGTGAGGGTGGATGTAAGTGGAGCACATCTCAGTTGGTCCACGGTGGCCGTGGCGAGCGGTCATGAGGTAACCCATGCTCCTCCCGTCACTCGTCTCTCTCTCAGAGCCAATATTGCGCCAAAATTGCACTCGGACTTAAGTCGGGCCCCGCCACATAGTCCAAATTTTTCGATACGGACTTAACCCTTATTTAGCGGGGTCGGACTTAAGTCCGATACGAGAAAATTGGACTAAATGGCGGGGTCGGACTTAAGTCCGTGGGCGTATTCCCGCCCTAATTTTGGTGGAAAGCGAAACTTGGTGGTCAGGCGGTGTACTACAAGGGCCCACCCACACATCCCCACTGCGTGACCGTGACTAAGTGACCCTCAAGCAGCCATAATGGAAGGTCAAGATTTGCCTGTGTTCGATTCGGTGGCCGCCAATCCCTAGTGCGTCGCGCCACCCTACTAACCACGCCCGGCTCACCACCCAGAAACTAGATATCATGCTGAACTCTTCAGAACTTTTAATAAGCTGTTGGATGAAACCGTCGAAGGTCTGGGTGAGAGTTTTGGTAGTGTGGATGACTCGGAAGACGAAAATAACCCGATCATAGGCTTTCACCCCAAGCATAATTTGCGTGGGGTGGATGTTGTGGTTGATATTGGACAGACCCTTGAGCAAATTGGAGACGTTCCTGACGAAGAACATGCGGGGGGGGGGGTGGTGTGGGTGTTGGTAAGTACAATTTATATTTTATAATTGCTTGAAAATGTGATTTGCAAGCATTTTATCACCTTACGAGCGGCTGGTGGAGTATATTTCACTGTGCTGCCCAGCGGGGTTTTTTTTTTAACCCTAAATGGGGTTGTTCCGTGCTCTTTTTCATGCATAAACAAGACCCAGAGCGTAATACAAGTATGTATCCTGAAAGTGCGTAAATTGAGCTTTCCAATGACACCCGAACCATCCTTTTACGATCACTGGTTGTCTTTCAACGATCGTAAAAACACGAGTGAAAAAACCCTAAAATACGGTAATTTCCTTATAGAATTCCCTGTGTGGCGAGCGGTCTTGAGGTAATTTATGCTCCTAATCACCGCTCCGCTCTCTCTCAGAGCACATTAGTCCTCAAATTGCACACTACAAGAAATGTCCTTTGCATTTTATAGCTTATTATTTCCAGGCGTTCGGTAAATTTCTTACGGTAATACAAAACAACGAAAGATTGAATATTTGTGCTTGGCATTATATGATTGTGGAGAACAGATGTAGGCCTACCGTATATATTATGTTTTCATATATTATATGATACATGTGTAACATTTTTATATTATCACTACTCTCTCTCTCTCTCTCTGTCTCACTCTCTTTGTTTGTACTCCTTTGTACTCTCTTTGTCTGATGTAGGCCAGGGCACGCCCCTAACTAATCTCTTCCCTCCCAGGGGAAATCACACCTAGCAGATGTTTTTGACCTCCCCTCTCTCTCTGTCTGTCTTCCTCTCTGGGTCTACCTATACTGCGCAAATGTGACATTGAAATTGCTTGAGAGTTTGATTGCAAGCATTTTTATAGCGTATTATTTGCAGGCGTTCGGTAAATTTCTCACGGATAACCAGGGTGTATGGTACATTTCTCACGATAATACAAGCAACAACGAAGCTTGGCGAAGATTGTGGTCTACAATATACCTTTTTATAATTGCATGTGACCTTGTAATTGCTTGAAAGTTTGATTGCAAGCATTTTATAGCGTATTATTTTCAGGCGTTCAATAAATTTGATAAATATATCAAAATAAGTCCTGTGGGACTATGAAATAGCTATTATTGGACAAGGACAATATTTTGTTCATCCCTCCACTGGAACATCAACAACAATGTCAACAACGTATCGCCGTCGGCAATCGTAAGATTCAGAGTCGTAAAGATTCCAGGACGAGCTCAATAGAAAATGAATGAATGAAATGAATGAGTGTGCAGTACTGCCAATACGTATAGCGACTTCCGCTAGATCTAGAAACCTTTACTTCGATCTAGCAGCATGACTTACACTAGCGGTTTTGTTTTGAAATTTCAGAACAATTTCGAAGTGATATTATATGGATTTTGCCAATACATACATCAAGTGGTATTTTATCATGTCTTACATCTAACAATATATGCTAGCGGATTTAATTTCAATTGGTAACCCTCCCGCTCTAGTCGGCTCCAAGAAAATCGATAATGGTGGCACTTTTGTAAACAGGTGATAAACAAAACCGCATGCGGATCGGTTTGGTGTATCGGTATTATGGTAAGTTGGCTACCTACTATTGTTTATACGATATAGTAAGTAATGATAAGTAAATTATTATATATTATATATAAAACAAAAACAAAATTCCTGCAAAGCAAGCGAAACAGAGAGAGAGAGAGAGAGAATGCAGAAACTGAACTGAAGAAAGAGTGAAAAAGATATAATCATACAGAAATATTACAAGCAAATAAATGAATTAGAGGGATTAGTTAGAGAAAATAATAATGAGAAATACATAATACGGATGAGGAAGAGGGAAAGCGAGCGAGCCAGAGAGAGAGAGAGAGAGAGACAGGAAAGAGTGAGAAGGAGTGAGAGAGCTTAGAGAAAATAGAGAGATTGCAAGCATGTTATAGCGTATTATTTGCAGGCGTGCAGTACATTACTTACGGTAATACAAACAATGACAGATTGAATATTTGTGCTTGGCATTATATGATTGTGGGGAACGATGTAGGCCTACCGTATATATTATTTTTTCATATATATATCTACATATGTAACATTGTTATATTATCACGACACTCTCTCTCTCTCTTGTCTCTTCCTCTCTGGGTCGGTTACCTATAGCCTACATTTATAATTGCATGTGACCTTGAAATTGCTTGAGAGTTTGATTGCAAGCATTTTATAGCGTATTATTTGCAGGCGTTCAGTAAATTTCGTACGGTAATACAAACAACCAAACAACGAAAGATTGAATATTTGTGCTGCACATCCCTCATACGAAATACCATTCCCACCGTATAGAGAGAATACAGAAACTGAACTGAAGAAAATGAAAAATATATAATAATACAGAAATCTTACAAGCAAATAAATGAAAATAGAGGGATTAGTTAGAGAAAATAATAATGAGAAATACATATACGGATGAGGAAGAGAGAAGACAGGAGGTCAACAAGAGAGGGATAAAGCGTAGCAAGAGGCCCAGAGAGACACGACAGGACAGGACAGTGAGAGAGAAATAGAGGCAAAATAATTAATGAGAATTACATATAACGGATGAGGCGAGAGAGACGAGAGAGAGAGAGCGGGAATAAGCGAGCAAGCCAGA
>CM064535.1:19600660-19849084 GCA_032716605.1 Paralithodes platypus
TCGTATAAATACGATAGAATATGACTCTTTTGTGATCTCTTATGTCTCTGTGACGTCATGATCTCTCCTACAGCGACGTAGGACGAGTAGATCGTATATTATAAGATTGTAAATAAGTTAAGTTATAAAAGGCCTAATATGCTATTAAGCAAAAGCGCCCACTTAAGTCGTAAATAATACTGCTGCCGCGGCGATCGAACTAACTCGAGCAATTTCAGCACGTAATGTGGCTGAGAGAGAGACAAGTGGTGGCAGGAGACTACAGGTAGACTGCTCCAGACCACCGCGGCGAACCTACACAAATTCCGCCCTCCTCCTCTCTCACTCGCTACATACTCATTGTACGAAAGTACCGAATTACCTGCTTTTTGCACTCACGTGCACGGTTATTGCAAGAAAACTATCCATCATACAAGGATCGTTATGGTGTCATTCGAAAGCTCTGTTTATGCCCTTTCAGGGATAGGTACTTGTTTTACGTTCTGGGTCTTATTTAGGCATGAAAATGATCACGTAAACAGCCCTATTTTGGCTAAAAACACCCCGCTGTGCGGTACATATAAATAAACCGCATAGGCCGCTCGTAAGGTGTTAAGCAATATTGCCATGGTCTTATGTAGTATATATAATTTATCGTATATATTGATATAATTTATCGTATAGAGCAACCTAAATGCGGTACGATAATTTGGGCTCCTGGCGGTTTGCCAAGGCAGCAAGGTGTGCTTTTGAGGTACGCCAGAGCCTTCACGAACACCAACCAGTTAACATCTAATTTTCCGCCCTCAGTTGATCGTGCTTTTGTGCCTCTAATCACAATACACATACAGCAATACACACTACTACACCATCACGACGCTCTCATCGACATCATGACTGACTGATAGATAAGCATAAATTATAATAATCATGTCCATTCCCATGTAATCATTAATTCTTTCTTTAACTTGACTCGTGTCTTGGGACCGAAGTCTCGTTCCCCATTGTCCACCGCCATATTGGGTAAAACGTTCTCCCTTGCCTCATTGCCACGTGGAACTATTGGTGAGTTAATTCCTGGCTAATATTAACCCTTATAACCTTACCCTATAATTAATTTATTATGTGAGACCTTTGGATATAAATTAGCTTGTTTCAGATTGAATTCAATTAGTATATAGAGTAGTTTTTATTTAGATTGATTTTATTTTATTCATTATAGCTTAGTAATATTTTACTTCCATTGATAGTTTACCACATTGGTGCCTAGACCCGGGAATTAGCTACCAGTAAGGAATTTTAAGGCAATGAACAAGGGGACATATAACAGGATGCAGGAACAACTCTATGATAACAAGGCTAGCCAAGCGATGGTTAGAGCCGGAATGCAGGGTCACATCGTTGCACCTGCCCAAGTTCTGCATCCCACCCATCATCTTTCCCCAGTAATGTTCTTTTCCGTTTCAGACTTCCTGTGACATATGACCTGACCTAACATTTCTTCTTGTTCAATATGATCCATTAGTAGGTATTGCTATTTAGTGTACTATTGGTTCTCCATAACATAGAAGTCCGCCGGTTGGCGTCTCTTAAGTAGCCTATTATTTGGCAGTTGTTTTTGTGACGTAATATTTAGATACATAGCCTATAGGCTCACATGCAAAATGGATAAAAACGATAAAGAGACACCGTCTAGTAGGGTGCTGATCAAAGCCCCTAAAAATCAAAGGGCGGGACTTCGGGGAGTATTAAATAGGCTAATTGTGGACGTCAACACTTTCATCACTACTGCTGAACTAGAGGAATTGGAGGCTAGATTAGAAAACGTCCAGGTTACCCACGGTCGTATTACGGCTCTGAGTGAGGTGATTGTGGCTGACATGACAGAGGAGGAAGAGATTGTTACAGAGTGTGATAATCGCGCCCTCTATGACGAACCTGTCTTTAGAGCGAAGTACCTATTACAGCGTGCAATCGCGAGTAAGAAGGGAGGCGATAATGAGGCCCATAGAAGGGCTGACCCAAAATATACTGTACACCTCCCAAAGCTCAATCTTCCTACATTTGGGGGCAAGTTAACTGAGTGGTTAGCTTTTTGGGACGTATTTCGATCTACGGTTCATGAATCCTCTTTGGATAATGTCCGCAAGTTTTACTATCTGAAGGGACAAATGGAAGGAGAGGCCTTACATTTAATAGAGGGTTTTGCAGTAGTGGGTGGTAGTTATCTTGAAGCGGTACACTTATTAGAGTCCACATATGGGGATAGAGAGCAGTTGAAGATGGCCCATATCGTTGCCTTGTTGGGGCTCGCAGAACCACAGTATAAGGTTGATGAGTTGACAAACTTCAGGGCAAATATGGAGTGCCATACTCGATCGCTAGACACCCTAGGGCTTACCACGCAGGAAATGATAGTCATTATCTTGCGTCAGAAGCTTCCTATGGCAATACTTGATAAGGTAAGATCATTTAAGCTGGGGGAGTTCAAAACTCAGTTCAGTAAGGAGATCAATAATCTACAGTTGAACAAAGGGAGAATGTATGTGTCGGGAGGGAGTGAGAATGTGGAGAAGAGGGGAACAGTAAGCATGACAGTGGGGACTAAAGTAAAGAAAGAGGGTGTGTATAAGAAACTTGCTCAGATTCTATGTAAGCTATGTAACAACAAACATAAATGGAGTTTCTGCATAAAATACCCAACAAATGAGACAAAACTAGCACAGGCGAAAAGATTGAAGCTATGTGTAGGTTGTCTAAGTAAAGAACATGGTAAGCAAGGACAATGTACTGCTACATACTTAAGGCCCTGTCGCCACTGCGAAGGACATCACTTTGATAAGTTGTGTCCTACAGCAGATAAAGTCAAAGACGTCAAAAATGAGGGTACTACAACTGTGGCACTAGGTAGCACGCAAGACACCACTATATTGCCCACAATACAGATTCCCATGGAAGGTAATGACAGTAACAAAGTTTGTCGGGTACTTCTAGATCAAGGGTCTCAACGTTCCTTTATAAAGAGGTCCGTACTAGTGGGACTGAAGCACCGAATCGTAGGGGCTGAGACTCTTCGATTACAGGGCTTCACAGGGGTTACTGATAAACAAGACTACGAGATAGCGGAGATTTCATATTTCTATCGTAAAAACCGGTACTTTATGACTTGTATCGTAGTAGACACCCTACCAGAATATGTATCTGTGGGTGTGAAGAAGGTGGAACACGCATTACGTAGCAAAGGGGTTAACTTGTCAGATCCCATGGGAAATCAGAGTGAGGTGCATGTTCTACTTGGTGTGGATCATTATTATGAAGTAGTATACCCTGGATTTAAAAAGATGTGTGGTGTAATTTTAATCCCCACTAAATTTGGATACTGCATGAGCGGAAAGGTGCATACTACACAGTCAAAGGTCCTGGTCGACACGGTCTCGATATATAGAGTCAATGTAACCGCGGCAGAGGAGTTGGGAAGGGAGGATTCCCAACCTAGTGACCCTAAGATGGCTGCCGAGTTCGACCTGGAACGACTGTGGAGATTGGATCACATAGGCATTAATCCTATGGAGACTGATTATGACTCGGAAGTTGCGCTACAAAGGTTTGACGAGTCTGTGTGCTACTGTGCCTCAGACAAGCAATATAAAGTTAGTTTACCCTGGAAGAACAGTGAGATAAGCCTGCCTACCAACTATGGTTTGGCATTAGGTCGCTTGCGCGCATTGCAGCGGAAATTGTCTAACGAACCGAGCACGCGCCAGGCGTATGACGATGTATTTCGGAGTTATGAGGATAGGGGTTTTATTGAGAGAGTCGATGTCGAGGAACCGTGTAAGAAGGGTAGGGTTCACTATCTGGCCCATCATGGGGTAAAGAAAGACAGCGTCACCACACCAATACGGGTGGTGTATGACTGTTCTGCCCACCAAGGTCAACAACCAAGTCTGAATGACTGCCTGTTGACAGGTCCGTCCATGGTGTCGGACCTGTCCCAACATCTATTGCGGTTTAGGCTGGGGAAGTACGCCTATACCAGTGACATCGAGAAAGCATTCTTGATGGTCAAGCTCAAGGAGGAAGATAGAGATGTTACCCGCTTTCTTTGGTTCAGCGACATTAGCGACTCTGAAAGTCCCATCATAATATACCGTTTTCGGGTTGTACTCTTTGGGGCCACTTGCTCGCAGTTTTTGTTAAATGCCACAATCAGAAAACATCTAGCTGACACTCATGAGGACACAAGTAAACTATCTCGCGGATTATACATTGACAATTTGCAGGGTACTAGCGATAGTCAAGATGATTTGTTGTATGCATACTGGCAAGCACGCAGATTGTTTGCGGATGCACATCTATTTCTCCGCGAGTGGGTTACTAATAGTGAAGATCTTCAGAGTTTAATACAGGTGGATGGTACGGCATCTCTTAACCAGGAAAAGTCCAGAAATTTGGGGATGATCTGGCAACCTAAACATGACATACTAACTTTTCAAACAAGGTCTTTTGCTCAGCAGACAGGAGCGCACACAAAAAGAAGTCTGTTGAGCAAAGTTGCGCAATTTTTTGATCCTTTGGGTCTAGCATTACCTGTTACCATAAGAGCTAGGATTCTAATGCAGGAAGTTTAGAGACGTAAAATAGGATGGGATGACAGTTTGCCCGAGGACCTGAATGACCAAGGGACATTGTTGAATGAATATGCCATCCTATGTACTAAACCTATACCTCGTAAAGTGGCGGCGTTCGGTGACGTTACGTTACACACGTTTTGCGATGCTAGCGCCACGGCATACGGGGTAGCCATATATGTTGTTACTTCATTTGGGGCACATTTAGTTACAGCCCGGGCCAAGGTAGCCCCGGTTAAAAAGGTAACTATCCCTAAAATGGAATTGACTGCCATGCTGCTATTAGCACGTCTGGTGCAACATGTACGCGCAGCATACGAGAGCGAATTAAATATTGAAATCGTTCATGTATGGTGCGATAGTCAGGTCGCACTCAACTAGATACATAGCAAGAAGTCTCTGCCAGTTTATGTGCGGAATAGGGTAGATGAGATTAGAGCCCTTTTGCCAGATGTTGCTTATCATTATGTAAATACAAAGGAAAACCCTAGTGATCTCATAACTAGGGGTATAACGGCTAGCCAGTTAATGAAGTCCGAATTGTGGTGGCATGGTCCAAAGTGGCTGCTCCATGAAAGTGAATGGACGATATGGCATGCTGTAGGTGAGGGACTTCTGCCACTGGAAACAGTGGCAGTTACAGCCCAACCAAATGAGCCACCGGGTCCTATCATAAAGTGGGCAAGATTCGGTGACTATAATAAACTAGTCAGAGTTGTAGCTTGGGTGTTGCGATATGTATCCAATCTTAAGCTTAAAGTAACGGGCCAACTCTGCAACAGGGGTCACAGCATTGATGCTCGTGAATTTAAAGCAGCTGAAGTAACTTTGATCAAATGGGTTCAAGTAGAAACCTTTTCCAATGAATTAGAATCCTTGAAAAGCTCGAATAAGACATTAATGCCTAATATAGTGCGTCAACTAAGGTTGCACCTAGACAATGGCCTCATCAGGTGTGAAGGTCGCCTGAAGTGGTCGGGTGTACCAGACGGCACAAACCGACCTATACTTATGCCAACAAGACATCACGTTACTGATCTATTGATCATACGTGCACATAGGGAAGTAAAACACTACGGGGTATGTCATATTATATCAAATTTACGTCTCACATGGTGGATACCCAGAGTTCGACAAGTAGCTCGACGCGTAGTGAGAAAGTGTGTAATATGCCAGAGACTAAAGGGTAAACCGTATGTAACTGGACCAGCTCGACCTCTACCTGAATGCTGTGTAAAGCACGTAGAACCTTTCCAAGCGGTAGGATTAGATTACACAGGGGCATTGAAGATGAGGGAGCATGAGAAGGTTTATATTTTATTGTTTACCTGTGCGACGTCTCGAGCGGTACACCTAGAACTATGTGATAATATGTCTAGCGAAGAATTTATGCTGGCGTTTAGACGGTTTTGTGCCCGTCGTTCATTCCCTCAACTCATTCTTAGCGACAATGCTCCCACTTATGTCCAAGCATCAAAATATCTAAAGGATATGAGTAGTGATCCTACTGTCATCACTTTTTTGGGAGAGAAGAAGTGCGAATGGAGGTTCATTCCAGTTAAGGCACCTTGGTTTGGTGGAATGTGGGAACGATGTGTCGGCATAGTAAAGTCAGGACTCAGAGCGGTTGTAGGACGTGCTCTATTAAAGAAGAGTGAGTTGACGACAGTCCTCACAGAGATAGAGGCAGTCGTGAATGATCGCCCGCTTACATATGTGTACACCGACCTGCAAGAACCACTACCATTAACGCCAGCTCACTTGCTATATGGGAAACCATTGACTGCGTTTCCATCTGATTTCCAATCCATAGTAGAGTTAGAGGATCCCTCGTTGTACTCTGAGGTAGCGGTGTCTAAGAGATACCAGTATATATCCAGGATAATCGAGGATTTTAGGAAACGGTGGATTAGTGAATATCTGCTAGCATTGAGGGAAAGGAGTGTTACTCCCTCTGGTAGACCAACGGCACCTACAGTTGGCGAAGTTGTTTTAATTAAAGAAGATAGTCCTCGTTTATACTGGAAATTAGGCCGCGTGCTAGAGGTATACAAGGGGGCAGACTCTGTAGAGCGGGTGGCGCTATTGAAGACAGCCACTGGAACTACTGTTCGGCCTATCGCACGTTTGTACGCTTTGGAGCTCGATTCCGCATTGCAATCTGAGGCTCCACCTGTTATTGCTGGGTCCGAGGATTCTCAAAGGAACGACTCACCTCTTACTGATGGTGATCATTCTCGGACCGGGACGCGTCCCAGACGCGCTGCTGCTGGCGCCGTCGACTTGTGGCGTCAAAAGATAGCCTCTGGGCAACTTTAGGTTTAAGGTAGGGTTCAGGTCTTTTTTGTGGGGGGAGTGTATCGTATAAATACGATAGAATATGACTCTTTTGTGATCTCTTATGTCTCTGTGACGTCATGATCTCTCCTACAGAACGACGTAGGACGAGTAGATCGTATATTATAAGATTGTAAATAAGTTAAGTTATAAAAGGCCTAATATGCTATTAAGCAATATTGCCATGGTCTTATGTAGTATATATAATTTATCGTATATATTAATATAATTTATCGTATAGAGCAACCTAAATGCGGTACGATAATTTGGGCTCCTGGCGGTTTGCCAAGGCAGCAAGGTGTGCTTTTGAGGTACGCCAGAGCCTTCACGAACACCAACCAGTTAACATCTAATTTTCCGCCCTCAGTTGATCGTGCTTTTGTGCCTCTAATCACAATACACATACAGCAATACACACAACTACACCATCACGACGCTCTCATCGACATCATTACTGACTGATAGATAAACATAAATTATAATAATCATGTCCATTCCCATGTAATCATTTATTCTTTCTTTAACTTGACTCGTGTCTTGGGACCGAAGTCTCGTTCCCCATTGTCCACCGCCATATTGGGTAAAACGTTCTCCCTTGCCTCATTGCCACGTGGAACTATTGGTGAGTTAATTCCTGGCTAATATTAACCCTTATAACCTTACCCTATAATTATATACATTTATTATGTGAGACCTTTGGATATAAATTAGCTTGTTTCAGATTGAATTCAATTTAGATATAGAGTAGTTTTTATTTAGATTGATTTTATTTGATTCATTATAGCTTAGTAATATTTAACTTCCATTGATAGTTTACCACAGCGTAATTGGTTCGCGAGCTATGCGCAATTGTTTCCATGCAGTGACCGAAAACAAAAATTAGATATGGTTTATAATATTTTCGATTTATTTCATTGCTACGAAGTGTATGGTTTTAAATTTAAGCTGTATGAATACGGCAAATAATGCTGATGAGTATAAAACAAACTAGAAGTTCCTAGGACAAATACTTTTTGCGTTATGAATATTTGAAATGAAGAGCCAAAATGCGAATATTTACGCTTCACCCGTCTCTTTTCCGCCAATGCTAGCCGGGTTCCGAGCTGTTCCCCACCTCGGCATTGGTTTATTTGCTCGGATACGTATATAACTGTTTATATCACCGTCATCGGAAAATTATGCTCTTTCTAATGGTGAAAACAAAAATAATATAGCGTTATTGGTTCGCGAGCTATGCGCAATTGTTTCCATGCACTGCTATTGTTTTGTAAATAAATGAGAATGTTTATACAGATGTTTATCTTTGCCACAATATAAAACACTTTTATATAATTTTCCTTGCCAATAATTGTATAATGTTCATAGAAGACATGTCAGTCATGAAGGTTGTCAATTTTACTTACCTGATAGGGCCACAACCCTTTCCAACGAGAAGGGAAATGGCTCCTGGGTTGACTCTGAAAAAACAAAACAAGAAAGCCAGGTTATCATCAAGTAATAAATTCAGAAATAATTCTATTGTACACACAAATAAAGTAATATATAAATATATATATATATATATATATACAAGGTGTCAAACAAAATATAATGAATGGTAACAAAAATGTGTGTATGTGTGTGTGGGTATATAATATATATATATATATATATATATATATATATATATATATATATATATATATATATATATATATATATATATATATATATATATATATATATATATATATATATATATATATATATATACAAGGTGTCAAACAAAATATAATGAATGGTAACAAAAATGTGTGTATGTGTGTGGGTATATATATATATATATATATATATATATATATATATATATATATATACAAGATCTCATATATATATATATATATATATATATAATATATATATATATAAATACAAGGTGTCATAAATATATATAAATATATATATATATATATATATATATATATATATATATATACAAGGTGTCAAACCACAGAAATATGCAGATTTCCAAGCCACCCTAGGAGGTACTGCATTTGACTCATTATTTTTTTAGAGTGGTTTTCCCAGGAGGCCTATATCCACTTTGATGATGAAGGTGGGTAAATGTAGGTGGGTGAATGTCAGTGGGTGAATGTGTGGGTGAATGTCGGTGGGTGAATGTCGGTAGGTAAACGAGGGTGGGTGAATGAAGGTGGGTGAATGAAGCCGGGTGAATGAAGAAGAGAATGGAGAAGAGAAATGAATGAATCAATGAATGAATTATTGCACATGGCTCCTGACTATAGGACACCTGCATTGTGACGATGGAAAAGGTTGAAGCAGTCGTTGACGTCAATGCAGAGGGCAACCGTGCAAGTCGTGCAGCGGAAGCTTGTGTCCTTTATGCCGTTCATTACTTTGCAGTAATAGCAACGGAGTCGCTTCTTGGCCGGAATCCTCTGCCGAGAATGGTCCAAGGCCCTGTTCAACCGGACATGGTTCAGAACAATAGGACGGGGCCTTGGGACAACTCCAGGTCGAGGTCTCCGGACTCGCACCGCTCCTGCTGCTTCCAGTACTGGTGGCGGTTGGTTGGCAGCTTCAAGAGCTGCTACCGCATCGTCACCAGCAGCAGCTGCATCAGGTGCTAGTACCACGGGGGGTTGAACCAGGACATAGTTTCCCCCCGGGGCAGCAGCATCAGCAGCAGCATCATCTGGTTCTGGTGGTGGGTAGGGGACATCGAGACGTGGTGCCCTCTCAATGCCTCCACCAGGAGCAGCAACAGGAGAGGGTGGAGTGTTGTCAGGAGCAGCAGGGGCTGGGGAGTCTGGATGGTCGTCGTCAGACGACCCAGATGATCCACCGGGTTGCCGTTGCCTGCGTGCATGCCTCTGTGGCTCACGCTGGTCACGCGGCAGATATTGTGCTCGGTGGACTGGCCTCCCCGACATAGGCCGCTCTGCAGGGTTGAAGTGCAGCAAGGAAGTACAGATGTGCTCCTGGAAGTCCAGCAAGGTCATCTTCTTCCTTGGGTAGCACTTCCTGTACAGGACATGGGCGTTGAAGAGGGCCATCTGGATGAAGTAGAAGGTAATCTTCTTCGTCCACTTGACCGTCCTTCGCTGGATGGGATAGTACTGGACCATCTGGTCGAAGTGATCCACCCCACCCATGTGGATGTTGTAGTCTTCAACGCAAACAGGTTTGAAGACCTCCCTCTGTCCACGACGCCACTTGCCCTGTTGGTCCTTCTCTTTGAAACTGACAAGCTTCGGGATGGTGTCCTGGTTGTGGAAAGTGGACACCATGTTGACGATGCGCTTGTCTCGCCAAAGTAGGACCATGGTTAAGCCGTTGTTCATTGATAATGTCGCATCGCGTTCAAGCTGTTTTACTTTAGCAATGTCGCACAACCGCTTAGGAGCTCCTCGTACAAGGCGCAGGGTGCCACACACATAGATGTTGTGTGTGAGCATTTGCTGGCACAAGTCAACTGAGTTGTAATAGTTGTCCATGTACAGCCTGTACCCCTGGCCTCTGAAGGACTCCGTGAGACCCTCCACCGTCTCCTGGAGAGATGTACCCGGACCGGTGTAGACCCGAAAGTCCCACACATAGCCAGGCAACGCCTCTGCCAGGATGTACAGCTTGACACTGTACTTCGTCGGCTTCATTGGGTTGTAAACCTTGAATGAAAGGCGACCCTTCCATCCAAGGCTGCCTTCGTCAAGGGACAGCTTTTCGGAGGGGATGTATGCCAGCTTGAAGCCTTCAAGTAGGTATTCCATCACCGTCCGAACCTTCACAAGCCTGTCCTTGTTCTGCCTGCAGACTGCCTTTTTGTTGAAAGCATGGAAATACTTCAACAAGGCTAGAAACTTAGTCCTCTACTCATCGTTCTCCGAAATACTGGGTAGTCGTGAAGGACAGTTGAACGCCAGTAGTGACTCAGAGAAGGAAGCTTGGTGATGCCCATGAGGAAGTACAGGCCAAGGAATTTGGCCATTTCCTCCTCACCAAACAGGTACCAAAGAGCGGCTGCTCCGTCAACGAACTTGGCGTAAGCATTTGTCTCCAATACCAGGTATTGCAGCATCTCCCTTGTGAAGAAGAGCTGGAAGAACTGGAGAGGAGTCACCGGCTTTGGAACCTGCATGCCAGGGGTCCCTGAGAACAGATCAGGCTGGGGGTCGAAGGGGGTGTCGGTCCAACCGGCATCACGATCGGGGGCAGGATCGCGAGCACGGCCACGAGCACCGCGAGGACCACTGCGAGGACCACCGCAAGGAACACCTCTGCGGCCCCTGGGCCTACCACCTGCCCCCCTACGGGGACCTGGCCTCCGGCGTGGCATTGGTGGTAGGTCGAGGAGTTGAGTGAGGGGGGCTTCTGCATCAGATGATGCAGAAGCCGGTGAACCTGGTGCAGCACCAAGTGGTGAAAGGCGTGGCATAGGTGGTAGGTCGAGGAGTTGAGTGAGGGGGGCTTCTGCATCAGATGATGCAGAAGCTGGTGAACCTGGTGCAGCTGCACCAGCTGGTGAAAGGTGTGGAGCTGGGGAACCTGGTGCAGCTGTACCAGTTGGTGAATGGTGAAGAGGAAGCCTTTGGGGAAGAAGCTCCTCGATTGCTGCTGGAGGATTCAACACTGCGGCTTCAGCAACCTCAGCACGCATTGCGGCTCGATGCTCAGGCAGAACAAATGCCGAGGTGGTCAACGGTGTGTCGCTGAAGGGGGACACTGCGGGGGTGACCGTTCCCATGACATGCGAAGGCGGGGTATTCAAAGTGCCCACAGCAAGAAGCGTAGCAAACAGGTGTGGGCTGCGGGCTGGTGATCTTGCTGGAAGCCAGGATGAGGCACCGCCACGCGAGGTGGATGGAAGAGGTGACGTGGGAAGTTGGGGGAAGTTGGGTGATGGTAGGAGGTAATCGGCGATGTTATGGATGGGATGAGATGTAGAGGGGATGGGATGAGATGTAGATGGGATGGGATGGGATGTGGATGGGATGGATGGTGGTGGTGGATCCGCTGGGGCTGGTTCAGTTGGTGGTGGTGGTGGTGGGTTGTCTGACATTGCTGGTGGTGGTGGTGGATCGGCCGAGGTGGGGACGTCGAGGCGGAGTCGCTTGGGCGGAGGTGAAGCCCAATCCTCATCGTCAGACCACTCGTCCGACTCACTCTCGCTCGCCATCTCGTCCGTCGTCGTCATGTACAGCACCTCATTGACCACATCTTCCAGCTGGGAGTCCCGCAAAGGTTTCTTCTTGTCCGACACGGCAGCTGGCGTATGGCAGTAGGGTGGCGTATGGCGGTAGGCTGGCGTATGGCGGTAGGGTGACGTAAGGCGGTAGGCTGGCGTATGGCGGTAGGCTGGCGTATGGCGGCAGGCTGGCGTAGTTAGCTTACGATGCTGAAACCAAGAAATGGAAATAAAGGAAAAACGTAATTGACGTTGATAGTTGTCATGACGCAAGTTCGCCATCACTGGATCCATATAACGTTGGTATAGTTCACCATGACATAGTCATAGTTTTGCATTATCCGATTCCAGATGACGTGAGTATAATGGATTCATGACGGTATAGTTCCGCATTTTATAATTCAAATTGGGGAACACCATGCCGTAGTCATAGTATGGCATTATAAGAATATATATATTTATACCTTGGGGCTCTTTGGCCAAACACCCTGGGGAACAAGAACAACACAACAGGGAAGGGGACAAGATTTGTTTTTTATATATACAGTATACGGTATATACCTTTTTATAAAAAATAAATATAATCAAATAAATCCCAATATATATAAAAATAACTATATAAATACTCGATTATGGGCCCTGCCCTTGCTCTGGACATAGGGGGTGGTCCCATTGACACCCTGGGGAACAGGAACAATAACCAAAACAAATATATAAATGAAACAAAATTATAAATAAAATAAAATGATAGGCCTATAAATAAAATAAATGAAAACTATAATAAATAAAAATATATATAAAATAACTATAAATACTCGATTATGGGCCCTGCCCTTGCTCTGGACATAGGGGGTGGTCCAATGGACACCTTGGGGAACAGGAACAATAACAAAAAAAAAAATATATAAATGAAACAAAATTATAAATAAAATAAAATGATAGGCCTATAAATAAAATAATTAAAAACAATAATGAATACAAATATATATAAAATAACTATAAATACTCGATTATGGGCCCTGCCCTTGCTCTGGACATAGGGGGTGGTCCAATGGACACCCTGGGGAACAGGAACAATAACCAAAAAAAATATATAAATGAAACAAAATTATAAATAAAATAAAATGATAGGCCTATAAATAAAATAAATAAAAACAATAATAAATAAAAATATATATAAAATAACTATAAATACTCGATTATGGGCCCTGCCCTTGCTCTGGACATAGGGGGTGGTCCAATGGACACCCTGGGGAACAGGAACAATAACCAAAAAATATATATAAATGAAACAAAATTATAAATAAAATAAAATGATAGGCCTATAGGCTAAATAAAAGAAATAAAAACTATAATAAATAAAAATATATATAAAATAACTATAAATACTCGATTATGGGCTCTGCCCTTGCTCTGGAAATAGGGGGTGGTCCAATGGACACCCTGGGGAACAAGAACAATAACCAAAACAAATATATAAATGAAACAAAATTATAAATAAAATAAAATGATAGCCCTATAAATAAAATAAATAAAAACTATAATAAATAAAAATATATATAAAATAACTATAAATACTCGATTATGGGCCCTGCCCTTGCTCTGGACATAGGGGGTGGTCCAATGGACACCCTGGGGAACAGGAACAATAACCAAAACAAATATATAAATGAAACAAAATTATAAATAAAATAAAATGATAGGCCTATAAATAAAATAAATAAAAACAATAATAAATAAAAATATATATAAAATAACTATAAATACTCGATTATGGGCCCTGCCCTTGCTCTGGACATAGGGGGTAGTCCAATGGACACCCTGGGGAACAAGAACAATAACCAAAACAAAATATATAAATGAAACAAAATTATAAATCAAATAAAATGATAGGCCTATAAATAAAATAAATAAAAACAATAAAAACTAAAAATATATATAAAATAACTATAAATACTCGATTATGGGCCCTGCCCTTGCTCTGGACATAGGGGGTGGTCCCATTGACACCCTGGGGAACAGGAACAATAACCAAAAAATATATATAAATGAAACAAAATTATAAATAAAATAAAATGATATGCCTATAAATAATATAAATAAAAACTATAATAAATAAAAATATATATAAAATAACGATAAATACTCGGGTTATGGGCCCTGCCCTTGCTCTGGACATAGGGGGTGGTCCAATGGACACCTTGGGGAACAGGAACAATAACCAAAAAAAATATATAAATGAAACAAAATTATAAATAAAATAAAATTATAGGCTTATAAATAAAATAAATAAAAACAATAATAAATAAAAATATATATAAAATAACTATAAATACTCGATTATGGGCCCTGCCCTTGCTCTGGACATAGGGGGTGGTCCAATGGACACCCTGGGGAACAGGAACAATAAAAAAAATATATATATATATAAGTGAAACAAAATTATAAATAAAATAAAATGATAGGCCTATAAATAAAATAAATAAAAACTATAATAAATAAAAATATATATAAAATAACTATAAATACTCGATTATGGGCCCTGCCCTTGCTCTGGACATAGGGGGTGGTCCAATGGACACCCTGGGGAACAGGAACAATAAAAAAAAAAAAATATATAAATGAAACAAAATTATAAATAAAATAAAATGATAGGCCTATAAATAAAATAAATAAAAACTATAATAAATAAAAATATATATAAAATAACTATAAATACTCGATTATGGGCCCTGCCCTTGCTCTGGACATATGGGGGGGGGGGGGGGGGGGGGGTCCAATGGACACCCTGGGGAACAGGAACAATAAACCAAAACAATATATAAATGAAACAAAATTATAAATAAAATAAAATGATATTCCTATAAATAAAATAAATAAAAACTATAATAAATAAAAATATATATAAAATAACTATAAATACTCGATTATGGGCCCTGCCCTTGCTCTGGACATAGAGGGTGGTCCAATGGACACCCTGGGGAACAGGAACAATAACCAAACAAAATATATAAATGAAACAAAATTATAAATAAAATAAAATGATAGGCCTATAAATAAAACAAATAAAAACTATAATAAATAAAAATATATATAAAATAACTATAAATACTCGATTATGGGCCCTGCCATTGCTCTCGACATAGGGGGTGGTCCAATGGACACCCTGGGGAACAGGAACAATAAACAAAAATATATGTAAATGAAACAAAATTATAAATAAAATAAATAAAACTTATAATAAATCACAATAAAAAAAAATTGGCCTATATATAAAATAGCAATAGAAATACTCGAATATATATATATATATATATATATATATATATATATATTATATATAAAATAAAGATAGGCCTAGCCCAAGCCAAAACATATAAAATATCCCAGCTGTGAGGAAAAGGTAAAAGGTCAAGGAGTGCTTACCCGCCGCGGGCAAGTAATTATGGGATTAGCTTAGGTACTTTACCCAGACATCTGTGGCTGTCCAAAGGTTCACTGCTGTAGTGTAGTGTACAGTGGCGCATAAAAGTCTTGTATTTTTTATGTCAGGCTATTTACCGTGACATATTTGTACTTACCATGACATTTTTGTCTAAAAAATTAGTTTATTATCTATCCACACTTCACTGTTAGTTACTTCACTCAAATAAAACTGTGTATTCACTAAAAATTGCCCAAATTGGGCATAAAATAATGCCAAAAATGGGCAAAACACAACTATATTTCGTAATTACAGCTTTATTTTACTTCGTATGTAGTATTTATTCATAAATATATTGGTCTTTCAAGCGAAAATTAAGGTTTTAGGGCAATATATATACGACACACACGTATAGCCTAGCTTACATTCGTAATCACAAACCTAACATAAGTTAGGAATGTGACTACGAATGCTTACTACACTAACCCTACAAATATGATATAAATAATATTATTATTCACAGTTCACAACACTTCCACTTGGTCCATTCTAGCCGCCTAAAAAACACATGGCTGGCTATGGAGAGGCGAACAACGAGGCACAGAGTCATAAATCATGAGTTATATACATAAATTATAAATAGATAGCCACAAATTGATGATACACTGTCTCTTAGTACATAAATAATCAAGATTTGCCCGCCTGAAACCCGCTCCATGGCGGGCAATGGAGGCGAGACGAGATTTAAAGGTCCAGGAGTACTACCTCACAGACTGGCGGCCGGCTCACAACTGGTGAAACAAAGCCCCGCACTCCTCACACAGGGATGCTAGGGGGTTGCCAGATATTTCATTTTGTAACTTACTGATGGCTAATTTACCAGCCAAAAATGCGTCCAAATCGCGTCATAAACTTATTTACCATGAATATTTCTAACTTACAGGTGGCGTACGACCACTCTTCGAGGGGTGGCGTTATGACTCGATCGCGTCCTATAGATGCGAGAGGGTTAAAACACTGTAAAGAGAAATACACTGTTCACTGTGATACACAAATCAATAAGATTATTACTTTAGTCAACCTCGGAATATATCGGTATTATTGGCGCAATGAACTACTTCTTATCACCACATCAAAGTTAACTAAAACCCTTCAACAGGTGACCCCAAGGCCACTACCCTAGTAAACACAAACTCGGTCACTATGTTCATAAGGCGTACAACAGCTCTCAATGGGGTGAAGGTTAGCTCAAGGCTCAATAACACCAACAGCATCCGGTCTCAGTACAGCCACTAGGTCATTTCCACTGGGGTGGACACAGGACTCCTCTGCACCTGGTACTTCTCCCTGGACTTCGCTCCGGACCTGGGACCTGGTATTAACATTACCATTACTAAAACTGACAATATGATATATCTAATTCATATCAACATTACAAAAGTGGTCAAATGTATCAATTAACCCGGGAACTGCTGGGAGACTCTTAAGAGTTCCCCCGGCGGACTGCGGGGAGACTCTTATGAGTGAGTGAGAAAAAAAAATCAACTTTTGACATCGACATTTTTTTTTTTTTTATTTATTTTTTTTTTATTTTATTTTTTTTTTGGCCCCTGGGCCATGCAAAATCTCAGTCCTCTACCTCTCCTCCTTCCCCACTTTCCTCCTCTCCTTCAGTTATCACCTATTTTCCCTGTTATTCCCTTATTCTGAGGTATATTTTCGTGCTAACATTAGCGAGTTGCAAGCAGGGTGTTGTCATCACTGATGGCAAGCGAGTGCAAGAGAGAGAGAGAGTATCGATCGACTGTGTCTCAGTGGCCTTGGGGGGAAATTGGCGGGAAAGCAGGTTGCCTCACCCATACATTATACAACTCGCGGGCTATATCTCCGATTTTGACCATCCAAACGCTGTTTTCACTCGTTTTATTGTTGTTTCAGGTTAATACCTTTATAATCAACCCATAATAGGCGCACATGGATAAGTATTAATGCTATTAATGGCACAATGAATATTTTAGTGACGGAAACACCTCAAATGGAAACACCTCAAATACGTTAGCATAGGGGGACGTTTCCAATTACCCCCATGCGCACTTCAGAGGTTAAGAGATAACAAAATGAGGATGTAAATTATTGGAATACAGATATAATTTACTTAGTTGATCCTCAAAAATATATAAAGAAAATAGTTCCAAATAGAAAACGGAGTGTAGGCCTATATACACCCTACTCACAAAGGAATGTTGGTTACATTATCCCTTTCACGCACATATGACGCAGAGGTTGCCAGATTAGCAATAAGAAATAGAGTTCTCTGACTCTTATAATTACCTCTCCAAAATTAGTTTTCTGCCCACAGCTAACTCAAAGACAACTGCAGAGGTTGAAGCAACTAAACTAAAGGTTTATAAATACCCTTGATGGTAACAAATGCTTTAAAGTATCCCTAATAGGCTCAAAATCGCGTCATATGTCGGAGAGGGTTAAGTTACATATACTGAACTCAACATACAGGATATCATTGCTGTGATGATACTACACTAACATAATACAATTAACATTATTATCTTATACATAATAAATAAGGTTGGCAGGACAAATAATATGGAATTTGAAATCTAAATGATTAATTATCAGACGGAGTGAATAATTTCACCTTCTACCAAGACAAAGGATGTCGTATAATTTCGTAGTTACATATAAGAAACTGGGCTTAAAAATGGTCTCAAACTTATCTTAACCCGGGAACTGCGGGAAGACTCTTAAGAGTTCCCCCGGCGGACTGCAGGAAGACTCTTAAGAGTCAGAGAAAAAAAACAAAAATGTAAACATCGAAAAAAAAAAAAAAAAAATTGCCCTTGGGCCATGCAAAATATCAGTCCTCTACCTCCCCTCCTTCCCCACTTTCCTCCCCTCCTTCAGTTATCACCTATTTTCCCTGTTATTCCCTTATTCTGAGGTATATTTTCGTGCTAACATTAGCGAGTTGCAAGCAGGGCATTGTCATCACTGTTAGCAAGCGAGTGCAAGAGAGAGAGAGAGAGTATCGATCGACAGTGTCTCAGTGGCCTTGGGGGAAATTGGCGGGAAAGGAGGTTTCCTCACCCATACATTATGTAACTCGCGGCCTATATCGCCGATTTTGACCATCCAAACGCTGTTTTCACTCGTTTTATTGTTGTAACAGGTTAATACCTTTATAATCAACCTATAATAGGCGCATATGGATAAGTATTAATTCTATTTATGGTAAAATGAATATTTTAGTGATGGAAACAGCTCAAATACATCAGCACAGGCAGACGTTTCTAATTACCCACATGCGCAGTTCAGAGGTTAAATACTTCACAATTTACTTCAACTCACCTTCAACATCCATCCAGTTCCTAAAAAAGGTGCCTCTTCAGATCCATCAAACTACAGACCAATAGCTATAACTTCCACTCTTGGTAAAGTCTTTGAAATTATATTAAATAATCACATAATTAATCATCTTGAGAATAATAAATTAATCAGTGATAGGCAATATGATTTTAGACGATGTCGATCAACTGCAGACATTCTTTGCCTTCTTACGCATCAAGTCAACCAAGCTACAGACCAACATGGTGAAACACATACAATAGCACTGGATATATCAAAGGCATTTGATAGAGTCTGGCATCAATCCTTATTGTCGAAGATGTCACACTACGGCCTTGCATCATTAGTTCCACTAATTTCTTCTTAATGGTAGATGGCCTTTATTCTCAATTTCACTCAATAAATGCTGGTGTTCCCCAGGGATCAGTTTTGGCCCCAACTCTCTTTCTCATTCATATCAATGATCTCATATCTACCACTCATAATCCAATACATTCCTACGCAGATGACTCAACACTCCACAGTTCCTTCACATTTACCAATTCTTTCACCTAACCCGATCTTATAAATTCAAAAATAAGCACTGCAATTTCTCTGAACCAGGACCTTTCTAGAATTGAAGAATGGGGACAAAAGAATCTAGTTTCCTTTAATGCACAGAAAACCAAGTACATTCAATTTTCTAACCGACAGAATCTCACTGACTCCCATATATTTTTTAATGATGTAAATATTCCCACTTCCCCTAGTATTGACATTCTCGGTGTAACATTAACTACTAACTTGAGCTGGACACATTATGTTAGAGGTATTGCTAAGAATGCCTCTAAAAAACTGGGACTCCTGTACAGAGTTCGAGAATTCTTCACTGGCGAGCAGTTGGCCGTAATATATAAAAGTCATGTGCGTTCTTAGATGTAGTACTGTTCACCTCTGTGGAGTGGAAGTGGAGTGGTTGCATTGAGGCAGTTGGACAAAATTCAAAATAAAGCTATTAGATTAATCAATAACCCTGCAATCACACAGGACCTTCCTATATTATCCATACGAAGAAACGTTGCATCCCTTGCATTATTCTACAGATATTTTCACAGCAATTGTTCCGAGGAACTTGCTTCAATTGTGCCGCCTCTCCATATCTTTCCCCGTAGAACTAGGGCAGCTGAGAGCGCCCATGAATTTACACTTTCTCCTCCACAATGCAGAACTTCTGCTTATCAAAATTCATTTATCCCTAGAACTACTACTCTTTGGAATTCACTTCCCTCGAATTGCTTTCCACAAACTTACAATCTACAAATGTTTAAATCCAGTTGTTACAAACATTTTATGAATGGAGGATGCCTTTAGGCACATGGACCTTTTTGTTTTATCTGTGTTTTTCCTTCCTCCGTTCATTGTCTCTTTAAAAAAAAAAAAAAAAAAAAAAAATGAAGGTTTTATCTAAACACAACACACAAGGAAATTTATACTGAGTTAGCCAAAATATCTCCCCTGAGGTCCGCCCGAGGCTGGCGACTGAGAGGGAATGAAGGCACCTAGAGAGGTAGGGCCCTGCTGTAGGACTTTGTGGTCAACATACTTTGTCACAACAATAACCTTACCTTGAATAAAAAAGCTCCTCAACTTACTTAAGAGTCTAATAAGACTTTCAAAGGATAAATGAATTACTTATATATGATGTAAACGAATTTCAGGCACAAACATGTTAACTATTACTTACGATATCCAAGGTAAGACTATAGTTTTTAAGTTGGAGGTAGGACTCATAAATTTCGACCTATCAAACCCCCTTGAGGTGGGCACTTGTCGCTAAGGCCTCAGAATCAGGGTGTCACACTAGAGACTTGGTACAAGCAATTATTAGGCCAAATATCAGCATTATACTAGATTCACAAAGTTAAAGTTATGCTTTGCAATTAACTTTATACACCTGGAAGTGATTAAATGGCCAAAACAAGTAAATTTCATTCTAATTCCAAAACAGCATTGTTCCGATTGTGACATCCCTTTTCTAAAATTAATATAACAATACCAAACAATTATATTTAATATGTAAAGCTAGAATAATGACCCTCGTACCTATAAGACAGCAATAGGCCTATTTAATTAATTCTTTCTAATCATTACAATTTAATATATGTCAACTGATATCGTAAATATTGCCAAAATCCAGCCTAGTCAATTTAGACCCCTTACAATCACACCCCACGAGAGACTATATGGCGTTGCACCCCTGTTGCTACCCTTTCGTAGTCTGGCTAAACCCTCCACGGCGATCATATCCACCGACCCTCTGCAGCACCTAAGGAATGGCCTTTATACTGCCCAAGTCTGCCAGGACACAGCCCGGGACTTCACGCCCCCACAAAGCCCCTACGCAGTCAACGATTTGGTAATGTGGCCAAACTACCAGTGTCCAACAAACTTGGCCCCAAATTGTGACGCCTGCAGCTTAGCAGAACGCCATGTGGGCTCAGCCGCTCGCTTGGCCACTCGCTAACACTCGCCAGGGCAATGTATTTGGCTACAGTCTATCTACAATGTTGTACTTTCTTTCTTGTGAATCGTCATGTCACAGGCAGTATAGAAGTGGTCTTTATTTTTGCCTGTGACAAGGGATTATATTTTATATCATCAGTTATAAGTTTAATGTGTAAGACTGAATGATACAGCTAGAGATTGTGAGTGAGTAAGTGCAGGAGGCAGAGGGTAGTGTGCGTAGTGTTACACGTTGTCTCGGTGACGTCATGCCACGGCCGGGCCCTCTGAGTGGCTGGCCGCCTTACCACCCTCCTGCCGCATCAGGAAGTGGTCCCCCCGCACTCCCTGCTGCCCTGTGTCTTCCTTGCTCAGAGCTTGCCTGACCAGCATACCCTTCACACCTCCCTTGCTACCTGTCCCCGACTTCTACCTATAGAACACTTTCTCTCTCTCTCAACTTCTTACCTCTCATTCTTCCAATCTATTTAATATCATAACTCCCTTTTGGTTCTGCACGATTTCATATATCGGCCATCGTATTATATGCTGAAGCTCTCAGATATTCCATGTTTAGTTAGACATTTTGGAGGGGTTAACATTTTGTCTGTAGAGGTTCGACACACTCGCTGTGTCTCCCTACCTCCCTACCTGCTGGGCTATTTAATGCTAGAATGGGGTGAAGCTATTGTTGTTGTGATTTCCGATGTGTACCAGGTTTTGTTGAACCTGTACAATCGCAACGGATACGTGGGAAGCCTAGGTTGTGTTTCTGACTGTGTACCTTGTGAGTTTAGCACTGTCTTGCGAGTGAGGGCTTTTGCCTCTGCCACCCAACACTGTGCTAACTCGTTTTGCTTTGACTTTGAGAGGGTCGCCAGGAGAGAACCAGATACTACCGATCTGGATCTCTCAAGAGAGCACCCCGTCATTTAACGTAATTTGGCCGTACAGTCTTAAGGACCTCGTTAGGCTACGAGCCGCTTGCTCAGCCATTGTTTCCTAGCCTACTACATCCCAGCTAGACTTTATTCGCCTAGCAGACACCTGATTAGGATTATAAACTCTTATGTTATGTATGCAGCATTTTTATTCGCCTTGGTTGTTGTTGAGTTGCACAACCCGAACAGGCTTTTGCGTTGCCTGAGGAAGTACTTCTTTTGTTGTTGGAGATAATACTATTGCACATTTATCGTTATTCCCGTGCCAGTTAATACTGTATGTCCCTACACTTGTCATATCTTGTTCCTGCTTTATATAACAGTTCAAAATCCGATTCGATCATCTTAAGCAGCATCAGACTTTCTTCAGAAGATTCCTGTTCGATGCTTTAGGACTTTCATTAACTTTCTTTAATATAGGAGTAACAGTTTATTATTGTTTAGAGTAACTTTAATTATACCTTCTTCTTGTTTGCATTAAATCATTCCAGTGATTTAATTAAGCTCTCGATCTTTTTCCTTGTATACATTATTAACGTAATTGTATGTTGTTGTGATCAGGCTGTATCAGAGATCATCAGCCTGTAGTAGTAGTGCATTTATACCGAGTTATAGGATGCCCCGCTATCGCAGATTTAACTCTGGAGGGTATAGGTATTTTTGTGCGCCGGCATTATAAGTTCGAGGGTTGGATCTAGTGTTACCGTTGTGGCTGTGTGCCTTTCTAGTCCAATGATTAAGAGCCCTTGTTTTATACGAGTCCCGGTCGTAACAAATGGCGACCTTGCTCAGGATTTTGTGAACTTAGAGAAATATTGCAGGAGTGTTGTGGTCATTTGTTTTTTGGTCAAAGGAATATAGTGGACACGTGGATTTTTTTTTGGCAAGTAGTATAACACTTAAGAGTCTTCAAGCATTTTTGAGTGAATAGTGCTACATAAGAGTTTAGGTACTTCTCTTTTTTTTATAAACGTTGAGAATTTTCGGTGGACACTATGTCGGACGATGGATCAGTGTACAGTGAGGACAAAGTACGGGAAGCAGGCTCTGAGGTGCAGCATCGGGGTTTGTTAGAAGGCATTAGAGTTATAACTAGTGAGGAGGATGCAAAGAAGTTTCTGGAGATGCCTATTACTGTTGACCGGGTGTCGGGGATTGATCGGTATGGTATCCAGTGTTTGGCCGCGGCATGGGTCATTTGGGCACTAGCAGCATGATGAGAGGTGACCTGGTGGCCTGGGAGCTCGGCGGGGTGCATGGGGCTTCGGGTGGAGCGGGAGCTGGGGCACCTTCGGCCCTGCCCCCATTCCACTCGACTCCTACCATGGCACCCCCTCGGGCTCCGGAGCCGGGTACGTTCCCGCAGGCCGTTAGTCACTGGCAGCGTGGTTTGAACTTGGGTGAGTCTCCAATTGTTGCATCTCCTCCTCCTCAAGGTTTAACTGCAGATATGATCTTCCAGCTGGAGATGGCTAAAATGCAGGCTGAGCAACGTAGGCATGAGGCTGAGCTTGAGCAACGAAAGCATGAATCTGAGCTTAAGATTCAGGCTGAGGAGAGAAAGGCCATACGTGAGGCTGAGGCTACGAAGTACTGTGCAGACATAGATCTTGAGAAGTCTAGGGTGGAGTCGACAGGGCAGCGTCTCAGTTCTGGGAATCGAGGTCTTGATCAGTCTTTATCGCACCTGCTCAAGTTGGTCCCTGTATTTGATGAGTCGGGTGTCACCGAATTTTTCATGCGTTTTGAGAAGAAGTGCTGGGAGCACCAATGGGCCGAGGTTAAGTGGGCAGCCCTTGTTTCCTCTAGGTTGGTTGGCAAAGGACTCAAGGCATATGATGCGTTGCCTTTGGAGTCGTGCATCGATTATGAGGTATTGAAGGAGGCTGTCCTGCGGGCATATGAGTTACAACCAGAGACGTACAGATTGAAATTCCGGGGTGTAACGAAAGGTCGTGAGTGCACCTTTCTTGAGCATGCCCGGGATCTGTCCGATGCATTTAGAAACTGGCTGCGTTCTGAGAAGGCATCGACGTTTGAGGAGTTGAAACAGCTGATGCTTCTAGAACAATTTTTCAAGTGTACGAGCGGCGATCTGACGTTGAATCTTAAAGACAAAACCCCGAAAACTCTTCAGGAGGCAGCTGAGATGCCTGACCTTCGGTTATCTTTGATTCGTGGGTGCGGTTTTGCACAGAGAAGTGATGCAGGCAATAAGGAGCGTAACCCTCCCCCTCCCCGAAACACTGATACACATAATTACACTAAGAACAAGAGCAACGACACCAAAACTGACCATAAACCTAGTACCGTCCCGTTTAAGAAGGGTCCGGGCCCTTCCCCACCTCAAGGGAAGCCCAAGGGGAAGTTAGAGTGTTTTCATTGTCATGAGAAGGGGCATTTTGCAAGAGCCTGTCCAAGCAAGCTACCTAATGCAGTTGTGTCTTTGGCTCGCAACTTTGGGGTGTCCCCGAAGTCGTCTGAGTTTGCCCGGGGTATAACGTCAGAGGCTGGGACACAGCCAGTGGAGAAGAATCCGGAAGGCTCGAACCCTGTCCGCGATGTCTTTTGCGACCATCGAGGGCGTGGCTGCGTGAAGTGGGCTGGTAAGAAGCATGGAGTTGAGCTGTTGCGAGACACGGGTGCCTCTCAGACTTTGTTGAAGAACTTTACTGGTAGACCAATAAACGCGGCACGGGTGGTTGTGGTGCAAGGTATCAATGCAATCGGTTCATACCCGTTGGTCAGGATGGAACTGGAGGTAGATGGTGTGACACGAGAGTTGGATGTGGGAATTGTGGAGAACTTGCCTGTTGGGGGCGTCGACCTCCTTCTCGGCAACGACTTTGTGGTGCCTACTTCTGAGGTTTCACCCTTAGTCGTTGCCGAGAAGCCGGCCGACGTGAGTGGGGAGGAACAGGAGTGGGTAGAGAAGTGTCAAGTACAACCTATGGCGTGTGTTGTTACAAGATCTCTTGCATCCAAAGTGTCACAGCCTATTCCTCAGTCTTCTGATCAACGGAGGAACGGTTGGAAGAAGACGGCTAATGTTGGTAAAAGTTTGGAGAGTTTAGTACCAGCAGCTCTTTTTGGCGACTCAGTATTGGCACCATTGTTGGAGTCTGGAGAAGCCCCAGGACCTGTCACAGCTAGTGAGGAGGTAGGGCAGGAAGAGACTCCGAGGCAGCAACGTTACACACAGAGAGAAAAAAGGGTTGCTCAGTTTGATATTGGGGGAGGACTTGGATTGCTTCGGAAGTATTTAGACAGGTTGGTTCCCTCAGATATTTGTAAACTGCAGTTGGAGGATCCGGAAGTTCTGAAGTGTGGTAATGGTGCTGTCGAGATCAAACACGATGACGGGGAAACATGTCATGTGAACCTGTTGGAGGAGTTTGTGAGGCAACCACCTGAGCAGCCTACTGTCCCTGCGTTGGTCTGCAGCGGCCAAGGAGGAGAAGGAGAGGGGGGCAGTAGGGCACAGGTGGAGGAGAGTAGGGATTGTCATGTCTCGGCGGAGCAGTGGGCGGGGGACACGAGTCTGGTGGCTGTGGAAGCGCTAGAGCACCTGCCTGAGCAGCAGTGTGCAGCGATCCAGCACCAGCTCGGTTCATACCCAACTGGTCGTGCCGAGTACCCGAGCCTCACAACTCAGGCGGTGCAAGATGTTCCGCGGGCAGGTCACTTGAATGTTTACAGATCGTTGGCCTCGTTGTTTCGGTGGTTCAAGGTGGGCGACGAGGCTTGGACATGGTTGTCAGGTCAGGGTCGACCCATGGCCGCCAAGGGTGGTGGTCAGAAGGAGGACATTGAGCAGATTGGTGAGGTTGGCTGTGGAGTGGATGTGCCCGGTCGTCGCATAGCCTCCCAATGCTGCTCTAGTCGAATGCAACAGCCCTACCATAGACCGACAGTATCTGGCCATGTCGCTAAAAGTGGTGATGCTGCGCAGGCAGATGTAGTCGTAAGGAATGCGGGGGTGCGCATGTACGGTATCGGCGGGGAAGCCTTAGCAATAATGAACTATGGGAGTGACTGCCCAGGTGGTATTGATTGTCCCTCTCATGACCTGGCTGTTCTAGGGACGAAGGTGGAGAAGGAGGGAGACTACAGGTTAGAAGCTGCGGTCTCGGCTGGGTTGTGGGAGGGCACTAGGCATGTTGTTCTGCGAAATAAGTTGTTTACTAGGCTGTGGCAGTGCATCCGCATGTTTGTTGCTTCTCCAGGCCTGATGTACGGGGTAGAATCCGACATGGATCCTGGAAACAGTGCAAGGCTCAGTTTAAGTCCCTACCGTATAAATCCTGCTCAACAGCCTGTCGTGAAAACAGAGCTAGACGACATGTGGAAAAAGGGTCTGAGGGATAAAGGATATCGTGAGTGGTCGTTGCCAGTGAGTTTGCAACCGAAGTTGAGTGGCAAGATCCGTGTGTATGTTGATTGCAAGAGTGTGGAAGCATTATCCCTGACAGACACCTATCCATTACCCAAGGGTCTGAGGGATAAGGGATATCGTGAGTGGTCGTTGCCAGTGAGTTTGCAACCGGAGTTGAGTGGCAAAATCCGTGTGTATGGTGATTGCAAGAGTGTGGAAGCATTATCCCTGACAGACGCCTATCCTTTACCTAGAGTTGACGATACCATAGACCGCATCGGGGCTGCATCGCTAATCGCGAAGGTAGAACTAGTGAAAGGTTATTGGAAGGCTCCATTGCCAGAAAGAGCGAAGAGAAGTGCCAGTCTTGTGATGAACTGGGCAGTTTATCAGTGCCAGGTGTTGTTGTACTGCCGGAACACAAGTTGAATGTGTGGCATGGTAAGGGCACTGATAATGTTTTGACTAATTGTTTGTCACAGGAGGGTTTGTTTGCAGGAGAACCCTCGCCGTTCAGTCAGTGTGTGTTGGGAGTGGAGTAAAATAGGCTTGCCCCTGTAAGTGCAGCCGCCATAAACATATTAAAAGAATTAAAATTCTATAAAAACTCTTTCTTTAATAGTTAAATTTTTTAAGTATGTTATAGCTGAAGTTCTGAGTCGAAACTGTACTTCTCTCAGAAGGCTGGGCTAGTAGAAGCACGCTCTAGGAGCATAGCAGTATGAATTAAGCTATTGTGTTGGGAGGGGTTGTAATTTTTGTTGTTGATGAGAACTGAGCTTTGCCTTCTTTGTTGCGAAGTGATTAGGGGTGGCGAGTCTTATCGGCACTCTGCTTGTAAGATATGGAGCTCATGGTTGAGCGTCTAATATCTTGGGGGGGGGTGTGATGCCTGCAGCTTAGCAGAATGCCACGTGGGCTCAGCCGCTCGCTTGGCCACTCGCTAACACTCGCCAGGGCAATGTATTTGGCTACAGTCTATCTACAATGTTGTACTTTCTTTCTTGTGAATCGTCATGTCACAGGCAGTATAGAAGTGGTCTTTGTTTTCGCCTGTGACAAGGGATTATATTTTATATCATCAGTTATAAGTTTAATGTGTAAGACTGAATGATACAGCTAGAGAGTGTGAGTGAGTAAGTGCAGGAGGCAGAGGGTAGTGTGTGTAGTGTTACACGTTGTCTCGGTGACGTCATGCCACGGCCGGGCCCTCTGAGTGGCTGGCCGCCTTACCTCCCTCCTGCCGCGTCAGGAAGTGGTCCCCCCACACTCCCTGCTGCCCTGTGTCTTCCTTGCTCAGAGCTTGCCTGACCAGCATACCCTTCACACCTCCCTTGCTACCTGTCCCCGACTTCTACCTATAGAACACTTTCTCTCTCTCTCAACTTCTTACCTCTCATTCTTCCAATCTATTTAATATCATGACTCCCCTTTGGTTCTGCACGATTTCATATATCGGCCATCGTATTATATGCTGAAGCTCTCAGATATTCCATGTTTAGTTAGACATTTTGGAGGGGTTAACATTTTGTCTGTAGAGGTTCGACACACTCGCGGTGTCTCCCTACCTTTTGCTTGGTTGTCTGCGGGGCTATTTAATGCTAGACTGGGGTGAGTCTATTGTTGTTGTGATTTCCGATGTGTACCAGGTTTTGTTGAACCTGTACAATCGCAACGGATACGTGGGAAGCCTAGGTTGTCTTTCGGACTGTGTACCTGGTGAGTTTAGCACTATGTTGCGAGTGAGGGCTTTTGCCTCTGCCACCCAACACTGTGCTAACTCGTTTTGCTTTGACTTTGAGAGGGTCGCCAGGAAAGAACCAGATACTAGCGATCTGGATCTCTCAAGAGAGCACCCCGTCATTTAACGTAATTTGGCCGTACAGTCTTAAGGACCTCGCTAGGCTACGAGCCGCTTGCTCAGCCATTGTTTCCTAGCCTACTACATCCCAGCTAGACTTTATTCGCCTAGCAGACACCCGATTAGGATTATAAACTCTTATGTTATGTATTCAGCATTTTTATTCACGTTGATTGTAAGCCTTGGTTGTTGTTGAGTTGCACAACCCGAGCAGGCTTTTGTGTTGCCTGAGGAAGTACTTCTTTTGTTGTTGGAGATAATACTATTGCACATTTATCGTTATTCCTATGCCAGTTAACACTGTATGTCCCTACACTTGTCATATCTTGTTCCTGCTTTATAAAACAGGTCAAAATCCGATTCGATCATCTTAAGCAGCATCATACTTTCTTCAGAAGATTCCTGTTCGATGCTTTAGGACTTTCATTCACTTTCTTTAATATAGGAGTGACAGTTTATTATTGTTTAGAGTAACTTTAATTATACCTTCTTCTTGTTTGCATTAAATCATTCCAGTGATTTAATTAAGCTCTCTATCTCTTTCCTTGTATACATTATTAACGTAATTGTATGTTGTTGTGATCAGGCTGTATCAGAGATCATCAGCCTGTAGTAGTAGTGCATTTATACCGAGTTATAGGATACCCTGGTATCACAGATTTAACTCTGGAGGGTATAGGTGTTTTTGTGCGCCGGCATAAGTTCGAGGGTTGGATCTAGTGTTACCGTTGTGGCTGTGTGCCTTTCTAGTCCAATGATTAAGAGCCCTTGTTTTATACAAGTCCCGGTCGTAACAAAATACATCGGTCCATATAAAATCACCTAAGTCCCCAACCTGTATCAGATTATCATAAACTATCACAGAGAATCTCGGACCTACCGAAATCGCTTTGTGAGGATTTATCGTTCTCTGATTATGGATAGAGACACCTCCAAGCCCCATACGACATCTCCTTCATCCAACACGCCCCATCCCAAACCACTTCACCACCAACCACCTCGTGAGTTACCCTATTCTCCTCCTTCTTCACCCTCCATACCTACTTGTTCTTCCTCTCCTCCCCCATCTGCCCCACCTTATTCCCCCGCTATCCCTACTCGTCCTCCACGCGCCCATCTTTAAAGCCAACCACCAACATCACAAAGCCTGGATGTATCAACCGGCTGCTACATCACCCAGTCTCTGCCCCCAGATTCCCCAGGGACCCATCACCTGTCCCTACCTGCCATGCCACCTCTACCTACCACCCAGTGTAAAAAAAGGAAACAAGAGATGCTATCCAGATCAAGATCAGAGAGACCTTGTTGCCCTAGACTACTGGAACAGCAAGAGGAACAGGATACTAATACAAGCCTCACCAAACTACCAGTCGGCAGCTCACTCACCTCATCACATTCCTGGAGAAGTTCTCGGGAGACACTGTGTAGTATTCCTCTCGAGAAGATTGTGCAGTATTCTTCTCATCAAGGCATGTAGTATGCCTCTTGTCTCATCCTCACACTCTTATAGTATTCCTGTGGAGGCACCGTGCAGTATTCCTATCTGCAAGTTGTGTACTACTCCACTCACTCCTACAACACCTCAGAATGAGAGACGAGAGAAGAAGAAGGCAGCAGACTACAATGAGAGAAAAGAGAAGAAGGAGAATAATACCCCTGACTATGACAATTTACTTGTCCCTCCCTATACCCCTGTGATAGCTCAGACTTCCCTAGTCCCTAGTTTTGAGAGAGTTACCAAGTGTTGCTGTTCCTTCTTTCGGGAACCCTCATAACGTAAAAAGTTAATTACAAGCCATACGCCATCCCCTTGCTAACCTGAGAATACATTTATACCTTATTGGTTACATTGACGACTTCGCTGAAGCTACTATGGTACAACTGTAATTCTTTATCATAAAAGCATACAACACACTACTTGTTATATAAACAATACTTGACTAACACCCCTCCCCAACACACAGACTAAGTTTGTAACTATCCCACGTTCTATTATATCTATATATATTATGTGTATATATATATATATATATATATATATATATATATATATATATATATATATATATATATATACTGTATATATATATATACAGTATATATGTATATATATATATGTCTGTATATATTATTACCCAGTCACTTACCAGTGTTTACCAAACTTACCTTATAACTTATGTAAATAAACCTATATATATCGTACACGTGTATTTTGTTCTAATCTTAGTTTTCCCAGTATAATAAGAACCTACTGCACTATCTACAATGGTTAATCGAGTATTGTAAGTAACCTGAAAGAATGCTAGATTTTCAAAATTATATGTTAAAACTAAAGGGGCACTCAGGAGAGTGCGTACCTCCACCCACGCTGGCAGAGATATGTGCTCTACCAATCACTTCCAAAATAGAAATACATCTACATTGGCGCATATCCTGGTTGCCCACAGAGTTTCATGAACTACTTTGTTAGCCGTCTAGGCTGGCGGAGGTATAGCGCTCTATCAAGCAGCTCCTAAATTGAATCACTTCTTCGTTGGTGCATATATCCTGTCTGTGTACCTCCTTTCGTAAAAATAAGTTAATCACTTTTTGAGATATCTTGTTTACAGACAAACAAAGCAAAAGAGGGAAATCACATAACCTCCTCTATCTTTATTGACGGACGAATAACGACCGTGGAGGAATATGAAAATTATGTCCAAGGCAAAGAAGTAAGAGAAGGAGAAGGCCAGTACACAAGAATATTTTCATCACGAAAAAAATAAAAATAAAAACAAAATAAGCACGAGGAAGACAATTTATATGTGTCATCCAGGTCACAATATTGCCATGGGAGAGAGCGATATTTACAAAGATACACTGGCCACACAAATCTTACGATCCCTGCAAGGTGGCCAGGACTTAATCCTAGTAGACCCTAGTAACCCTAAGAGAAAGTGCAAGGAAAGGATAGCAAATATGAAGGCTCTCTCCCCACCCTCCGCCTCCGTTCCCTCCCGCAATATGCCGTACATGAAAATAGTTAGAAGTGAATAACCTTGCAGACCTTGGAAATCGCCTGAAGGAATGTATAGTATAGTTAGAAATGGATAGGAAAAGGCATGCACACCTTCACTTTTTTGTTCTGCTCTCTTCAACTGAAAACATGTTAATTTCTGCCAGGTTCTCTTGTCAGTAATCTGCTTCTACTGCAGACCAACTTCTGTGATATGTGTCTAACCTTTTGTTTAATGTGTATATTGAGTTACTGTCAATAACTTTGTTAGGGAGCTTGTTCCACTCACTAATAATACTGTGGGTGAAGAAATTTTAGTTATGTCTAGGTTCGCTTTCCTGCCTGTTAGTTTTAATTTGCTTCCTCTTGTGGAACCTTCTTTGGCCATCTTAAGTAGATTATTTGAATTTACGTTACTAACTCCTTTTAGTATCTTAAAACACTCTATCAGCTGTCCCCTTATTCTCCGTTTCTTAAGCGAAAACAGATCGAGTTCTCTTAATCTCTCATTGTATGGTTTATTTCAAAGGGAAGGGATTAACTTTGTTGCTCTACGCTGAACGGATTCGAGTTTCTCTATGTCTTTTAAGGAGACCAAAACTGCACAGCATACTCCAGAAGGGGCCTCACAATACTTATATATAATGGTACAACTATGTCTTTACTATGACAATGAAAATGTCTTCTAATGAATCCTAGTGTTCTATTTGCTTTGTTAGATGCTCTGGTGCATTGGCTTGTAGATTTTAGATTTTCGTTGATAAGCACTCCTAGGTCTTTTATCTGTGATACGCTCTTTATCTTTTCTACATTTATGTGGTATTCGTATTTGTTGTTTTGGGAGCCTATTTGTAGTATCTGGCATTTGTTTACATTAAAGGGCATCTGCCATTTTTCTGACCACTCCGATTATTTGTTTAGATCTGATTGCAGGCTACTTGTATTGCTTTCTGAGATTATTGTATCTCCTATCTTAGTGTCACCGGCGAATTTGGAAATTATATTATTGATGCCATTGTCTATATCTTTAATATATATTATGAACAATAATGGACCCAGTCCCTGGGGGATTTCACTATACTCCGTTCAGCATAAACAGTCCGTTGGTAGGGCCGAACTTGACAACACTGTGTTATCCTCGCTATCAGCTGATAAGTTGATAATGGGGGAGAGAAACCATTTGCCCTCTCTCTCTCTCTCTCTCTCTCTCTCTCTCTCTCTCTCTCTCTGGGAGATGAAATTGTACTAACTTAATTATTAACGTGATTTTTATATACCCTAAATCTATATATATAATGTCTTAAATGATAAAATAAACTATTGGTAAAAATATTCTGTGTGGCAGACTTTAAAGTGTTTGCTTTTATTGTACGGTTTTCTGTAATCATAATGAATGTGATACTTCTCTATAGTAGAAAATTATGCAGTGTTTCTGATGTTATGACTTTTTTTCCACACCACCATTGAGGTAAAAGTCTAGGTGCGTTTATTTTTATAGAGGTTTCCCCAGTATGTACTGTATATGAATACATATACAATAGTCGAGTCATGGGTGGAAAGGTTAAGGTGTTAAACCTGTGGGATCAAATGAACCAATTTAAAAATCATTAGGATGTATCATCAGGATGTATTAATCCTGTACAGTACTACAGGAGTTTAGCAGTAATCCTGTACAGTACTACAGGAGTTTAGCAGTAATCCTGTACAGTACTACAGGAGTTTAGCAGTAACCTGTACAGTACTACAGGAGTTTAGCAGTAATCCTGTACAGTACTACAGGAGTTTAGCAGTAATCCTGTACAGTACTACAGGAGTTTAGCAGTAATCCTGTACAGTACTACAGGAGTTTAACAGTACTCCTGTACAGTACTACAGGAGTTTAGCAGTAATCCTGTACAGTACTACAGGAGTTTAGCAGTACTCCTGTACAGTACTACAGGAGTTTAGCAGTAATCCTGTACAGTACTACAGGAGTTTAGCAGTACTCCTGTACAGTACTACAGGAGTTTAGCAGTAATCCTGTACAGTACTACAGGAGTTTAGCAGTACTCCTGTACAGTACTACAGGAGTTTAGCAGTACTCCTGTACAGTACTACAGGAGTTTAGCAGTACTCTCTTCAGTACAGAGACTAAACGCGCTTGGCTACCGTCACCGTCTGTCTGTCTGTCTGTCTGGATTTCTCTCCGTCTACGCGCTTGGCTACCGTGATCGTCTGTCTGTCTGTCTGTCTGTATTTCTCTCTGTCTATCTGTATATCTGTCTGTCTGCTTGTGTATAGGTCTGTTTGTCTATCTGTCTCTCTGTCTGTACATCTGACTGTATCTTTGTTTGTCTGTATAGCTCCCTGTGTGTCTGTCTGTCTGTATATCTATGTTTGCTTATCTGTATATCTGTTTGTCTGCATGGTATGTACTTTATATCTGACTGTTTGTATATGTGTATATATATATGTCTGTTTGTCTGTCTGTTTATATGTCTGTCTGTTTGTCTATCAGTATACCTGTCTGTCTGTCTGCAAATATGTCGGTGTGTCTATCTGTATGTCTCTTTGTCTATCTGTATATGTGTCTGTCTGTCTCTGTCTATCTGCCTGTCTGTATGTTTGTATATATCTCTATCTGCCTGTCTGTATGTTTGTCTATATCTATATATTTATGTCTGTCTGTCTATCTGTATATCTGTCTGTCTGTCTATGTCTGTGTATCTGTTTGTTTATCTGTCTCTGTGTCGGTCTGTCTGTCCGTCTTTAGTTGTCTGTCTATCTGTATATCTGTCTGTCTGTGTGTATATCTGTCTGTTTGTCTGTATATATGCCTGTTTGTCTGTATGTATATCTGTATATCTGTCTGTTTGTGTGTATATCTGCCTGTATGTCTGTCTGTATATATGCCTGTTTGTCTGTATGTCTGTCTGTATATATGCCTGTTTGTCTGTATGTATATCTGTATATCTTGACCAATATTTTTACTAATAGTTTATTTTATCATTTAAGACATTATATATATAGATTTAGGGTATATAAAAATCACGTTAATAATTAAGTTAGTACAAGCATCTTCCAATCGGAAGAAGGAGAGGACGAGCAAGATGAGGAGAGTGGAGGAGAAAGGAACGGGAAGGAAAGAGAGAGGAGAGGAGGGAGGAGAGAGAAACGGCGGAGAAAGAGAAGAAGAGAGAGAGAAGAGAGAGGGTCAAAACAACGAGGGCAAGATGTTCGTAGTTACTGATAGCAATAAAAGTGTTGCAAGTTTACAAAAGACTGTTTATGCTGAACGGAGTATAGTCACTGGAGTCCAATCTGATTCCACTTCATTAATAATTACTCTTTGCTATCTTTCGTTTAACCAATTATTTATCCAATTGAGTGTTTTGCCTTGTATTCCTAGGTTCTCGAGCTTCTGAAGTAATTTATTTTGAGGGACCTTGTCGAAGGCCTTCTGAAAGTCCAAGTACACTATATCAAGACTTTTGGTAAAATCAATAATCTTAAATAGGCTGTCATAGCATTCGATAAGGTTCGTTAGGCACTATTTCTTTGCTCTGAAGCCGTGTTGACTATTATTGATAAGATTGTTATTCTCTATGAAAAGTACAAATGTCTCCCCACAACAAAGAGTTTTGTATCTCTTTGATGGCATTATATCTCTGTGTTGAACAAATATAGAATTAGAATATACAGGGAAGGGACTGGGTAACTTAGCCGATTGTAGGGTCCTTAGTTCGCCCAGGGGTGCTGCCTCGCCAGGTCAGGTCAGGAGCTCACCAGGGACAAACACCTACAACCACTTCAACAGTACAACTGAGAGAGAGAGAGAGAGAGAGAGAGAGAGAGAGAGAGAGAGAGAGAGAGAGAGAGAGAGAGAGAGAGAGAGAGAGAGAGATGCACGTCGGAGGGGCACTTATTAAAGATGTTTTATTTGGTTTATTTATTTCTCATTTTCCGGCAATAGGATAAATGAAACTACTGGACTCAGGATGACTCATCTGTACAGCTGTTTCACAGTGTGATTCACAGTTTAACCCTTTGGCCAGAAAAGTGTTGTTTTCAATCGAATCTTAGGTATATTTAAAATAAGTTAAGCAAAATTTGTTTAGCATTGAAGGAGTTATATAATTTGAGAAGGAATCAATAAGCTTCATAAAGCCGTCGAATATTTGATATTTATACTATTACGATGCAATTAGATCATCGTTATATCATTAATCCACACCCAATATGAACTCTCATACTGATTATGCTAACTTCCCAAAATACAAATACCAGGTAGAAATTATATTAATAGATTCAATTAATTTGAAATAGCTTTGAAAAATAAGTGTCAGCATAGTGAAAACTGTTAACCCTCTCCGTCTCATATGACGCTACCGCGTTATATGAGCCTAGTGAAATAGCTCAATAATAAGTTAAATATTGCTTCTGCATCATTTTGAGCTCAGTAAATTAGGTAAGTTAGATCATAATCTGTCGATTGATGGCAACCCAAAATTCCTCCGACTCCTAACGGTCCCTCAGTGTGAGAAAGACTGTTGTGGGGGAAATACCGGGCGGTCTGCCAACCCATCAGTAAGTTAATATATCCTGTCTGAGGGGGTTAAGTATATCAGGTATTTTCAGCAAGAATATGGCATTATCGACATTTAATAGTACTGTACAATCCACTATAAGACACTACCCTTGGCCTAGTATGAGTCCTAAAACTGTGTAAATAAGCCTCCGAAATGTAAATATTTGATTGAAAATTAATCAGTTGTTTCGATTGCACCAGGGATAGCTTCAAAAATATTAGATCAGCAGCAGTGTCTTATCGTGTATAGTTCGTTACCCCAACCTCCCACTATGTGAATCCAAATCACCTGCGGGTTTAAAAAACGAAGCATTTATTGAGTTTAAATGGCACTTCTTTCAGATGCTTCGTTTGTTAACCCCCAGGGTAAACTTCCAGCAAGAAGGAAAGACATTATAGGAAAAACAGAAATGAAAGAGTTTGCCTCGGCAGGGAGTCAGCACGGAAGAAAAGTTTTCGAGTACAACACGAGGAACGCCATCTGGTCCGTACTCCTTCTTAGTATTAAGCCCAAAGAGAGCAGAAAGTACATCCTTAGAAGATATTACGATATTAGGCATAAGTAAGTAAGAGGGAGACGGAGAGTGTGGAATAGCACCAGACTCATCCAAGGTGGAGTTGTTAGCGAATGTTTGAACGAAGAGTTCAGCTGTGTCAGAGGAAGAGGGGAGAGTGATACCGTTAGTCGAAAATAGGAGGGAAAGACTAGGAAGTAAAATTGTTGGAAAGGTTTTGGGCTAGATTTCAAAAAGCTTGGTAAGAGCCGAGATGGAAAGTTCAGAGCATTTGTTAATGATGATAGAGATTTTGGCTAGTCAAAGAACAGATTTGGCTTGATTCCTGGCATATAAAGTACAAGATTCTTCAGTTTGAAGGTGATGATATCGATTTAATACTTCCTTCATATTGCGAACAGCAGTAGAACAAATATGAGTAAACCAAGATTTTTGTGAGTTAGTTTTAGAGAAAGAAAATCGGATTTATGCTTCCATGCTTGCAAAGATTACCTTGGTAATGCGCTCGGCACTCTCTGATAGTTACCAACCACATAAGCAAAAATAATTCCATGACAAATTTAAGAAGTACCGCTGAAGATCCTCCCAGTCGGCAGCGCCAAAATGCTGTGGGTCATTCAGGATAGACAAGATGTAGGCTTGTTCACCAGGTTGGTCAGTGAAATCAGAGGAGAGCAACTGACGGTGGTGAACATGGAAATCTTCTAAGATGGACATTACAGAGACGAGGGAGATCGATAAAACGTGTTTGTTTTTGAGAAGTAAGAATTTTGGATGGTCGGGTAGAACTCCAAGTCATATTTGGGAACACGAGAGCAAGAAATATTATTGCCTACATACACACAACATTCACCTTTGGCTTTGGAGTGAAGATAGCTATACCGGAGGATACAGAGAGTGGTTTGCTGTTTGTTGCCCTTGACAACTGAGTTTCAGTGAGGAAAATTAAGTCAGGTTTACTAAAAAAGAGATGGTGTTCCATTGAGAGGAAATTAGAGGAAAGGCCGCAAATTTTACCAACATTGATAGATAGAGTAGCAGCAAGAAGTCCAGGACACTTAGGAGTCTTTCTTCTATTCAACAGCTGAGCTCTGGAACTCTCTCCAAGAATCAGTCTTTTCCTCCTCCTATGACTTAAATTGCTTAAAAAATTTGTGTGTCCAGGCATTTTGGCTCGAACGTCTCTTGATGTTGGCCCTGTTACTCTTTCAAGTATGGGGGAGGCCATCAATACAGGCAGTTTTGCCTCTTTTCTCCCTCACTCACATAGGAAAAAACAAAACAAAAAAAAAACACAGGGATCAAACCTATGGGGGCATTTTTGGTTCCCCACCATCCCACACCTCCCTCCCCGGGGACTCCGAGGCGGGTGATTTGACGTCATAATTTTATGGAAATTTTGCTAGGTAGTGTACTGTAGTATGAAATTTGTTTGTAGTATAATGTATTGATAGGAAGAGAAGTTGTTTTGGAGGGCAGGATGGGATTGCCCTCAATATTGATGAACACATTCATGATATAACCTTGATCATTCAATAAATGTCAGACCCTTGCATGTCATTGAGTTTGATCATCATCTGTTAATGCCAATCTGTTGACAGTATGTCGCGTTTGGGGCGAGAATGGGAAATAGAAGCTTCGATAAATTATAGCTGAGAGTACCAATGGTTGAAACAATTGGGCGAACTGGACAAATATCTGTATGTGTTTTTGATAAACCATAGATGATACATGGCCTTGCTCCGGAGACAAAAAGCTTCATGTAGGTATCATCATCTATAACCTTATCTGGTTTATGTTTACATACACAAATATGTATACTATCTTCACCTCTAATTATTACAGAAAACATATCTTTGTTGACTTTAGCAAATTTTGACTGGTCATTTAGAATGTCCATCATCTTCGCAACATAATTGCATTTGTCTAATAATACTACGCCATTACCTTTATCTGGTTTAAGAATCACAATACTGTTATCCGCCTTTAGTCTATCCAGAACATTACGTTCATCAGGATCTAAATTGTTACTGAAATGAGCCTGTGCATTCAAAATTCAAACGTTCTGTCATTACGTCGATAACATTCATGAGCTATTATTGACCTAAAAAACAGTTAGAATGATAGAAAATGAGGAATAAATAGTGGTTTGCAAGAATTAATAGCATAATCAAGAACTTTCGATAATAGTGACTTTTCCGAACTAGTAATCTGACGTGATGAAAAATTGAATATGACTTGTTCAGCAGGCAAGGTGTCAGATTATACGTATCCTAGTTTATACAGTTTTTGTTGGTGGGTATATTTAGTCCTGGCAAGGCATTTCAAGTTCGTGCTTTCAATCAGAGACAACAAGTGTTTGTAATCAAAATACGAAACCGTTTTATGTAACGACCTAAGTATTGCTTCCAGACGATCTGAAAGAATTTGTAACAATATTCTTGATCTTGAATATTTCCTTTGACAAGAACTTCCTCTGACAATTTGTTATATAATCTAGATGACTGAATATCACTACTATGCACTTTAAAACCAAAACATCTAGGAGTTAGGTTATGTTTCTGGCAGGTGGTAAGAATTTCCAAGTCCAATCTGAATTTGCCGAGTTTAAAATCCAGTCGTTCAGCGGTCCGGTACGTGTGAAGCCCTGCTGGTCCATATCGTCAATTGATAATAATTGCAATAGATACATTTGAAGGGAAGCGTGGGCGAATAATGAAAGTAAGCACCAGAGATGCTACCACAAACATCCTGTATTCTGTTGGTGACGTTTCGACATACCCTTATGTCATCATCAGACCTATAAAGTACAGTAATAAAATATTAATTAATACCTATTTATATTTACTCCATTAAAGACATAGTTAAACATTCCATTGATAATAAAACAAAATTAATAATCTAAGACTATCGGTATATCAATTACATATAATATCTAGTTTGTAAGGTTAACAGAGCTCGTGTTTATCTTGCATTGCCATTTTTAGCTATGCCATTCGTAAAAAAAAATCAAAACTTATTCGAGATCACTATCCACAGCTCTCAATGAAGGTCATATTCACACCCAGTAACACTTTCCCAGCATTTTAGATTCAAGGACAGTGTTCCTGTTGCTCTGCAATCCTCTATAGATTATTTCTATAAATATAGTTGCTGTATCGCAATTTATGCTGGTCAATCATAACACCAACTCTATATAGTCCATGAGCCAAGAATCGAATTTTGGGATATCGGTACCACCCGGGGTGACTAATTCTCTTAGGTGTTTTTAGCTTGCTACATGTCTCTAGTTTATGTTTTGATATGATAGCCCTTGCACATTGGTAGCTTAATGGTCGTTATCACTTCTTGAATAGACATACCCTACCGAAAATTCCGATTTTTTTTAAAATGTCAAATTTGGGGACAGGAATGCCTAAATGTCAACAAAATGCACATAGTAATTGTCACATTTAATACAAGTCCTGTAAATACACACTAAGCATGCCATGGGCTTGTACATACTATTATGGCAAATTACTACTCCTAAATATCATCTACGTCAGACTCGGAATCTGACTGTTGTGCCACCGGCTCTTCTTCAATAGCCTTGTTCTGACATGTCTGTAACCTGCACATGTCCGTGCATTTTAGACCATTGCTGAGGCAAGTACACTTAGGGAGTTCGCATGACCGCACACACTTGCAAGACAGTAGCTGCATAACAGCATCTGGTGCTGGTGAGCCTCGCATCCAGTTGACGGCAAGCTTACCGTCCTCATCTGTCATCCAACCGCAGTCTGTTGGGTTCGCAACAAATGGCTGGCTCTGAAGACTTCTCCTCCAGATCGCAGCCTGGTAGTTTGCACGCAGTGCATGCATGAAGAGGCAGTCCTCAAAAGGAGGGAGTTGACTTGACTCTACCTCTCCACGTCTTGCACAGAACAGCTCATACCGAAGCTTGTTTACCTTAGTTGTGTGGGTAGATGGTAGGTACATGTGGCAGGTGATTTCCTGTAGCTTCTCAAAGAGTTCAGGAGACACTTCCCATGAGCGTCCAAGTTCGTGAAAAGCATGCTGGTATGTCTTGTCCATCTTCACCTGCTTGAGTGTCGTCATCTTCCCTCGGCCAGCGAATGCACTGACGGTATCACAGCCTGTAAAGGCATGCATACCAATCAATGAATCACACACGCTGCCTCCCAGTGTGCGGCTCAGTGTGGTGATATCCAGGAATCTTGTCCGGTTCTTCGTCCCGCACTTCTGGAACAGATGGGATGGGATCTTGTGGCACATGCCAAGACACAACACCATGACGTCTGTATCTTCTGCAGTGATGATGACAGACTTGTTCCCAGATTCTGCTGCATGAAGTGCATGGAGAAGAAGGCGTGTGTCTGCTTCTTCTTGAGTTGACTTAAGCTCAGGAGCCTCTTCCCACTGCTCTTTGGTGATCTTGAAGCAGCGCTGCTCACATGTGACATACAGCTCCTTGTCCTTGAGCTTCTTCCTGTGCTGTGGTGCCTTCCATTCTTCTACCAAGAACTTGATAAGACTTGCCTTGTTGGAGGAACTACCGAGTAACTTTCTCCACTGCTGGATGTTGTGCCCAGGTTGAATGTTCTTGAAATGAATTCCTGTGCCTGCACTGCTTTTGGCTCGTTCTGCATCCTTGATGGATGTCTCCTTGTAGATATCAAACACAACATCAATGCGCCTGCTCTTAGCACCTTCATGAACAGCGTGACTCAGTGCTGTACCTGCAAGCTGTGAAAAAGTTTTGTCGTTTCCCTTCAGTTTGTGGACCAGGCTCATCCCATCAATTATGGTAGCAGAGGGCTCGGTATCACTTCTGCAGGAGAAACATTCCTCTCTAACTCCTTTGCGAGGGCAGCCTTGTTGGTCTTGCGGAGAGACCCATCACCGCTGGCAAGTGCCCAAGGCAAAGGCCCCAGGGGATGAGCCAAGACATCACTCATTTTGAGCTTTCTGTTCTCGGCAACAAGGATCTTTGTCTTTGAATCCTGGACTTCCTTGGTAGTGTCGACATACGCAGTCTCAATCCTAGGTGGCCCTGCCCGCCGCCCAACATTGTATATTGGCAGCATTGATGATGTCTGAGTGATGCTTCTTATCTTGGACTTGGTAATCTCTGGCAGGACTTTCTCTGGCACAGAGCCTGCAACCTTGGACTGGACAGCAATGCCATTGACTCTATGAGAAGTACCTGCTCCACTTAGGGTCTCTTCAAGTCGGTCAATGTTATCCCAGGCCAGGGTTGTGAACACACCAGGGTAGATGTTTGCTGGCAGTGGAATGTCATCCTTTGAGCATTCCAGCTTCTGGATACAAAGGGCTGTATCGATCTCCTCAAACATTGAGTAAGACACACAGTGACCAAGACGATTCAGAGTTCGGATCAGTTCTGTGTTTCCTGTCAAAGACTTTACAGCATTGGTCAGCAGTACGTGCTTGGGTGGTTTTGTCTTGCCACTGGTAACAGCAAAGACCAAGTCACTGCCAAAGGAAGTGGCAAGACGTTGAGCTCTTTCAGAGGGAGTTTCACACTCACACTCTCCTGTCAGCAGGGTGTGCAGGAATTGAGTGACTGCTGCAGGAATGACATTCTGATCTGTATCGGGAGGCCATGGCTGACTCACATCTTGTTTATTGATCTCATTCCTCAGCTGCATTCCTGCTTTGGTTAAGACATCTTCAGAGTTAGCTGCTCTTGCTTCTTGCAGGTCTTTTGCCATTTTGTGTGCTTGCCGGGCAAGGTCGTCCATTGAGAGGCTGCGTGGATAGATTAGAAGCTTTCCTTTCTCATCTGGGACAAAGCGTAGTGATTCTCCAAACTCGGTTTCAATCTTTCGGCGAACATGTTTCTTTGTCGCTGGTTTCAGTTGGATAATACCACGGGACATCATGGATCTCTCAAGCCTAGATGTGAGGTTTGTCATAGGCAGTACCTCTGGGTTGGGGAATAATTTGGTCCTTATATACAAGCAGAGTTCCTCGAGGGCTTCTGTCTCAACCTCTTCGTAGCGTGCTTCCTCGCTTTCTTCCTGATTTTCACCTGCACCCGACCTGGCGGCCGCTGGGAAATCATCTTTTGTGAAGAGTTTGTAGCACGACTTGTGGTAGTGACCCTCTGCAGCAACAAGGTCTCTGCTAACTAAACCAAGGATTCTCTGGTTGAGTTTCCTTATTGCTGCTCTGCGAATCTTCTCATCTGCTCGTAGCTCAACACACTGTATGAGTGGCTCCCTTGTCTTTGTTGTTTTTATGTACTTGCTTGACTTCTCGCAGAAGATACATACTTTGGCATACACCCTGCTAGTACTAGGGGCATCCCTTGATGCCCTCCTCCTGGGGTCGACGCTTGCTGATTCTATCTTGACACCCTTGGCAAGGATAGAATCCAGTGACTTCTTCATTGTAAAGAGACTACGACATTTACGGTGATAATGTATGTGTGGTATTCCTCCTTCTTCAAGGCCCTTGGCTGCTTCCAGGACTGGATCATGCTGCCTGATTTCTGCAGCCCTGAGCAATGTGTTCCAGGAGTCCAAATCCTGTGGTGACACCAGAGCATCGCTGTCATCATCAGAGCAGTGGATGATACAGTCGATCCGTGCTCTCTTCCTCGCAGATGGTTCCATCCTGCCGTCAAACAGTCGACACACACCTGCAAAAATATCACCATTAAACCATGAACAAACAAACACATTACATGGAAACCACTCTACATATGTTTGCTCCTTCCAATAATAAATTATCCCCAAAATATAACAAAAAATCACCAAATATGAAATAAACCCCTAAATATGGAGAAACTTGAAATACACATCGGAATAATTCTTGTAGAGAATCAAATAAGCTACAAGAGCTGTTAGAATATATTTTTCAATGTTCCCCATATTTAAGGATTTATTCTAGATTTAGAGGAAAATACCCAAAATATAGAGTATATTCCGAAATATGAGGAAATTTGAAAAATACCTAGGAACAACTCTGGTAGAGAATATAATTCTACATAGGTGTTCAAAGTTTCGCGATGATTGTGTGATGGATTTTAAAGAAAATGAGGAAAACGCCGAGCGTCACGCTAAAAATCTTTATTTTTGGGTAGCGCCCCTATTGCATCAAAAAAATTAGACTAAGCTACCAGTGCGAGAAGGCTATCATATCTTAATGTACTTACAGTCACTCTATAAACATTTTAGTACCATTCGTGTTTAGTCACCCCAGGTGGTACCGATATCTGGCCTGGCTCATGGACTAATAGGAGGATTTCGGAGTACCAGGGTTTGTCTTTTAGAACAGGTCTCCCATTGTCAAAATTAGCCTTTTCGCCTATTAGAGATCATTTCGAGGCGAGGGGACATCAGAGTTAATTCAGGGGATTTTGATATTTTAGCCATTTGCGCGGGAGATACGGCTCGATTAACAGATGAGTCGCTCCTCATAGCATGTTTCACATGCTCGCACCCAGTCAGGGGACATCCTGACGACGTATACAGACTAAACACACATAACAAAGCCACTCCAACAGCTTCCTCTCTCTCCAACACCCCTTCTCCCCTCTCAACACTCTTCTCTGAGCTAGTGCCGATACAAATGGCCAGTCCTGTATAGAATCGTGAGGTTCAGAGTCGTAAAGATTCCAGGACGAGCTCCATAGAAACTGAAACTGAAACTGACTCGCCACTTGAGACCCACTCTAGGTACAGTTGGTCAAAGTTCCACCTGACGCACCCTCGTTCTGGGGGCTCGCAGAATTATCTGGCAATACTGGTGTAGTGGTGCAGGGATACCACTTGCCATTAATGTGTTACCTGCGTCTGTCCTGTATATTACTGCAAATTAGACTATGTAATGTTCACGTTGTGAAGACTAAATGCTCCTTCATTAAGCAGCCACCAATAAAACAGAAATATTTATTCTTATAAAATCGAGTAAAGTATGTTGTGGCAGCCAGCAGGTTTTATATGCGTTGCCAATCAGTGGATATAATAACTTGAATATTTAATCAAATCTACGAACTTTGGGTGAATGTTCGGGATCATACATAGCGATGTATGCATTGATATATGAGATAGGCTTACTGTCCCTTGTTTAGTATAATGTTCTAACAATGATATAGCCGAAATCAAATCTACCAATCCCAATCTTTGTAAGACACACCTCCTTCCTACACCAGTATTGCCAGATAATTCTGCGAGCCCCAGAGCGAGGGGGGGTCAGCTAGAACTTTGACCAACTGGACTTATGAGTTTTCTACAAAACTATTATGTTTGTATAAATATGTTCACTGCTGACTATACAGTAGTTCCCACTTAGTTAAATTTTCATAATTTTAACTCAATTTTCTATTACGATTGTTTAATGATTTTGCTAGCCATTCACTATAATGATTTTGCTAGCCATTCACTATAATTGTTTAAAACGTATTGCTTACCAGCTTTATTTTAGTAGTCTCATAATAACACTTGTTAGTAATCAAATCATATATTTAATGTCTTTCATGCAGAAAATATAAATAGGTATTAAGTAATATTTTAATTCTGTATTTTATATGTCTGATTATGACAATGTTATGTCGAAACGTCATCAAAAGAATAGAGGATGTTTATGTTAGCAGCTATGGTGTTTACTTTCATTATAAATATATATATATATATATATATATATATATATATATATATATATATATATATATATATATATCCCACTTTCATAAACCTCCTAATTGTATGTTATCTACTCACTTTTCATGTGCCTTATTGGGTATTTTTATTGCTAAACTACCATCTTAACTTTGTCTGCTTAATGTGTGAACAAATTCATTAATATTGATGCTGTGAGTGTGAGAAAAATTGTGTGAAAACGAAAACCAAAATGAGTGAGTGTGTGGGTGTGAGGCTGACTGCGGGAGAAGACCGTGGAAGATTGAAGAGAACATTATCTTCACAAACGATCGATGAAAGAAAATGAGAAAGGAGGGAAACGATATAGGTAAGAGAGGGAGAAGTGTTTTCTATTAATTTTACTTGCAGAACGTATTGTCATCAACATTATTTTTTTCATTCACACAGAAAACAACAAAATATCTGTAAACATTATTACTAAGTCTAAGCAAATTTTAATGTGATTGTTATATTCTTAGCAAATTCAACATACAGTGTAACTCCAAAATGTCTCAGCAAATGTAAAAGGTAAAGTTAAATGATAAGATCAGTTGAATTTGAAACTTTGAATTTTAGCCACATTTTAAAAATTCACATATATAATTATCTGCATACACACATTAAATGTGTGTGTGTGTTTGAGTATATGTGTGTATATATATATATATATATATATATATATATATATATATATATATATATAGCTAGGTCTAGGATTCGAACCTATTATGAGTTCTATCCACCACACCACTTTCGAGGTTTAAAAGTAGGAATTTGGTACTTGTACCAGTGTTCCTCCCCAACCTCAACTCCCGTGGGCGACTGGCACTCTTTTAATCAAAATCCGACTCTCCTAAGCATGACAAGTTGTATATTTTTTTAGCTATATAAAATAGGACTTTAGAGGCAAATAAATCCAACTGGATAATTAACCCTCGGAATGCAAAAATGAGGTAGTGAAAAGAGGCCAAGACGGGCAATTTGTACCCTTCGATTCTGACAGAATTAATTTTATTTTCCATATAAAGCAATATTTCTTCTCCATGTGTGTATATTTTACTTATATGATGAACATATGTATTTGAAGAGCAATAGGAAATGTAGGAACAGCAATTGGGTGGAATAAAACGTATATTTTCTCCACCCGGTCGTATTCTTGGTCGGCCGGCTGAGAGATACATCCCCACTCTGCAACGTCTCGCAACCAACTGAGCTCTCCGGGAGCGATATCACACTTCTATAGGGTCTTTATATGAGTCACTGGTTACTCCCAGCCAGCCTGAGAATAATTTGTGTGGAAAACAACAAATAAATGAGGGAAATAAGAGAAAAATAGGTGGACACATGTAGATGAGTGTTAGGTGGTACTAGAGGAGAATTATCTCACCTAATCACATATTCCTTTGTTTTGAGAGACCCGGGTTTTTTCATGGTCTTTCTTCCGTGAGGTGTATCGCGTTCACAATAGATACAGTTCCGTGAAGTTTATCGTGCTTGCTAGGTTAAGCCAGGATATAGCAAGTCAAGAATATTGTCAGGACTGGAGCCCCTTTTCGAGAACTCCAGTCCCTTGTTTATTTGATGATATATATATATATATATATACTGTACTGTATATTGTATATATTTTTTTACTATCTATTGTTGATATAGCTTAGAATTAAAATAATATAAAATATATAGCCTATTCGGGTTTAAAGTGAAATATTTAAAGTAAAAATATTGTACATAAAGTATATAGATCGAGTATTTCGTTATGTCATTAACCCACAGAGTGCCACCATGTTATTGACTTTGTGTCACCCCCAGTGCCAGCTGATTTATCTTATTTTTTCTTGGATAAATCTACCATGTTGGATGAAAAAGGAAGGATAGTGGTAAAAAAAAGCACTCACCTACCTACCTCGCTACCTCGCTACCGCCAGACGCTGCAGACGCTCTGTCAACGCTCTCACGATATCGATCATAATTTGAGTATTAACCCGGTGAGACCCAGCGTCGCACGTGTTGCGTCGGCAGTGTTTGATCACCAACTCCCAGCGACGCATCACGTGCGTCCGACATATAAAAAACACTTACGTGGCTCGTAAGGTAGGAAATGGCGGGAGAATAGGAGGGGGAGGTACCGTAGTGTGTGTGGGAGCCGGCCCAGTAGGTGTGAGCGGGCCGAGACAGCCGCGCGGCTGGTGGTGGTGGGCTTAGTGGGGATACTTTACACCCTTAGTTCACCGCCACTTTGAACCTTCATTACTCCGGTCGTATGGGAGCTAGAGGCTTGAGATTTATGTGAGACACTCCTTAGGATGTATGCCGTACAATGCCATACTCAGTTTTTACCCTAGTGCTCCCGGGCGGGTGGTCATGCGGGAGAGACGAACTTTCGAACCCCCCCCCCCCCCCCGCCCCCCAAATGACCGAAATGAGTTTTTTTTTATTTTTGTCTTCATTTCTCACCATTCTCTTCCATTTTGGCTCAACAAATTTGTTTGAGGCTCCCCCCCCCCCCCCCCCCCCCCGCCGGGCCCCCCCCCCCCCCAAAAAAAAAAAAAAAAATTGTCCGAGGTGATTTTTTTTTTTTTTTTTTTTCATTTCTCATCCTTGTCTTCCATTTTAGCAAACAAAAAAAAGAAGTGAAAATGGCTTGGGACTGGGGTGAACAAAATATTATAACTAGCCGGGGCTCAACGGGTTAACTACTCATCCTCTTCATTCTTGTGCATGAAAGGTGGTTAAGAGCACGTTTAACCATCCTGTAGCTTAGTAAGTAACACTGCACGATATTTCGCTGTGTATTGACTGATAAACTTTGTGTTTATCACAAGACTCCTGCTCGGACAGGGCGCCACTAGCGCCATCTGTTGTTTTGTTTTGATTTGTTTGTAAACAAACGCTCTCTTCTTATTTGATGTAAAATCGTAGCCCCTAATTTTACCCATTACCTACTGTAGTATCAATTTAACTGCCTTGTATGTAAGTAAAGCTTTGCATATTAATTTGCTAATAAAGAATATTGTGTACTAACTAACCTGCCTACAGGAACGAACGCCGACGCCATTTTGTAAACAAACCTTTTTTGGGGGATTATACATATTAAATTTCAGCCAATTTTGTAGTAAATTTAAGTGCATTCATTTATCTTTTCCCCCTAGATATATTCTTGACTTTTTCTCCTCAGAGTGATTTTACTTTAAGCTAAGGGTGGTATTTGTACAAACTAACCTAGCCTAACCCAACCTGCCAAGCTTTTAACCTAATCCAAACCTAGCCTAGCCTATAGCCAGCCAATCTGTTGTTCTTATTAACTCTAGTAGATATTGTATTTAGCATCCTACTGTAGCTATATATATCTGTAATTTTAGTTGTTGCTTGCACGATCTTGTAGTAACCTTTGACTGATAATTTTTTTTTGTTTTATCTAAAAAGAGTAGGCTACTGCTTTACTAGGCTACAGTGACACCAGGGCCATCTGTTGATACAGTATATTAACTCCTTGTGTGCAGTCACACTTTATTTTTATATAATCTCTATTTGGTGAATTGTATATTTAGTTACATATTCTGTTATATATATATATATTTGTTTAAGGTTAGGTTATCACACCTGGTAGCCTATTTCTGCGTATTTCAATTTTATTATTTTCGGTTAGGCTATTCAACGCTGGTAGCCTATTGGTGCATATTTCAATTTTTTTTAAACTTTTGGTTAGGCTATCGCCCCTGGAAACCTAATTCTGTGTATCTCAAATTTTTTGTTTTCGGTTAGGCTATAACCCCTGATAACCAATTGTTGTGTAATTCAACATATTTGTTTTCGGTTGAAGTGATTGAAGTGTTTCTAAAGTGAGTGAAGTGTTTTAAAGTGAGTTAAGTGTTTTAAAGTGAGTTAAGTGTTTTAAAGTGAGTGAAGTGATCTGAAGAAACTGACTGTTACCATGCCTCGCACTTGTACGAACTGCGCCGGTAAGTTTGGTGAGTCCATGTTTGTTACTGTCGATCTTCAAGTCTGCCGTCGCTGCCAGCAACGAGAGAATTTGACAGTGAAATTAGATGAAGCCTACAACAAGATCAATGTCCTCACCATGAAGCTGGAATCACTCCAAGAGTTTGTAACACTCAACGTTGGAGTACCACAAACTTCAATTGTCACCGCAACTCCAGCAGCCACCAACGCCCCAACGTCAACTGCCAACAATTCAACGCCTGTAGTAGCCATTTCATCTGATGGTTCCGATACTCAAGAAAGAAATAGTAATTCTCTTCCCCCTCAAGACAACTTCTGTGTCGTGAGGAACAACGTTTGCCCCAAGACCAGGAAACCCATACCGATTACCGAGTGTCAAAACCGCTTCCAGATACTCGCAGACTCAGATAACGAAGCGGAAATAGAAGAAGTCCGGCTCGTGGGAGACTCGATGATACGTGGTCAGCTCACAGAGTTTTGCGCCAGAGCACCTAAGACCAAGAAGCGTTTTTGTATCCCTGGTTGTGGTGTGGACGACGTAGTTGCTGCAGTTGACGAAGTATCTAAGCTGGCCCCTGCTAATACAATGTACGTCATTCACGTTGGATCCAACGATGTACAGCGAACCCGGTCGGAAGATTTGCTTTTAAAGTACCAGCAGCTGATCAAGTCGTTTAAGGAGAAGTCATCAAGGATCATCGTCTCAGGAATCGTCCCCCGGCTTGGTGTAGAGAGCCGATTTTACAACATAGCCACCAGCACAAATCGTTGTCTAGCAAACCTCTGCAGGAAGGAAAACGTAGGATTCGTCGACACCTGGGACAATTTCTACTACGATGACTATTTGTTTTCGGACGATGGAGTTCATCTGAAACAGGTGGGAGCAGCACGTTTTGGGCGTCTTCTCAACGATGCGGTGAAGGATTTTCGGAGAAGAAATCGACTCAGCACAGGACAACCAGGAAGAAGGACCAAAGACAGCGAGGGCGGCAACCTGCGAAGGAATTAAATGCTAATTTGTCAAGAACCGCGAATTTGGATAAAGCTCCACCAACACGACCCAAATTCAAAACCGCCAGGGATAACGACCGAGGACCGATGTCAGCCATGAATGTAAATGTAGATCCGACCAGAACCAAAAATTTGATTAAAGAACGTTCTGTGAGTTCTAAAACCGCAACTTTAAAGGTTTTCTATGCAAACGTTCGTAGCATACGCAATAAATTTTCAGATTTAGAGGAACTAGTGTTTAGTGAAAATTATGATGTGATTGGTATAACAGAATCTTGGCTCAATACAGAAGATAGAGACTTTTTAGCAGAGTATTCACTTCCCGGTTATGTAATGTTTGAGAAAAGCCGAATAAATAAAAATGGAGGTGGCGTTTTATTTTATATCAAAGAAAGGCTTAACCCGACCCTCTTGTCAAAACCTCAAATTGTGAACGTCGACACATCTTTTGTGCTAATAAAAAATAATAAAGGTACAAAAATAATACTTGCATTAATATACAGACCTCCAGCTCAATCAGTGCAAACTGACTGAGAAATTTATGAACAAATTGCAGATGTAAGTAACTCACAAGATACCGTATTTATTGGCGACTTTAATTTACCTGTGACCAAGTGGGGCGATACTCTTACTTCACACTCCGGACATGACTTGTATACGAACTTGCAAGAGAGTTCGCTTTATCAATTTGTTCGAACACCGACCCGTGGTAATAACGTTCTTGACATTGTACTTGCAACAAAAGAAGAATTAATAGAGAATTTGAATGTTGGTGATGAATTCAGTAACAGCGACCATTGTACGATAACTTTCACTTTAAACTTTACTAGTAACGAACCAAATAGTAGCATCGAAAAAGTCCCTAATTTCAAGAAAGCAAACTTTCATAAACTTAGAGCTATGTTTAAAGAAAGTGACTGGAGCTTTTTAATTAACAATAACGACATAAATACATCTTGGATGTTATTCGAAACCACTTACCTAAAAGCAGTGCAAGACTGCATACCATCGAAAATACGGCGTCCAGGCCATAATAATAAGCCCAAATGGTGGAATAAAGATATTTCAAACTGCCTGCTTGCTAAAAAATTTGCTAATGATAGATTAAAATCCTCACAAAATGACGAAGAACGGGTGAAATTTGTAGAGCTACGACGCAAAGCCAAAAAGTTAATTAAGCAAAGTAAAAAGACCCTAGAGTTACATATTGCGAATCAAAGTAAAACAAACCCGAAAGAATTCTATAGTTATATCAGAAAGAAAAAAGTAGTTACTTCAACTGTTGGACCGTTAGTCGATGAAAATGGAGAATACACCAAAGACGAAGTACAAATGAGTAGTGCCCTCAATACCTTCTTTGCATCAGTTTTTACAACAGAAGACCTCAGTGATATCCCTACACCATCGCCGATTCAGATTGATAATTCAGATGTTCTAAGCAATATCACCGTTACAGAGAGAGAAGTATTGAATTGTTTAGATAAACTCAAGGTAAATAAAACGCCTGGACCTGATACAATCTCGCCTAGAGTTCTAAAGGAAGCTAAGGATGAGCTCTCCAAACCACTGACATTACTATTCAAAAAATCCTTGCAGTCTGGAACTATGCCTGATCAGTGGAAGATAGCCAACGTAACACCGATATTCAAAAAGGCAGCAAATCCCTACCCAGTAACTATCGTCCAATTAGCTTAACCTCAGTTGTATGTAAAATGCTAGAAATGGTCATAAGAGACAGACTCGTAAATCACTTAGAGGAAAATAACATACTTAAAGATACTCAACACGGCTTTCGTAAAAACGTTCCTGTTTAACAAACCTCTTAGACTTCTTCCACGATATCCTCAACCTCTATGATGAGAGTAAAGCTGTAGATATTATATACCTTGATTTTCAAAAGGCCTTTGACAAAGTTCCCCACAAACGTTTACTGCTAAAACTAAAAGCGCATGGAATACAAGACGGTGTGTTGAAATGGATAGAAAATTGGCTCAGCGACAGAAAGCAAAGAGTAGTCATAAACGGTAAGGCATCTAAATGGACCAATGTAAGTAGTGGGGTACCCCAGGGATCGGTACTAGGACCAATTCTCTTTCTAATTTACATCAACGACATAGATGAGGGTCTCACCTGTACAATCTCAAAATTTGCTGACGATACAAAAATTGCAAATAGCGTACTCTCAAAAGATCAAGTTGACGATATGCAACACAATCTAGATAAATTGTCACATTGGGCTCAAATTTGGCAAATGAGTTTCAATGCGGATAAATGTAAAGTACTACATATCGGATACCTAAATGAGAAAGCAAACTATTCGATGAATGGCACTCAGCTTAAGAATGTAAACAGAGAAACCGATCTGGGAGTAACAATATCGAGTAACCTAAAACCGAGTCAACAATGTTCAGAAGTTGTTAAGAAGGCAAACAAAATAATTGGCTTTATAGGCAGGTCATTTGAACATAAATCCAAAGACGTTATCCTAACCCTTTACAATTCCTTAGTCCGTCCTCTTCTGGAATACTGCGTTCAATGCTGGTGCCCTTATTACCAAAAAGACATAAACAAGCTAGAACGAGTTCAACGTAGAGTTACCAAAATGATACCTAGCCTAAAGAACAAACCATACGAAGAGCGTCTTAGAGAATTAAATCTATTTCCTTTAACCCAGCGCAGATTAAGAGGTGACTTAATTCAAGTGTTCAAAATCATCAAAGGCATCGACAATATGAACTGTAATAAGTACTTCACTATCGACCAATCTAATTACACGCGGGGAAACGGTTGCAAAATTATTGGTAAATCTTTTAACTCACACGAATCTAAGAATTTCTTCTTCAATCGAGTTGTCAACTTGTGGAATGGGCTTCCCCGAGACGTTATAGACTGCAGCACTGTTGATTCATTTAAACTCCGCCTAGACAAATATCTCGCATCAAACCCGCGACTGACTGCGTTTGTAAATGAATAACTTTATTTTATCCTCCCCTCAGTTACTAACCCCTATGTCCCCTACTAACTTCCTAGTACTGCCACAGACATTAGTTCCATGGCAGTAGTTCCCTTTCCAATGTTCCCTTACCCACTCTAAACCACTGTTTGGACACTTGATCCTCAGTGTTTTGGAGGACAAGCAGCCTAGAAGGGTCACTAGACCTGTTGTTGCTTGATTTCCTTTGTACTCCTTTGTACTCCTTTGTACCTAGACCATTTTCGCCCATAGACAACGTCACCTTTAGCAAGTTTAAAGTATCGAAGTAAATACCATAGATTTGATTGTATACTTAATCATGTTTTTTGTTATTCCAGCCGACTTCCAAGTGCTGCCACTGTCTGGTTACGACGAATGCAGGCATTTCCAGTGGTGTTATGTTGAGTATGGACTACCTTTACTATGCACACATATATTTTAGATTAAGGTTTGCGCACGAGTGACACCGTGAGGCACCATGGATACAATAAATATGCATTTTGTAACACATGTTTTGTTATTTTCTTTGCAAACACACTTTGAGAATATTTCGAGTATTTTCCTGTGCTGGGCTGACCCTTTGTCAGAGTGAGGGTTGGTGTCCTCTACTTCCCATAGCCCCTTCTATCTTTTTCTCCTTCTGCATATCTAATTTTTTCAAATGGCGTAGGGATGTGGCGACCCCAACGCCCGCCACTTTCTGGTGCAGGTAGCCTCCTCTGTGGTGGAGGGGTGAGAAATTTCCACCACCGCTTTTCTCCGGCGAGACGTAGAAGTCGGCTAAAGGGGATCGGGGGCTGGTATCCTTCTCCCCTTAAATAAATCTACCAAAAAAACGAGACAGAGATAGGGGCGAGGGAACGCGTTCGTGGTCCCGGACCTTAAGAATAGGAGCTTTGAATGTGCGTGGATGTAGTACGAATTAGAAGCGAGAGGATATTGGAAGGTTATTTGAAAGAAGGATGTATGATGTCCTTGTACTGAATGAAACAAAGATGAAAGGAGAGGGAGAAGTGGATTTTGGAAACGTGATAGGTAGAAAGTCTGGAGTAGACGAGGGAGTCAGGGGGAAAGAAGGAGTGGCTATTATTGTGAAGGAGGAGTTGAGAGAGTTTATAAAAGAGTGGAAAGAGGTGTCATCAAGGCTAATGTGGGTGCGAATGCGGTTTAAGGGTGAAAGGTGGGTTTTTGTAAGTGCGTATGGACCAGGAAGTGAAAGAGAGTTAGACGAGGTAGAGGGTTTCTGGGAGGATTTGAGAGATTGTCTACAAGGGTTTGATGAAAATGAAAATGTTATAGTTTTAGGGGGCCTAAATGCTAGGGTAGGAAATGAGCCTGTTGAGGGAGTCATCGGTAGTTTTGGTGTGGATGGTGTAAACGAGAGTGGAGAAAGACTGAAAAATGTATGTGAAGAGTGCAGATTGAGTGTAGGTAATACGTTCTTCAAAAAAAGGCGTATACAAAAGTACACCTGGCATAGACTTGTGAGGGGAGAGATTGTAGAGAGGGCATTGATGGATTATTACAATCGGAAAGATTGTGTAGACTGCTGGATGTGAATGTGATGAGAGGTGAGGCGGAGGGTATGTCAGATCATTACCTGGTGGAGGGAAAGCTAAGAGTTAAGAGTTACAGGAGAATAAGAGACAAGCGTGAAGTAAGAGAGGTAATAAAAGTTAGTGAGTTAGAGAAGAGTGAAAAAGAGAGGGAGTACAAGGAAAGACTAAATGAAAAGTGGATGGAAGTGAGAGAGATGGAACAGAGAGAAGTAGAGGTTGAATGGCAACAGTTTAAGGAAGGAGTGAAAGCAAGTGCAGAGGTAGTATGCGGCAAAAGGAAAGTAGGAGGCAGAGGTATCAGGAAGGGAAGCGAGTGGTGGAATGATACGGTGAGAAAGGCAGTTGAGGAGAAGAGACAGTGTTTTGAGAGGGTTTTACAGGATGGTAGTGTTGAGGTATGGGAGAGGAACAAGGAGAAAAGAAGAGAGGCAAAACGGAAAATTAGAGAAGCGAAAAAAGATGCAAACGAAAGGTGGGGTCAAAGGCTGAGTGAGAATTTTGAAGAACGAAAGAAGATGTTCTGGAAGGAGGTAAATAAAGTAAGGAAAGGAGGACAAAAGAGGGAAGAGTCAGTGAAAGATGAAAATGAAGAATTACTAGTGGAACCAGTTGAAGTGAGGAAAAGATATGCCGAGTATTAATTTGAATCTTTGTTAAATACAAGAAATGGAAGAGAAGCAGTGATTGAAGCAGAGGTGGATGGAGATAGGTTACCCAGGCCACCCAGGTGGCAGGGAATGAATGAAAGGATTGAGGAAAATGAGGTGAAAGAAGCAGTGAAACAAATGAGAGCGGGAAAAGCAGAAGGTTTGGATGGTATTGCTGTGGAGTGTATAAAGAAGGGTGGAGATGTGATAATAGATTGGTTGGTGAGACTTTTCAATGTGTGCTTTGCTGTGTCAATGGTACCAATAGACTGGAAGAGTGCATGTATTGTGCCATTGTACAAGGGGAAGGGAGATCGGCAGGAGTGTTCAAGTTATAGAGATATTAGTTTATTGTCAGTGGTTGGAAAGCTGTATGGCAGGGTGTTGATAGAGAGGATATTAAAGTGTACGGAAGTTGTAATAGGAGAAGAACAGTGCGGTTTTAGGAGGGGAAGAGGGTGCGTGGATCAGATGCTTGCAGTAAGACAGTTATGCGAGAAGTATTTAGAGAAGCATAAGGAGATATTTTGGGCTTTTATGGACTTGGAAAAAGCGTATGATCGTGTGGACCGTGAAGCAATGTGGAAGGTGTTAAGGATTTATGAAATAGGAGGAAATTTGTTAGAAGCAGTTAAGAGTTTTTATGAAGGGAGCAGAGCATGTGTGAAAGTAGGAAATGGTGAGTTGAGTGAATGGTTGGAGATAAAGGTAGGTTTGCGACAGGGTTGTGTAATGTCACCATGGCTGTTTAATATGTTTATGGATGGTGTGGTGAGGGAGGTGAAAAGGAGAACTATGGGAAGAGGATTGGGTTTAGTAGGAAAGAATGGTAGAGATTGGGAGTTGAATCAGTTGCTGTTCGCTGATGACACAGCATTGGTGGCGGATTCTGATGAGAAACTGCAGTGGGTAGTCAAAGAGTTTGGTGTGGTTTGTGGAAGGAGGAAACTTAAGGTGAACGTCAATAAAAGTAAAGTAATGGTGTGTAATAGGGGAGAGCATAGGGTGAATCTAGATGTGAGGCTGGATGGGGAAATATTGGAACAAGTAGAGTGTTTTAAATATCTAGGAGGAACGATAAGCAGGAGTGGAGGTATGGAGTGGAGGTAAAACAGAGAGTGTGTGAAGGAAGGAAGGTTTTCGGAGCAATGGGAAGTATGTGGAAGACGAGAAATCTCGGAGTGAAAGTAAAAAGTGCACTGTATCAAGGAATTGTAGTGCCAATAGTGATGTATGGGGCTGAGACATGGGCTCTGAAGAAAAAGGAGAAAAGAGGGCTGGATGTGATGGAGATGAGCTGCTTGAGGAGTATGTGTGGAGTTACTCGTAGAGACAGATTGAGGAATGAAGAGATACATAGGAGAGTTGGGCAGCAGGAACATTTGTCAGCCAGAGTGGACAGAAGGGTGCCGAGCTGGTATGGTCATGTTGAACGAATGGGAGATGAAAGGCTTACAAAGAGAATATGTGAGTCAGGTACAAGGGGAGTTAGAAGGGCAGGAAGACCCCCATTGAGATGGAGAGACTGTGTAAGAAAAGCTTTGGATGATAGAGGAATGACTATAGATCAGGCAGGGGAAGTGGTGGTGGACAGGAGTGAATGAAGAATGCTTGTGAATAGTTGAGTGAACACATGGTCATTTGGAGTAAGGGGTCGGGCGCAAGTTGGACTAGATAATAGTCCATCAGGCGTCTGGCCCGGGGAGACGATTAATATGAAGGGTGCGCCTGGAAGTGAGGTGGGAGGGCTTGTGGCTTTGGCTCCGCTGCATGTCTGCCTGCCGAGATCGGAACCTCTCCGGGTGGTCGGGGGCCGGGGGAGTGCTGGAGCGACCTTGGTGACCCTGGTCTCTGGGTGTTCTCCTGGGTGACCTGGATGTGTGTGAGTTTGTGCTTTTTATCTGTGTTTATTTGTTGTTTTATGTTGTTTTTGTGTTTTCCCTGTTCTTGCTCTGTCTTGAGTCGGCTACCCCCAAAATGGGATTGGGCCTGAGCATATGGATGGATGGGATATCAGCATTGAGTATGAATTGCTTTTTGATGCATAATTGTTATGGGGATGTAAACACACTCAGGAGACGATCTATGGCTCCGCAAATTACGCCACACGCACACAAGTTTTAATGTCACATTATTTGCAATTATTTATCATTGAAATGCATTCGGGTTGTATTTTATCCCTTACACACACACACACTATTGATTGTGACAAAGTTTTGTAACATAAAACCACTGGTAAATATGTTGTTGTTTACATTATTTCTTATAGAATAATACTTACAAGTCATTTACATGTTGCTTAGGAGGGGGTGGGGGTGGTGATGGCGAGAATGTCGAAGGGTAGGGTAATTATGGTATGAATATGGAAGGCGTGGGTGACCTAGCTTCGCTGCTACAATTTTGTTTTGGCGAGTCCGAACTAAAACGGACCCTAGTCCGTATTATTATGGACCTGGCACATTATTGTAAATTGTAAATTCTCAATTTTTTTTATTATTTAAAGTGTATTAAGTCTTGATGTCTGGTTCTTAGGGTTTACTTATATATATATATATATATATATATATATATATATATATATATATATATATATATATATATGTTAGGAGAGCCCTCACGCACTGCTCTACCTGGGCCGACACCCACCAGGAACTAGAAAGACTATCCCAAGTTTTAGTAAATAACGGATACTCCAACTCCGACATCTCCAGCACCATCAACCACCATCTTGAAAAATGGTACACCCAAAGCCCTCCCAACATTGACCCCCCCAATGAAATTAAGATCTTCTACCGCAATTACATGTCCTCTGAACACAAAAATGACGAGGCCGTCTTAAAAGAAATAATCTCCAAGCATGTCCACCCAACCAACCCGGAAAACAAAATCAAATTAATAATTTATTACAAATCCCCCAAGACCTCCAACCTCGTTCTCCGCAACAAACCAGCCTCCACCAAGATAAAGAGCCCGATGTCCGACGATCACGTCATTTACCAACATACCTGTAATTATGAGGACTGTGGACCTCATTCCTATATTGGTATGACGCAGACTCGTCTTTCACGTCGGTTAACTCTTCACCTTCAGGCTGGAGCCATCAAAGACCACTATCTCACCCCTAACCACCCTCACCTCACACGCAACGAGTTAGAGAAACACACCACCATACTCGATAAAGAAAGTGACCCAAGGAGATTACCTATACTCGAAGCTTTATATATCCAAGCCTTACATCCCAGCATCAACAACCAAACTCTGGACCTTCAGATCCTTCCTTCTGCCAAAAGGCACTACCCTACAGGACCTAACACCCTTCCTCGCCCCCCGGTGCCCTTGACGCAGCCCCCCGCGCTACCTCCTTCAGCTTCGTCTTCTGCAGGCGCCACACAACTTAGGCCACGCCCCTCGACACGCAGCCAATCAGCTTCGACCCCACCTATCGACCACCATCCCGCATCCAGTGCGCATGCGTGAAGCGGTTACCCCCTTTTTCTCTCCTAGTTTTCCCTTCCACCAATAGCAGACTTTTGCCCCCTGTTTTCCGCCTCCTCTGATCCTCCACCCTCTATATATACCCTTCCTGTTTACCTTTTATATCATTCCTTCCTTACTTGATAATGCTGGTTGTCCAGTGAAACGTGTCGTATATCCTGTATCATCATGTACTTTAATGTAACCCTGTACCACCATGAATTTTGCTCATCTCCTTCATCTACTTCCTGCCACCCAGCGAAAACTCATCAGAGACCTGGAAACTTTGAATAATAAAATTTCCAACGCAGAAATTGCCATTTCTTTCAACCTCGTATGTATTAAAGAAAATTTATTACCTGGCTTTACCAACATATATATATATATATATATATATATATATATATATATATATATATATGTTTCTAGTCTCTCAGTGGGGATCGAACCATCGACCATCAGGATTATAGCCGACGCTTTAATAAATTACACCACGGCTGTCTAAAAGCTTGATTAAAGCGTCGGCTATCATCCTGATGGTCGATGGTTCGATCCCCACTGAGAGACTAGAAACATTTAGTGGCTAACGTGTATTTGTGATATATTCTCAATATATATATATATATATATATATAATTTAACTTAAGAGATACATATCTTTTCATAGAATTTCATATAAATTCGTTTACTTAGATACATTTTTCTAAACTTTCATAAAAAAACTGGTATTGCTTATTTAATATTTAAAACATCTTGGAATTAATTTAGGATTTAAAGTTTCTATGTATTAATTTAGGATTTTCATATAATTGAGCTGAGGTTATGTACAGTCAATGTAGAGTGATCGATTTCAATCCTTCGTTTGTTTTACTTTACGGTAGTCAAGATATTTAGCACAAATAGTCAATAAGTTAAGTGTTATATATACTGTATATTTAGAGTATTCAAATGTCATTTAAAATGTTGTGTACTTATTTAGTCAATATAGAGAATTCGAATCAGTCATTCTTATGTTTAGTATGTGATATGTAAGCAGTCACAAAGTTGTCATTTTGTTACAATAAATTCTGTAATAGTGTAAATGCTGCAGGTTTTCGATTAAACTTTAGTAAAGGATTTTGTAGTACTTAAGCATTAATTTAAATTACTGTATAATTAAATATATATTTCATAGTAATTAATAACATTTATATTGAATGTTTTACATTCCTGGTCCCATTCTTGCTGAATTCATATAGGTATGTTTTCTTTTATAGGGATCTTGGCATTTTATCCTGATGATGGCTGCGAGAGGTTAGCCTAAAATTTAAAAATATACAAATAAGATCTTTCCAATGGTTAGAAGGAGCTTGCAAAATGTCTTTATCGCTTCAAGGCTAGTATATTAACCCTCATACATAGATACATTTTGTACTATGAGTATAAAGCATACAAAAGGCAGGTTGCCAGTAACGAGTGCCTCCCCCAAAGACAAAAGAATGACAAAGCCAAATTAATTCAAGGTACTTTGGCCCAACAGTCAAAATACCAGAACATCATTGAAATTCATGTACACTCGGATACCATAGTTTCTAGCCCACTTCTCTCTGGCAAGAGATGTGGCCGGGACCTTTACTGGACGACGGCCCACAGTGATGGTTAGGGGTGGGGAGTGAGGGCAGCGCACACACGAACACATAGTTGAGGACTTCGAATCCTGCCTAACTAATACATATGACATTCATCTTGTATTTTTAGTATATTATTATTATTATTATTATTCTTATAATATAGGTGGTCTAGTCACGATGTATTTTATTTATTTTGCATGCATCTCTCTCTCTCCCTCGTTAAGGTAGGTTCACACATAGGCGAGTCGGAGCGCGAGGCCAACGCGAGTCACACTCGCCGCATATCGCCGTTGATGGAGCCCGAACCCAACGCGAGTAGCAGCTGATGCGAGTAAACACGCATAGAACACGAATATAACACGAGTTTACACGAGTTTACGCGAGTTTACGCGAGTGTTGGCGAGTTTAACACGACCCCAAAACGCCCCGCCAACATTTGAAAAATAACGGTCAAATTCCAGGATACGAATAGTGCGAGTCTACAGGAGTCTACATGAGTGTCACAGGAGTCTACATGAGTGTCACAGGAGTCTACATGAGTGTCACAGGAGTCTACATGAGTGTCACAGGAGTTTACATGAGTGTCACAGGAGTCTACATGAGTGCTACATGAGTGTCACAGGAGTCTACATGAGTGTCACAGGAGTCTACATGAGTGTCACAGGAGTCTACATGAGTGTCACAGGAGTCTACATGAGTGTCACAGGAGTCTACATGAGTGTCACAGGAGTCTACATGAGTGTCACAGGAGTCTACATGAGTTTACACGTGTTTACACAAGATGAACGCGAGTCTACAGGAAGTTAACAGGAGTGTATGGAGTGTATATTCTACAGGAAGTTAACAGGAGTGTATGGAGTGTATATTCTACAGGAAGTTAACAGGAGTGTATGGAGTGTATATTCTACAGGAAGTTAACAGGAGTGTATGGAGTGTATATTCTACAGGAAGTTAACAGGAGTGTATGGAGTGTATATTCTACAGGAAGTTAACAGGAGTGTATGGAGTGTATATTCTACAGGAAGTTAACAGGAGTGTATGGAGTGTATATTCTACAGGAAGTTAACAGGAGTGTATGGAGTGTATATTCTACAGGAAGTTAACAGGAGTGTATGGAGTGTATATTCTACAGGAAGTTAACATGTATGGAGTGTATATTCTACAGGAAGTTAACAGGAGTGTATGGAGTGTATATTCTACAGGAAGTTACAGGAAGTTAACAGGAGTGTATGGAGTGTATATTCTACAGGAAGTTAACAGGAGTGTATGGAGTGTATATTCTACAGGAAGTTAACAGGAGTGTATGGAGTGTATATTCTACAGGAAGTTAACAGGAGTGTATGGAGTGTATATTCTACAGGAAGTTAACAGGAGTGTATGGAGTGTATATTCTACAGGAAGTTAACAGGAGTGTATGGAGTGTATATTCTACAGGAAGTTAACAGGAGTGTATGGAGTGTATATTCTACAGGAAGTTAACAGGAGTGTATGGAGTGTATATTCTACAGGAAGTTAACAGGAGTGTATGGAGTGTATATTCTACAGGAAGTTAACAGGAGTGTATGGAGTGTATATTCTACAGGAAGTTAACAGGAGTGTATGGAGTGTATATTCTACAGGAAGTTAACAGGAGTGTATGGAGTGTATATTCTACAGGAAGTTAACAGGAGTGTATGGAGTGTATATTCTACAGGAAGTTAACAGGAGTGTATGGAGTGTATATTCTACAGGAAGTTAACAGGAGTGTATGGAGTGTATATTCTACAGGAAGTTAACAGGAGTGTATGGAGTGTATATTCTATTTAATTTATTAATCTTGTATTTATTTATATTTCATGTTGGATATCAATCTGTATATAATTATTTGTCATCATATAATTATCCTTTGCATATATTCCACATCATTATTATTATGTATGGGTAGGAGGGTGGTGGGAGGGTGGTTTGGGGGATGGAGTGGGAAAGGTAGAAGCGTAATTGACTCATGTTACAAATATGAAGCCGATTGGTAAGGTAGTTTCACCACCACGGATTTTCCTTTTTTTCCTTATCTTCGTATGGATACGCTGGAATTGGGTGGTGGGAGGCGGTTGGGGGTGTGGTGGGGGGAAGGCAGAAGGGTAAGGGACTTGTCACACAAATATGGAACCGATTGGTGCAGTCGTTTCGCCGCCACAGATTTTCCTTTATTTTCCTATCTTCGTACAGATACGCTGGAAGTGGGTGGTGGGAGGTGGTTGGGGGTGTGGTGGGGGGAAGGCTGAAGGGTAAGGGACTTGTCACACAAATATGGAACCGATTGGTGCAGTCGTTTCGCCGCCACATATTTTCCTTTTTTTTCGGGACCGACAGTCAGCGAGTGTGTGGGAGGAGGAATTTGCGATTTTTTTTTGGGGGTAGCCAAAAGGGTAAGGTACATGTGGTAAAAATATGAAAGCCATAGGTGCAGTCGTTTCGCTGCTACGATTTTTTTTGATAATATAAACAGACTCGTGTGACACTCATGTAGACTCGCGTGACACTCATGTAGACTCGCGTGACACTCATGTAGACTCATGTAGACTCGCGATCATTAAATGTCTAAATAGTACAACGCGAGTGTCACGCGAGTCTACATGAGTGTCACACGAGTCTACAGGAGTTTGCGCGAGTCTACGCGAGTCTACGCGACTCTATGCGACTTGGCGTCCTACTCCCACTTGACTCTCCAATTTTTGTGTAGGTACAAACATTTTGGCCGCGTTCGCGAGTCTACGCGGTGCACCGCGAGTCCACGCGAGTCTGTGCGAGTGTCGGCGAATTTGGGATAATCATTGGCGAGTGCAAAAATTTCATCACTCGCGTTGGAGTTGCGCTCCGACTCGCCAATGTGTGAACCTGGCTTTACCATATTCTTGTTGCATCTTATATATTTTTTGATTTCCCGATTTCATATTACAGTCTTACCCTTTTATATATATATAAATATATCGTGATATTTATGGTTGTCATTATATATTCTATTTTGCAATATACTAGTACTATAAACATAGGTTTTTAAGAAAATATCCATGTGTGTTGGGGTAACGTTTTGATTTCATTATTTTACAGCAATCACATCACAAAATTACTCTACTAATTTAACTTGTCACAGAAAAACCTTCTATAACTAAAACGATACATTATATTAGAAACCCAGCAGTAGTTCTGCGCTCTATACATACTCATAATTATAACGTATGTAAATAGACAAAGTTGGAATAAGTCATACATAAAAACAATTTTACTATTACCATGGCAATAAATCCATGTATAGATAATATTAATAAATCCAAACCCAACATACTAGTATCATATGCACACACATTACACTCGCTCACCTGCAACCATGCAAACACACACGCATGCATGCATATGTTAACGCCTCGCATATATTGTATATACATTTTTTAAATGTAGTTCAAGTAACTGTAAAGGGTTGGCCAGAGTGAAATGTTTTAATCATAATTATATGTAGTCCATACAGACGGTTTCACTTAACAAAATGCCAGCAACTCGAGGACTTTTACCTATTTAATAATTATGTGTCCAACCCCCCTCTGCCTCTATTACCTCTTGTAATATATTGTGTTGGGAGTCTACTAGATTGCTACACAGGTTTGGCCGGTTCCTTATTCCCTCCCATACTTCTGTTGCTTTCCTCTCTACCGCTTCTTTCGTCTTGATTTCAATATGCCACTCACGAACCATACATGCCCAGAGATTTGCTATGGGGTTGCAATCAGCCCCTATAAATGGGTTTAGGGTCTGGTATGGCATACGCCCACACCGAAGGGAGGAAGGATGTTTCAAGAATATGCACATACTGTTCTCCATTCAAATGATCTTCAATGGTTGTAAGCTCTCCAACACCACCCCACCACATCCAACCATGCAGGGACACTGTCACACGACCGCTTCTTGATGCTTCATGAATATTATTTCTTGCATATCTTGTTGTTCTTAAACGCCAACACTGGCGCCCATGAGCGGAGACAGATGAAAATGTCTTCTCGTCTGTAAAAATTACAGACCTCCATAAGTCATCCCCCTTATTTATATATGCCTGAGCAAATCTTAAACGACCTTCTCTGTGTGCCTGACCAACAATAATAGAGCGTCGCGTTATCACCGCTGGTCTATTAGCCCTGGTTCTTGGTGGTCACACTTGTCGTCGTGGCAGCTGTTCCATACCTAGAAGATGAATATATATGTTATATTTCAAGACAAGCTTATTTCCTCCTTTACACTAGGCCTACTACATTAAACTGAATACTATAGGGTGCTGAAGCATTACAAATCAGGAAATTATTTATGTTGAATATATTTTTGTAGTTATTCCTGTTATTTTGCATTGATTAGAATCCTATACTTCATATTATTGAAAACATATACTATATATGCAATATTTCTTTTGGCATGAGTAAGTAGATCTACCGGCGTGAACTATTAGTTATTTGGTAGTGAAATTACTATTACTAGATAATATTATATAATAATGAAGTCCAGGGAAGGCTTCTAAATACATCAGTAGAGAGAGAGAGAGAGAGAGAGAGAGAGAGAGAAAGAGAGAGAGAGAGGGGGGGGGATGTTAACAGACTTGATATCAAGGAAAGAGGGAGAAGAGGTGAGAGTTAGTTGTTAGTGTATATCTACTTGGGTTGTGATGGTGGGAGGCAAAGAGGGCGTAATAGTGAGATCAGAAGTGGGAGGGAAAAGAAATAGGGAAGAGGAATGCGTCAGAACTTACTTAGCGACATTTGTGTGTGTGTGTGTGCGTCTGTGAATAGCTATTTCATAATAAGGTAGGTTATTGGTAGCATTTTGACCCATATATTAGTGAAAATGGTTGTCAAAACTACCACAAAGGAGGAAAGGGACCGCGTTCTTGCCATTAGAGAAGAAATCATGAAAATATAGGACATTTGTGACTGGTTGGTTGATCGAAAGCCACGGTGATTCACATTCTTACCACTGGCAGCCATCTTCCCCCCAAGGTTGTTTCACTGCCCTCAGATGACCGATACACTTCTCAGATAAGCAGTAATGAAAACATCCTTTATTATATCCACAGAACTCAAGTGCATGTACTCAAATTACTTCCATATAATTATGTCTTTGTACCATCTGCGAATCCCTCCAGCGCCTCCTCAACCTACCAAGCCGACGTGCCGCCATGAAACCACTCTTAACTAAACATTTGAAGCTTCATCGATTGCACTTTGCCAGCCAGTACATGCACTTTTTTTTCTTTCTATGTGAATGAATAACTGCCTGCAGCGAGTGCCTCCCCCAGATTTCAAAGAGTGACAGGGCCGAAATCAAAGGGCGTTCGAGCTGAAATGCCTGGATACACAGAGTTTGAAGCAATTTAAGTCATAGGAAGAGGGAAAGATTGATTCGGGGAGAGAGTTCCAGAGCTCAGCAGTTGAATAAAAGAAAGTCTGAGAATAGCGTTTCACTCTTGGGTTGGAGAGTTGCACAGAGTAGGGGTGGGATTGTGTTGCAAGGCAGGTACTACGTACCCTACGTAGAGGAGGTGGTATACACTGGGAAAGCTCCGAGGAACACTGATTATTGTAGTAGCGATAGAATAGTGAGAGAGATGCAACATTGCGGCGAAGAGAGAGAGATTGCAGAGAATTGGTGAGTGGAAGGAAGTTAATGATACGAAAGGCTTTCCTTTCTACTTTATCTAGGAGTGCGGTGTGAGAGGATCCTCCCCACACATGTGAACAATACTAAATACAAGGACGCACTGTGCCGCTGTACAGAGCAAGTAGCTGCGCAGGGGTAAAGAACCCCTTGAGGCGATTCAGCACACCCAGCTTCTGGGAGGCTGCCTTAGCGAGACTGGTAATATGGTCTTTCCAAGTGAGAGCAGAAGAAAAAGAGACACCGAGAACATTGAGGGAAGATGAAGGGTTGATTTTTGTATTGTTGAAGAATAAGGGATAGTCCTCTGGAGGTTCCTGATGGGTAGTAAGATGGATAAATTGAGTTTTGGAAGCATTAAATGTAACAAGGTTTTCTCTACCCCAATTGGAAATAGTAGCTAGATCTAAGAAGATAAGCATTTTATGGCTTCATTATGTTTACTATTGAGAGACTGCTGGCTGGGGCGTTCTGGAAAACTAATTGAGTGGTGTAAAGTAGAGTCGTCTGCATATGAATGGATGGGACTAGATGTCCAGTTGAGAAGATCATTTATGAAAATTACAAAGAGAATAGGAGATAGGACAGAACCCTGAGGAACACCGGAGTTGATAGGATGAGGAATTGAGCGATGGCCGTCCACAACCGCAGCTATGGAACGGCCGGAAAGGAAATTAGAGACAAAGGCGCAGATGGAGGGACAGAAACTGAAGGAAGGCAGTTTGGAAATTAAAGATTTGTGCCAGACTCTATCTAAGGCCTTCGATATGTCGAAGTGCAACAAAAAAAGTATCACCGAAGTCCCGAAAGTTGGGTGACCAAGAGTTAGTAAGATATGAAAGAAGATCACCAGTAGAGCGACCCTTAAGGAAGCCATACTGGCGATCTGAGAGCAGATTATGAGCAGAGAAATGCTTAAGAAATTTGGAAGCAAGAATAGTTTAAAAAACTTTAGAGATGCAAGAGATGAGAGCAATTGGACGATAGTTGGAGGGTTGAGAGCGGTCACCGTTCTTTGGGACAGGTTGAATGAGAGCAAACTTCCAGCAAGAAGGAAAGACGTTAGAGGAGAGACAGAGACGAAAGAGTTTGCCTAGTCAGGGAGTCAGCACCGAAGCACAGTTTATAAGTACAACAGGAGGAACACCGTCTGGACCGTACGCCTTCTTAGTATTAAGCCCAAAGAGGGTAGAAAGTACATCTTTAGAAGAGATTAGGATATTAGGCAAAAGTAGGAGAGAGGGGGGTGGAGAGGGAGGAATAGCACCGGAATCATCCAAGGTAGAGTTTCTGGCAAAAGTTTGAGCAAAGAGTTCAGCTTTGTCAGAGGAAGAAGTGATGGTTGTGCCATCAGAGTGGAAAAGGGGAGGGAAAGACGAGGAAGAAAAGTTGTTGGAGAGATTTTTGGCTAGATGCCAGAAAGCTTGGGAAGAGCTAGAGTTGGATAGTTCAGTGCATTTATTATTGATGAAAGAGTGCTTGGCAAGTCGAAGAACAGATTTGGCTTGATTCCGGGCAGAAACATAGGAAGAATGAGATTCTTGAGTTTTAAGGCGTCGGTACAGTTTGAATGCTTCCTCCTTGTTGTGGACAGCAGTAGAACAAGCGTGAGTAAACCAAGATTTTTTTGCATTAGACTGAGAGAAAGAAAATGGAATGTACGCTTCCATGCCCGAGAGGATTACCTCAGTTATGCATTCAGCACTCTCCGAGGGTCCTCGGCCACGGAAGCAGAAGTCATTCCATGGGAAATCAAAGAAGTACTGCCGGCGAGCCTCCCAGTCAGCAGCGCTAAAGTGTCACAAGCGCCGCCGGCTGGGAGGATCGGATGGCCGTACTGAAGAGATAGGACAGGTGACGGAGATAAGTTTATGGTCGGAGGAGCCCAAAGGAGAGAAAAGATTGACAGTATAAGAAGAAGGGTTAGAAATCAGAAATAAGTCAAGAATGTTGGGCCGATCTCCGAAGCGATCTGGGATACGGGTGGGTTGCTGGACCAGCTGCTCTAGGTCATTTATGATAGAAAAGACGTAGGCTTGTTCACCAGGTTGGTCAGTAGAGTGAGAGGAGAGCCATTGGCGGTGGTGAACATTGAAATCTCCTAAGATGGAGATTTCAGAGAAGGGAGAGATAGACAGAATGTGTTCCACTTTAGAGTTTAGATAGTCGAAGAATTTGGGAAAGTCGGTAGAGTTAGGGGAAAGATAGACAGCACAGAAATATTAAGTATGAGAATGACAAGATAGTTTGAGCCATAAAGTTGAGAATTCAGAGGAGTCGAAATCGGGAACACGAGAGCAAGTGAGTTTGTTGTGCACGTATGCACAACATCCGCCTCTGGCTTTGAAACTAGGATAAAGAAAGTAGGAGGATACAGAGAAGGGGCTGCTGGTAGTTCCTTCAGACACCTGAGTTTCGGTGAAAAAAAGAAGACCAGGTTTGGAGGAGGAGAGATGGTGTTCGATAGAGTGAAAATTAGAGGAACCGCCCCGAATATTGCAAACGTTGATAGTAAGAGTGACAGGCTGTGGTCCAGAGTATTTAGCAGGGTCGTCAGGGGAAGGTCGGGCATGTGTGGGGGTATTTATGGTATCACTGGGGACTCTGAGGCTGTGCCTTTGTTCATAATTTTTGTGTTTAATAATTATGAAGGAGGAAGTGTGGTGTGCATGTTAAGTGTAGTGAAGTTGATAGGAGGACGAGGGGTTTGTGAGAGCATGCTGGATTACTCTCAGTGTAAGTGAGGCACAAAGGGAATCAGTAAGAGAGGCCAAGCAAATGAAACAGGAGTTCCAGTGATTGCTTATCAAATGCCCACAGCCTCTCCTGGGTATAGCCCTGTTCGATTGGCACATACAATCTACCCCCATTCCCCCTATTAGTCGCCTTGTACGACACACAGTAGGACGCGTGGGGTATTCTTTTTTTCCTCCACCATAAGATGGTGGAGGAAACTGGACCTCAGAAGACTGGCAAACAGTGTGTTTCTCCGACGAAAGCACATTTCATTGCAGCAGGGCATGTGCCAATCTAGTCATTCGCCTGGCAGGGAGAACCAGGTACAACCCACGATTCACAGCTAATATGGCCAAGCACCCTGCCTCGGTGATGGTTTGGGGTAGATTTGGTGGCGACAGTAGTGCTGGGGACCTGATTTTTTCTGGATAAGAAAACAACCATGCATGGGAGCTAATTTTTTCGACTTCATCAAGAATCAATTGGATTTTATTCTCGACTGCAACCGACCTGGGGCAGTCTTTAAGCATGATGGGGCCCCCTGTCATAAAGCAAAAGCATTTTCAGTGGCTGAAAGAGTATAACATACCAATATTGGAGAGGCCAATTAATTCGCCAGATCTTAACCCCATCAAGAATGTCTGGGCCCATGTTAAGGAGTCCCTGTCTAGCATCCCGACAACTTTTGTGCCAAATCTCCAGGAAACAATCTCAAAGATCTGGCAGAATATTAATCAGGAATATTTCGAAGACTTGGCCAGCAGCATACCCTAACGACTCAATGACGTCATCGCACTCAAGGGGGATATCACCAAGTACTTTGGTAAGCAATAACAGTTATTTGGTAATAATATATCTCATTTATTACACGTTTTCCAGGAAGTTCTTCTTGTATACACTATATATATATGCACACATACACAACTATTGGAGCTAATTATTTAGAAATATTACTATAATCAGTTCAATGTTAGGCATTCGTCAAGTAAATATTCAAAACATGCAGTTTTATTTACTAAATGTGAAAGATATATGAAATATTTCATAGTGTATGTTTGCTAATTATATGCACTTATTCTCATTTCCACCTCTCATGATCTATGCCACGATCCTTCACATTATGTATGCCACGATACGCTCGACAATGCCACCCTCTAGCATCCATTGCATCTAACTTGTTGAATAATATGCAGTGTAGAGTAGGAATGCGGTAGGTTATTGAGATTATCATTCTCCAAGTTCACAGACAATTCTGTTTTCAATACAACTTACCATATGTTCATGATATATATTATATATACCTAAATTGATCTACACTACAGCCACTGTATCACAAGTAGTCAAAGCTCACTGGGGTTCTAATACAGTTCACCAGTGACATCTACGCCATACTACATTAATATTACCGTTAAGAATTTAATACTTAGTTCATAATTATAAGAAAATCTCTTCCGAGAAATGTAAACTGAGTTATGGTGTATCTTCTGAGTGGTCTGCAGTCACTTCTGTAGTTCCTTAGGGATCTGTCCTTGGCCCACTTATGTTTATCATATATGTCAATGACATACATATTGGTTTGTTGAGGGTGATCTCTAAGTTTGTAGATGACTTAAAACTTGGAATAAATGTGAAAGACCCCAAAGGGGTTGAACAACTCAGGATTGACCTCAACGAACAGGGTGAATGGTCGGAGAAATGGCAGATGCCTCTAAACTTGGAAAAGTGCAAGGTGATGCATATCGTCCAAGCAATCCCCAAGTCAGGCTATTCACTATTGGGAATGCCTCTGGAAGTGACTAGCTTGGAAAAAGGATTTAGTTGTTCTAATTAGTAGTGACCTAAAGTTTTCCAAGAAGTGCATTCAAGTAGAGAAGAAACCTCTGACATTATTGGGCTATATTAAGAGGCAATTTAAGTAGAGAAATAAGGAATTAGTCTTCACGTTTTGCAACTCTCTGATATGGCCTCTCCTTGTAGTGTAGCGGCTTAGTGGCAGAATTTCTGGTAATTGTGCATTTCGTGATAAAAGTATCAAAATTGGCACACGCAATCAAATAGTCAGTATAATCAAAATTACATATTGAGCCATTATAGACGAGTCATTTGAGACTAGTTTGACATCTCTACCATGGTATACAGTTTGGGGCAAAAATCGGTGCTTAAGAACTCATATGGAATGTAATTACATTCTGAAAGGAGGCTGCTAAAGCCAATTTAGAGTAAACCTATGATGGCCCAATATCTTATTTTGATTGTATTGACTATTTGAATGTGTGTTCCAAATATTTTACTTGTATCACGAAATGCACAATTTCTCTACCGAACTGCCTCACTATTGAGTATGCTCTTCAATTCTGGTCTCCAGCATTCAGGAAAGAGATAGAGCGACTGGAAAGAGTACAAGATAGAGCTACAAAGCTTATTCCATCGCTTAGAAAACTGAGCTCTGAGGGCCGGCTGAGAGCTCTTGATCTCTTTCCGTTGGAGACACACGCAGACTACGAGGTCAGCGCACGTGAAATTTGTTAAATATTTAATGGGTTTGGCAATGTGGATTATAACAAAATGTTTAGCCTCAATATGAATACAAACCATGGCTGGAAATTAGAATTGAAAAGGTTCAGCACTAGTATTTGTGGAAACTTTTTCACATATAAGATCTGTTCTACCTGGAACAAACTTCCCTCCGAAGTTGTAAACAGATCTTCAGTAGAGCAGTTCAACAAGAGAGTAGATAGTATTTTGCACACTCTGTGTGTAGTACACTAAACAGTCTCTCCTTCCACTTCGAGTATTTCCTCGAAATGGACTGCATAGTCTCTGAGATACTAACTATTCCTTGTTATTCCTTGTAACTATCTCTCTCTCTCGTTGGTGGTAGGAGGGTTGACAGGTGTTCTCGACCTGGTCTCCTGGTAGCCGGACATTCAGGTGCCTTGGGTACCTGGTACACCTTATTCTTGTAATCTGCAGGATTCCCAAGCATGGTTCTATGAAGTAAATGAGTGAAGAAGCAAAGTGTATGTTGTATTAAAATGTACTATTAAACTCTTCAACTATGTTATTCATCCTCTAGGTAGTGATTAGAATCAAACATACACTAGCCATTATAATTCATCTAAAGTATATGCACGACTTTTCGACGAGTGTTAATATCATGACGAATTTCATTAAATATGTATACTGTACTTTGACGTTACTTCATATACAATAATAATAATATTATAGCAACTGAGTAATGACTTCTCAATGCCATTGCTATGTCACGTAACGAAACGCTGCAAATGTGTTGACATCTTAGGACAGCAAAAATACAAACTAATTTTATTTATAAATTTATTTCTGAATCAAATAATACATTTTGGCCAATATGGATTTTTTTTTTTAGTTCGCCAGTGATTCATTAAGGGGAGATTTTAAGTTTGTTCCCTATACCACCATCCATCTTAAAATTACACCCTCTAGACCCCCTTTCAAGATACATGTATGCATTTTTCGGTAGAATAATGATCCGGCCAAAGGCAGGTTCCTCTTTTATTACAAGTTCGCTATCGCTCACCAGGAAAATAATCAACACCTAAATGGCACGAAAGGTCTTAAAATTGACAAACATGGGGCGACAGTTCTGAAAATTGTCAAACTAATGAGGAAAACTTATTAAACTCTCAAATGCAATGGGGCTAAACATGAGGGAGAAAGGGATCCAGGAAAAATATCCTCAATTGGAAATCTCCCCTCATCCAATTCCCACCGATTACTGGTGAAAAATAAGGTCGCGTGAGGAAAGTATGTTAGGCTGGGAGTGAGATATGACACGAGAGGGAAATATAATTTGAAGATGATGATGATGATGAAGGTTGTGGGTGTGTGGATGATAGACGGACCGGGAGACATGGCATGGAAGAACAAGGTGTTGAAGAGTGAGGTTGATGAACAGGATGACATGCTATTGTGTGTGTAAGCGTGTTTGTTCTGTTATATATATAGTTCACCATCAGAGGGTATACCTTGTGGATTATGGCAACGATTTCATAGGAACCTAGACAGTCGGTGTTGGTAGGCTGTTCATAGTTTCAGGTAGATGACGTGCATAGTACTCATAGCATATATGCACATGCACACACTTTATCATTAGGGTACTGTTATCCTAATGCAGATTGTATATTATAGGTTAGTGGAATGCTAAGCTATTTATGAATGAGTATTCCAAAACATAATAAGAAAGGACTTGTCTTGAAACTGACTAGTACATCACGAATAGAAACCCAATGCTATGCCAATTATTTTATTTGTTTTCCCCTATGTCTCAACCTCGGGACTGTAGGCTGTGCATTAGCCTGTAACTCTTGTGAGGCCCCAATATTATCAATTGAATCTTGGAGATGCTGGGTGCTTCATAATTGTGTCACACTAGATGGTTTCAGTGGAGCTTCTAGGTGTTGGTTGCTTCCTTTCTGCTGCTCTAGATGACGACACCCTATAAAATGTTAATATACGTAACTTGATTTGGTGAGAGCAGCTATACGGTCGTTCACATCATCTTCGAATATGGTCGGGCATCTGCTATGCTATGAATTAGTGATGCTATAGGGGGTATTTTCTTGACATATCGTTTTAGCCAGGACAATGTGTAGAACAGCAGGAACGATCAGATCTCGTCGGAAAAATAACTGACATCTGGCGTGGACTCGACCCAAGGTTCTTTTGGTTTGCCGTCCACGACACTATCCACTGTGCGTGTAGTTTTCACACAGACACTTTTTGTATGTTGTGGTAGCCGATTTCAGAACTATCAAATTACCAAACAAAGATATTACACACTTACATAAATTTGGTTTAAAAAGTGTCTTTATTATTTATTAAATGTTTTTTTAATTTACCATTTAGTTGGTGAAGAACCATCATAGGCTGCAACAGTAGTGGGTAAAGGCCGTAAAGACACAGTAGCATTATGGAGATCTAATAAACAAGTTAGAAAGTAGGAGTAGGAGAATAAACAGATGGCCAGTTTTGACGGTATATCACTTTTTACTAATGTTCAGACAAATATAGCACTAGATGTGTAAAATGGAATTTTATCTGTGAACGACGCTTTGCTTATTCCCATAACTGATTTTATTGACTTAGTAGAAGTATGTGTCTATATTCTATGAATAATGAGTGTGCATACATGGTTTTTGTGCAGGCATAACCGTCGTGTATGGGTGTGATGAAAGCTTGCACAATTGATTGACACCATGTATTAGATACACTTTAATAATCGTTTCGTCAATCATGTTTGTGCACTAATAATTGATAGTGTATGGGGGCCTTAACTGTCTCTTTACTTACTTAGTTAGTTACAATAGGATTTCAGAGGCTATCAACCCTATTGGATTAAGCCAGCTCACTGCAAGTCAGGAATAACGTCAAAACTGGAGCCTCTTTTCGAGAACTCCAGTCTCTTTACTCTTCTATACACAGATAGCAGGAATGGCGATGAGCAGTCCAATTAGTGTTTTTTTCTAATTAGTTACTAGAACATTTAAAAGCAGCTAGTTTTTAGTAAGATAGTCCCTAGAGATTTTAATTGGTTTAGGTATGAAAATTATATTTTAGTAAGTGATAGCTCCACGTAGATTGAACTCAGGGAATCTTAGAAATAAGATAACAAACGTAGAACCTAGCATTCAATTTTCTGTAGAGTACGAAAATGACGATAGATTATCCTTCATTGATTCTTTTTTAGTAAAAGACGGACACAATTTAAAGTATTCAGTTTTCAGAGAACCAACTAAAAAAATTACCTCGTACACTTTTATTCATCCACTGATAATAAGACAAAGCAAGGAATTGTGATTGGCTTATACCTTGAGGATTTGCTTGGAGGAATATTTGCAAGATGAACAATCGGTAATGTCGGGATAAAGGTAAATGACCGGAAACATAACTTGAGTGGGGAGCAATCCTGCGAGTGTGACAACGATAGCAGGCAAGCCAAGGGCGCTTTGCGTGGTCCCCAAATCAGGCGAACCCCCTGACAAATGGCTCAAACTGCTTGAGGGACTGATCACGCCTGCCATGTTTGTCACACTCACGGGTGGCGATGACTTTCGCCCACCCCTTGGGACATCACCCACTCAAGTATCAATGCCTCACATTCTTCTATTCGGAACTCAGACCGGGTATATAAGCTGCCACCAGCAATAGTTCACCTTGTCCACGGCGAGTAATCTCCGACCTATCAGGCTGGGTAAGGAGGAACGCCCTAGCATCTGACCCAGTTTGGAGATGCAATGGAACATTACTCGCCATAGTTAGGTAGTCAAGTCAGTGTAATTATAGAACAAAGAATTGTGTGGGAAACTCTCGAAAATGACAAACAAAATAAATCACAGAACTTTTTTTTGTTAATTGGTGGTTGATAAGAAAACAATATTCAGCTTAGGAAAGATCCTGGCAAGGTCGCCACTGTTACGACCGGCAGTAGAAGCTTCTAGTCATTGGACTAACACAGACCATTGAATACTCAGCACCTCCTAGCCTCAACTCGTAACACAGCCTATCGCAACAGAACAGAGCTCATACGCAACTACCAGGCTCTCTGGGGACCAAAGGTGCAGACAATCCCCCAATACAACCAATGCAATCAATTGGAACCCCTAGTTGTGGTGAAAAGATGTCTTGAGCCACAACTATTGACAAAACTCAGTACCGAAATGGCAAAATTGAGGAGGATCGTTCCTAAGCTGCACAAAAAGAGAAAGCTCTGATTTAATTTACGTAAATAATATTATGGTAAATACATGCCAACAAATGCAAAGGAATGCCAAAATAATGAAGCAAGTATCAAGTAAATAAAATTAATCAAACATCAGACAAACACCGATCAATCCACCAATGCACCTAACTATCCTAACAATCGTTGAGGCGTCCTAAGCCAGCTTAAACTCAACAGGTTTATATAGTTGTTAGCGGAGAAATAATACCCAGGTAGGCAAACACAGCCTGTAACAAATATAAAATGCCAAAGTCTATTTTGTCCGGACTATTAGCCTGCCTGGGCCGAATTAATTCTCCCTGTAACTGAAGACTAATGAAGTCCTCCACCCTCTACTTCGAACCAGGCACCCTAATAGTCTGGACCCCTAACTAAAACAATGCTCATGAAATAAATAATGGTTGGCTGGGATCAACACAAGCCACTGCAGGAATAATAAGAAAATAATAAAGAGCACTAGGTCTAGCTATTATGCCCGCAAGGAATAATTTTCTCCCCCTCCACCAACACCGAAGTGTACTGTCCCTACCACACCTTGACAAATTGCCCAGCGTGACCGAAGCCGCTCCAAGGACCCTATGTTAATTGTGTGATATATATATATATCACACACAAATACTGTCCTCTCTCCCTCCCTGCCCACCCCAAACCAACTTCCAGAAGCACATCCATACTCATATCTCTCGCCGATCCATTCACTCACTCATAGACAACACGCAGCTGCAAGCACGACCTCCCGAAATCCATCCTTCCGAATCCTCCCTTCCTCGCGAGGACAGAGTCCATCTGGCCAGGCTGAGATGCGGACACCATCCAGCTCTTCTGAGCTATCAGAAGAGACTGGATGACTCCGTCGTCGACACCTGTCCGAGATATAACACAGCACCCCATCAAACACACCATAGAAGACTGCATTTTCACACAACCACTTACGCCAACAACACAATCTACACTCAATGAGAGCTCTGTGGGAAAGCCCGATCGTGGCCATGGCCTTCCTCAGGGACTCGGGGCTGTTCGGCCAGGCAGCTTAGGGAACAACAACAACAACAACCACACCTTGACAAGGCCAAGGTTTGCGGCGCATCTAAGCGTACCTAAGAGCAGAAGAGAAGCACATATGGAAAAATAATAAAATATGCAATCACAATACGATCGACACACAAGCCACCCACACCCCATAGAATCCATCTGATATTACGTTAACATGCCAAAGAATAAATATATGCCAATAAATAAATAATGAAATAGATAAGCAAAAGATGGATGTTTCTCTCTTGAAAGGGAAATGCGGACTGTTATTCGTTCAGCCGGGATTTACCAAGGCCAACAACAGATGGTGCTACTTTTTACCCAGCATGGGTGATGGTTCTAAACCGTAACTCCTTACTTAACATAGTACTACTACTATGACAACTAGGATCATATAAGATTTAACAACTAAATACAGAATGCTTACACAACACATACAATGATATGCGCACTGTATCAATATACTGGAAAAGCCCTTTAATAATGAATGGGTAACAAAATTTTGCGGGAAAACGGCAGATGCTACCAGATCAAACCCCACATTTTAAAGAATGGGAAAACCAAAGAGAACCTGCAATTGAACGAAAATATGCGTATTTGAAAAATTATACTATAAGGATAATATCGATTACTACCACACAACATATTGAAATTACCGCAAGGCGGTATAATATATTATTCACCATGCGAATATATGACCAAGGCTTCATAGTAATTTATGGACATTAATTAACTTAATTAAGCATACGACGGTGGGCCATGGTAACAACGTTCACCCTCAGCTTGCTCATCCCACATACCACACCAAACTCTTTGAATACTCGCTTAAGTTTCTCCTCAGAATCCTCCACCAACGCTGTGTCATCAGCAAACAACAACTGGTTCAACTCCCAATCTCTACAATTCTTTCCTACTAAACCTAAGCCTCTACCATAGTTTTCATTTTCACCTCCCTCACCACACTATCCATATACTGTATACATTAAACAATATCGGGGACCACTTCCTATTCTAACACACGCTCTACTCTCTTCGTAAAAACTCTTGACTGCTCTTAACAATTGTCCTCCTATTTCATAATTATACGGTATTGTTACGACTGGCACTACGAAATGAACAAGGGCACTTAATATTTGAATAGAAGATAGGCTATATCTGCAACAACGGTACGCTAATTCCAAACCCTAGAACTATTAAGCCGGTGAACAAAACACTTAAACCCTCCAGAGTTAATCTACTGGATAACGGGGTATCAATTAACTGGGTTTAGTGCACTTCTACAAAGGCTTTCCGGTGACGGCAAAGCCTACTCACAACAGGAGTACTTACGTTACTAAAATGCTCTCAAGTAATAACAATGCTTAAATAAACTATAACAAGATTTAATAAAGGAGTATATGCTTACGTTAACTTTAGTGTGAGTCTGAACTCAACACTAAACTCTTCAATGCTCTATGAAAACACTGGAAGTCTAGTCCTACAGCAAACAGATATGGAATCTTCTGAAAACGTCTGATGCTCTAAGATGCTCGTCGAATATAGAACAGAAATAATGCAGGGGCAGGACACCAAAGCGTGTATCTTAAATACACCAACAAGTAGGATACATATATATAAAACAAGGGAGTGCAACAACTCTGTGACAGCACTAATAACAGCCACTCAAAAACAGTACTTCCTTAGCCAACGTAACAGCCAAACTGGGTTGTGCACTATGCATCAACCTAGGCTAAAATAATACATGAATAATTCCTAAAGCATACGCAGTTAAAGTTAATAAACACAATGCTGTCTTTCTCACTAATAAAGTCTAGCAGCGGCATAAAAGGTACAAGGAGCCTAGGCAGAGCACAAGCATGCTCGTAGCCTACTGTCTCCCTTTGAACAGATTTCCCCTAATGTTACGTTAAGTGACTAGGAGGCTCTCTTGGTAAGTCCAGATCTCAAGTATCTGGTCTTACCCTGGCGCTCCACAAAGGTCAACAAAATGAGGTAGCAAGCATACAAGCAAGAGTAGGCAAAAGCCCTTCGCTTGTATGCTGCTACGCTCGCAAAGGAAAAATATGCACAAGGGTTACAGGCTACCTAGCTTCGTCGAAGTCGTACAGGCTCTGACTTGCCATATACATAACTCAGACAACGACTAAAGATACCCTCCACTGTCTAGCATTAAATAGTAGGAAAGAACATCCCAATAATTAGAAGCACCCAATACTATGATCCCATGTGACTATGACTCTAATAATCCCTAAAGCTAGTGCAAAACATATATGTGAGAACTGGTGCTGGTAATACGACTGGCCGACTATGGAAGTCGTATGAAGAACCAGAAGGGATAAGTAATTGAATAAATATAAGAAGTATGGAAAAGAAGAAGTTCAGAGAGAGAAACAGTAGTAAAGAGGGTTAGATTGGGGACAGATTGCAAGGGACATCTAGGACCAAGCACAACATACCAAGCTCTAAGGAGACACGCGGGAAGGCTCCCCCACCCACCGAGCTAATACAGCAGCCCCCAATCACAGACGACTACGTCATGAAGAGCAGGCGTCATATGACGCGTCAGGCCCGCCGGCCAATCACGAGAGGGTGGCACAGCCCAAGCGAGGAATGCGCACGTACATACGCACGTACATACACACGCACACACTACCACCTCGCTGCCTCCCTTATCTCTCTCTCCTTGCAATTCACACTACATATCTTATACTCTGTCAATGATACAAAATACTTCCAAGTGTCACAGACAAGAATGAAGACAAACACTGAACTGTCTGTGACAACATGAATACTAAGAAAGAAAGAACATCATTCTACGATTATTATAGCCCATTTCACTGCCCTGGCGAGCGCTAGCGAGTACGAGTACATTCTGGCAAGCTGGCCAGTGTAACACCCCGCCCAAGATGTGGGATGTTTTAACCTCAGGTAAACGCCACATATGACCAGACAGAATGCCCACAAACCCTGCATCACCCAGCTACTCCCCCAAGTTGTGAAAACAAGGCACAATCACAAACATAAAACACTTCATTATATACACAAAAATCTGCACAACACTTCCCAAAAATAATAGTATCACTTAACAATATTACGCTCAACGAGCAAGCTTCACCAAGCCTAGCCTACTAAGACAAAAACTCAGAATGTCTTAGATTCTTGCTGTAACATACTGCACTTATATACTATCAAAAAGAAAGAGTTTTTATGTGAGGTTTATATATTTTTTAATAGTGTTTTTGGCGGCTTTGCACTACAGGGGCAAGCCTAATTTTTCTCCACTCTCAAACCAACACTGACTGAACGGCGAGGGTGCTCCTTGAAACATACCCTCCCGTGACAAACAATCAGCCAGAACATTATCAGTGCCCTTAACATGCCACACATCCAACTTGTGTTCCGGCAGAAAAACAACACCTGACACTGATAAACTGCCCAGTCCATCACAAGACTGGCACTTTTCTTCGCTCTCTCCGGCAACGGGACCTGCCAATAACCTTTCACTATTTCCACCTTAGTGATAAACGAGGCAGCCCCAATGTGGTCTATGGGGTCGTGAACTCTGAATAAGGTATAGGCGTCTGTCAGGGATGATGCACCAACACTCTTGCAATCAACACACACACAGATCTTGCCACTTAACTCAGGTTGCAAAGTTACTGGCAACGACCACTCACGATATCCCTTATCCCTCAGACCCTTCTTCAACATGTAGTCCAGCTCTACTTTTACGACAGGCTGTCGAGCAGGATTTATGCGGTAGGGAGCCAATTTGAGCCTTGCACTGTCTCCAGCCTCCATGTCGGGTGCCACCCCGTACATCAGGCCTGGAGAATCAACAAACATGCGGACGTACTGCCACAGCCTAGTAAACAACTTCTCTTGACGCTTAGGAACAAGAGGTTGCAACTTATCTCGAAGAACAACATGCTCATTGCCCTCCCACAACCCAGCCGGGATTCCAGTTTCTAAACTATAGCCTCCCTCCTTCTCCACCTCTGTCCCTAAAACAGTCAGGTCATGAGAGGGACAATCTGTACCACCTGTGCAGTCACTCCCACAGTTCATAAGTGCTAATGCTTCCTTGCCGATACCGTACATGCGCACCCCCGCATTCCTTGCGACTATATCTGCCTGTGCAGCATCACCGCCTTCAGCGCCACGGCCCGATACAGTCGGTCTATGGTAGGGCTGTTGCATTTTACTAAAGCAGCATTGGGAGGCTATGCGATGGTCGGGCGTATCTAGTTCATAGTTAACCTCACCAATCTGTTTAATGTCCTGATACTGAACACCACCCTTAGCAGCCATGGGTCGACCCTGAACTGACAACCATGCCAAATCCTCGTCGCCCACCTTGAACAACCGAAACAACGAGGCCAACGGTTTACTCACACCCAAGTGACCTGCCAGCGGAACATCGTGCACCGCATTAGTTGTGAGGCCTGGGTGCTCGGCACAAACAGTGGGGTATGAACCGAGCAGGTGCTGGATCGCCGCACGCTGCTGCTCAGGCAGGTGCTCAAGCGCTTCCACAGCCACCTGACTCGTGTTCCCCGCCCACTGCTCCGCCGAGACATGACAATCCCAACTTTCCACCACCTGTGCCTCACTGCCCCCCTCTCCTTCTCCACCTTGGCCGCTGCAGACCAACACAGGGACAGTAGGCTGCTCAGGTGGGTGCCTCACAAACTCCTTCAACAGGTTCACATGACATGCTTCCCCGTCCTCATCGAGTTCAATAGCCCCGTTCCCACAACTCTCAAGACTACGATCTTCTAGTTGCACCTGGGAACTACTCTGTCGCGGAGTGCCATCACGCCCTACCATGTCACTAGGGGGGACAGGTTCTGGGGCCACTCCGGAACATAAATTTGGTGCAAGTACCGAGTCACCAAGGAGTGTCGCTGGGTCCAAACTCTCAACCCGACCACCAGCCTTGACTTTCTCCTTCCGACCTTTCCTCCGCTGGTCTGAAACCTGGGTACTAGGCTGTGACACCTGAGCGGACTGAGATCTCTCGAGCCTCTCTTGCCCCTCTCTACTCATGTCGGCCGCCCTCTCGGCAACGACTAAGGGTGGAACCTCTGAAGCAGGCAGCGCAAAGTCGTTACCGAGAAGGAGGTCGACCCTCTCAACTGGCAATTTCTCCACAACACCCACATCCAACTCCTGTGTCACACCTTCCACCTCAAGCTCCACTCTGACCAGCGGGTAAGACCGCGTAGCATTGATACCTTGAACCACCACAACCTGAGCCGCGTTAATAGGCTTGCCAGTGAAGTTCTTAATGCAGTTGGGATGTGTGTACATGCTTAGATTGATATGCAGGATTCGAAGTTGCATAATAAATCGTAGGCAATGTCCACCATTCTTTTACTGTCTTCGTGGTGCGATGCATAAGGTGTTGATTTTCGGTGTGAGCATCCTGGATTCGAATCCACGGACTGCCACATGTGTTTGTAAATTTCATTAATCGATTTTAGGAGTATAGTTGGTTGTTGGAAGGAACATAATAATTGATATTGGTTCAGGGGTAATTTATCGAGAGGACTTCCCTAGTGGTTAAGGCCCCATTAATTGCTCTTTCCATTCACATATGCATAGCTACGTGAGTTGCAGTTGGGATGTGTACATGCTTAGATTGATATGCAGGATTCGAAGTTACATAATAAATCGTAGGCAGTGTCCACCATTCTTAACTGTCTTCGTGTGCGATGCATAAGGTGTTGATTTTCGGTGTGAGCATCCTGGATTCGAATCCACGGACTGCCACATGTTTGTAAATTTCATTAATCGATTTTAGGAGTATAGTTGGTTGTTGGAAGGAACATAATAATTGATATTGGTTCAGGGGTAATTTATCGAGAGGACTTCCCTAGTGGTTAAGGCCCATTAATTGCTCTTTCCATTCACATATGCATAGCCTACGTGAGATGCAGTTGGGATGTGTGTACATGCTTAGATTGATATGCAGGATTCGAAGTTGCATAATAAATCGTAGGCAGTGTCCACCATTCTTTAACTGTCTTCGTGGTGCGATGCATAAGGTGTTGATTTTCGGTGTGAGCATCCTGGATTCGAATCCACGGACTGCCACATGTGTTTGTAAATTTCATTAATCGATTTTAGGAGTATAGTTGGTTGTTGGAAGGAACATAATAAGTGTCTGGGAAGTGCCCGTATCATGCAGCAGCTCAATCCTATGCTCCACACCAGCCCACCTCACAGTGCCGTGCCCCCTATGACCACAAAAAGCATCTCGGATGGGTGACGAGCCCTCCTGCTGCTTCTGCACCGACTGTGACTTCGCAACCGACATATTACCCCGGGCAAACGCAGAAGACCTCAAAGACACACCGATGTTGCTCACTAGTGACACCACTGCTGTAGGCGGTGTGCTCGGACATGAGCGCGCAATATGCCCCTTCTCATGACACTTGAAACACTCCACTTCGCTCTTGGACTTCCTCTGAGGTGAGGAAGGGCCCTGGCCTTTCTTTAACGGGAAGAGTTTCGACTTGGGATCAAAATTGGCACCAGTACTCTTAAATGGGTAATTAGTCGTGTCATTAATTCGGGGGGGGGAGTGGAGTGGTACGCCCCTTGTTACCTGCCTCAGCTCTCTGTGCAGACTCGCACCCACGAATCAATGACAACCTGAGGTCAGACAACTGAGCCGCCTCCTGCAGAGTTTTAGGTTGCTTTTCTTTCAGGTTAAGAGTCAAGTCACTGCCAGTACATTTGAAAAATTGTTCAAACAACACTAATTGCTTCACTGCATCAAAAGTAGTTGCCTTCTCCGACCTTAACCAATTCTCAAATGCATCTGACAGCTCTCTAGCGTGTTCCTGGAAAGTACTCTCCTTTCTCTTAGGAACAGTCCTAAACTTCATCCTATAGGTCTCTGGCTGCAATTCATACGCCCTCAGGACAGCCTCTTTCAACACCTCGTAGTCAATGTAAGACTCTAGGGGTAAAGCATCGTACGCCTTGAGTGCTTTCCCCGTCAATCGTGACGAAACAAGGGCTGCCCACTTCTCTTAGGGCCATTGGTGCTCCCGGCACTTTTTCTCAAAACGAAGAAAGAATTCTGTAACTCCTAACTCTTCAAACACTGGAACCAACTTTAGTAGGCCTAGATGCGACAGGGACTGGTCATGGGGTCGACCCCCCTGGACGACCCGGTTCCTCGTCACCTCTACACGAGTTTTCTCTAGGTCAATATCGGCACAATACCTTGCAGACTCAGCCTGATACCTATACTTGAGCTCAGACTCTCGCTGCCTGAGCTCAGCCTCATGATTTTGTTGCTCGCGCTCAGCCCTTCGCTGCTCGAGCTCAGCCCTCTGCTGCTCGAGCTCATGCTGTTGCTTAAGTTTGGCGAGCTCGAGCTGAAGCAACATCTCGGGAGACAAACTTTGAAGAGGGGGTGCTACTATTGGGGACCCACCCCGTGAGTCACCTAGAGGCATACCCAACCGCCAGCGGACATCGGCCTGCGGGAACGTACTCGACTCCGGAACCCGAGGGGGGGGGGCCATGATAGGAGTTGAGTGGAATGGGGGATGGGACGAAGGTGCCCCAGCTCCCGCTCCACCCGAACCCCCCTGCACCCCACCCAGCACACAGGTAACCAGCTTACTTCTTGACAAACCGCTAGTACCAGAAAACCCTAAGACAGTGGCTACACACTGCAGTCTGTACCGGTCCAGTCCCGACACCTGGTCCGCCGTCACAGGCTCCTCCAAAAACCTCCGAGCATCCTCCTCATCGTTCACCACCCGAATGCCGTCTAACAACTCCACCTTCTCCACCTCCTCGCCTGTCTCTCGCACTGTGCCCTCACTATGCTCACTATGTTCATGTCCAGTGACATGATGGAGTTAACAAACAAAAAATTCCAAGTCAAGACAAAAGTAGCCAAACTCTCGCGTTGCTTTATTCACAAAAATATTCGAAGATGTTTTTAAGTGCAATACTAGGTCACCAATAAACTCCAAGTTCCATATATCCTAAAAACAATGTCCACTGCCAACACTGCGAGAAATAAATTCAACCCCAAATGGCAATAAGATTTCTCCAAAAAAAAAAATGCAATATGCAGTTCACTATATACTGGACTAAGGTCGCCATTTGTTACGACCGACCGGCACTACGAAATAAACAAAGGCACTTAATATTGGACTAGAAGATAGGCTATATCTGCAACAACGGTACGCTAATTCCAAACCCTCGAACTATTAAGCCGGTGAACAAAACACTTAAACCCTCCAGAGTTAATCTACTGGATAACGGGGTATCAATTAACTGGGTTTAGTGCACTTCTACAAAGGCTTTCCGGTGATGGCAAAGCCTACTCACAACAGGAGTACTTACGTTACTAAAATGCTCTCAAGTAATAACAATGCTAAAATAAACTATAACAAGAGATTTTAATAAAGGAGTATATGCTTACGTTAACTTTAGTGTGAGTCTGAACTCAACACTAAACTCTTCAATGCTCTATGAAAACACTGGAAGTCTAGTCCTACAGCAAACAGATATGGAATCTTCTGAAAACGTCTGATGCTCTAAGATGCTCGTCGAATATAGAACAGAAATAATGCAGGGGCAGGACACCAAAGCGTGTATCTTAAATACACCAACAAGTAGGATACATATATATAAAACAAGGGAGTGCAACAACTCTGTGACAGCACTAATAACAGCCACTCAAAAGAGTACTTCCTTAGCCAACGTAACAGCCAAACTGGGTTGTGCACTATGCATCAACCTAGGCTAAAATAATACATGAATAATTCCTAAAGCATACGCAGTTAAAGTTAATAAACACAATGCTGTCTTTCTCACTAATAAAGTCTAGCAGCTAGGGCTGGGCAAGACTCGATATTTTTGGACTCGATGGGATCGATTCTTTTTGGGGACAGACTCGCCAGACTCGATTCCAGACTCGAGTCTTTCCCTACACTTATTCTACAGTGGTCAGTGTCGCTCAGTGACACACCTTAGTGATCTGAAAGGTCACTCGGGTCACTCTAAAGGGGTTCAGGTCGTAAATAAGAATCGGCGAGGCAGCGGGTAGGAGAGAGTGGGTGAGAGACTGAGAGTGAGCCGTGGTGGATGGGGTTAGAATGATGCTCGAGTCTGTGAGCCTAGTGTGAGCCGTGAGCCAGCCAGTGAGCCTCCTATAATCCGCAGCTTCCACAAGACTCGTTTCTAGTTCTACTAGGAGCCTCGCTGCCAGACTGCCAGTCTTTGTACAAGTTTGTAGGCCTAGTAGAATCGATTCTCTATAAATTGGACTCGAGTCCGGGATCGTTCACCTGGACTCGAAAGACTCGATTCTGGGATCGATTCCTGCCCAGCCCTACTAGCAGCGGCATAAAAGGTACAAGGAGCCTAGGCAGAGCGCAAGCATGCTCGTAGCCTACTGTCTCCCCTTGAACAGATTTCCTCTAATGTTACGTTAAGTGACTAGGAGGCTCTCTTGGTAAGTCCAGATCTCAAGTATCTGGTCTTACCCTGGCGCTCCACAAAGATAAAAACAAATTAGGTAGCAAGCATACAAGCAAGAGTAGGCAAAAGCCCTTTGCTTGTATGCTGCTACGCTCGCAAAGGAAAAATATGCACAAGGGTAACAGGCTACCTAGCTCCGTCGAAGTCGTACAGGCTCTGACTTGCCATATACATAACTCAGACAACGACTACAGATACCCTCCACTGTCTAGCATTAAATAGTAGGACAGAACATCCCAATAATTAGAAGCACCCAATACTATGATACCATGTGACTATGACTCTAATAATCCCTAAAGCTAGTGCAAAACATATATGTGAGAACTGGTGCTGGTAATACGACTGGCCGACTATGGAAGTCGTATGCAGAACCAGAAGGGATAAGTAATTGAATAAAGACAAGAAGTATGGAAAAGAAGAAGTTCAGAGAGAGAAACAGTAGTAAAGAGGGTTAGATTGGGGACAGATTGCAAGGGACGTCTAGGACCAAGCACAACATACCAAGCTCTAAGGAGACACGCGGGAAGGCTCCCCAATCACAGACGACTACGTCATGAAGACCAGGCGTCATATAACGCGTCAGGCCCGCCGGCCAATCACGAGCGGGTGGCACAGCCCAAGCGAGGAATGCACACGTACATACACACGCACACACTACCACCTCGCTGCCTCCCTTATCTCTCTCTCCTTGCAATTCACACTACATATCTTATACTCTATCAATGATATAAAATACTTCCAAGTGTCACAGACAAGAATGAAGACAAACACTGATCTGTCTGTGACAACATGAATACTAAGAAAGAAAGAACATCGTTCTACGATTAGTATAGCCTATTTCACTGCCCTGGCGAGCGCTAGCGAGTACGAGTACATTCTGGCAAACTGGCCAGCGTAACAGTATATATCCTTAGCCCATGTTATTACAATATTTTTAGCTACGATTTATTAATATGCAAAATACACACACACACACACACACTACATACATGGGCCAGAAACCACAATGCATCTCGTCCATCGCCCATAATGAACAGACAGGTTTCTGGTGAGGACGTCCCGTCGTTACCCTGAGTGAAGCCTCTGATAGCAGCCAATAAAGGTTTGAAGCGACAACAAGAGGAGAGAGAGAGAGAGAGAGAGAGAGAGAGAGAGAGCGAGCAAGATAGATTACACAAATTGTTATATTAAATCATAATAAATGTCTTGTATTACCAGTTAGCTTGGAGATAAAGACAACCATTGATCCACATATAAACATGTTTATTGTTCATAAGACACAACAAGAATCAGATGATGCATATATATATATATGTTTATATATATATATAAATATATGTATATACTGGTATATATATATAATATACATATATATATATATATATATAAATATATATATATATATATATATATATATATATATATATATATATATATAATATATATATACAGGGTGTCCATAAAGTCTCTTTACAATTTAAAACATTTATTACCAAGGCAATTGATGAGATATTTTAATCAGATGTGTTGTATGTACTCGGTGGTTATCAAAGTTTTTAATAACATTGCATTTGTCCATTGGTCCATTTTTCTTCCACGAGAAAACAATTACTGCAAATGTTTACCTTGACCTTTTGACTGAATATGTGGCACCACAACTAGATAACCTTCAACCAACCATCATTTATCAGCAAGATGGTGCACCAGCACATTAAGAACATAAGAACATAAGAAAATGGGAGTCTGCAAAAAGCCGATCGGCCCATACAAGGCAGATCCCTGTCACACCCAACCCTAATTACAAGGCCCAATTATAGACCCATCTCACTAATACCTTGAGTAATGACCCCACCAAACGGTCAGAGATTAACACAAGATTACGGGGGTCTGCTGAGCGCCGATTGGCCCACACCTGGTAGATCCCCCTCACACCCAACCCATCTCGTCCATATGCCTATCTAATTTTATCTTAAAGCTCCCTATCGTTCTTGATCCCACTATATCACTTGGTAGCCTATTCCACCCATCTACAACTCTGTTACCAAACCAATATTTGCCTATATCTTTTCTGAAACGAAATTTATCTAATTTGAAACCATTTGTACGAGTTATTTCGCTATCACTGAGCTTTAGTACATTTTCCATGTCTCCTTTATTAATTCCACTAACCCACTTGAATACCTCTATCATGTCACCTCTAACTCTGCGTCTCTCTAACGAATGTAAGCCTAATTTCTTCAACCTTTCTTCATACGGAAGATTTCTAATATTATGGATCATTTTTGTCATTCTACGTTGTTCTCTCTCCAATGAATCTATGTCCATTCTGTAATAAGGACACCAAAATTTAACAGCATAATCCATATGGGGTCTCACTAATGACAAGTAAAGTTTTAAGATAACATCAGCAGTTCTGTTACTCACACTCCTAGATATGAACCCGAGAATCCTGTTTGCTTTGTTACGAACGCTTATACATTGTTTTCTAGGCTTCAAATCATTGCTAACAAACACACCTAGATCTTTCTCACAGTCTGAGTTTTCTAATTCCATATTAGCTAGTTTATATTTAAAATTTGTATGCATCTTCCCTATCTTTAATACCTTGCATTTGTCAATGTTAAACTTCATCTGCCATTTTACTGACCATTCGTGTAAGGTATCTAGATCCCTTTGCAGACACTCTATATCTCTAACTGAATCAATTTTTCTCCCCATTTTGGTATCGTCTGCAAATTTACTTATCCTACTAGTTATACCTAAATCAAGGTCATTTATGTATATAATAAACAACAGAGGACCTAATACAGATCCCTGGGGGACACCACTCTTGACTGATCCCCATTCTGACTTAGTACCATTTATGCTGACTCTCTGCTTCCTACCAATTAGCCATGATCTAATCCATCCTAACAACGCCCACCTATTCCATGTGCCTCAACCTTTCTCATCAATCTCTCATGAGGGACTCTGTCGAAAGCTTTACTGAAATCTAAATATATAATATCATATGACTTGTCATTATCTACTGCTTCAGTCCTTTACATAAGGACTGGAAACGAGCACTCTCGGAGTTTGAAACTTGGGTCCATTGCTTAAAAGCAGTATCATGAAAGCAGTGGTCTCTCCGACTTTCTTAAACACAAAAATATGTACACAAACACAACTTTACATATAAATGCATGTAATTTCACACGCAATCGTCCATATCCCCGCCATATTGGCGACATAATGTCTCGCCAGAAAACGAACAGCCCAGGACGATGCCAGACGCCAGTCACCCACGAGACACGTTAGAGGCAACACATTTTTGTTCTGTTGTTCGTTATCTCTCAGCTTATTGTATGTAATTTTCTTATAAATACTTACCAGTCACAAAAGGATCTGTGTTAACAACTTATTTAGCTGATAAATATTAGAATTGAGCTGATGTCAACGGGTTGCTTTGATGTGTACTGATAACCATTTTACAACTGTTCTTGTTTTTTTGCTTTACAGGAACAATGCCGAAAAGATGTGCTGCATTCAATTGTCGTGGAAACTACAGGGGAGAGCCATACAGTCCTATGGTGTGTTTCCCGAATGAAGAACAAGAACGACATGCATGGATTAGTGCTATGCCAAATAGCCCAGAAAGTTTGAGAGACAGGTCGAAACTATGGATTTGTGCATCACACTTCGACTGCGATTGGGTCACAGTTCGGGGAGGAAAACGACCAGCTGGGCCTCCTACAGTTTTTAAAGGTGTACCCAAGTCTTGCCTCAAACAACTTACGTCAGCTCCTAGGTTAACTAAAACAGTGACAAGTGAAGCAAGACTTAAAAAACAAACTGAATTTGAAAATGAACAAGACAAAATGCATAGTTATGACAAATTTGCAGGAGAGATTGGAAAACACTTCCCTGAGTTTTATATAATGCAAAATGGTAGAGAACTGACAATGTTTAAGACAGATGGTAATGGTAGAGCAGTTGATAAGTTTCTTCATTTTAAAGAGGTACAGTCTCCTTTTGGTTTTCTGCAGCTGGTAGTAGCAGAGAAAAGTGGCTTGGAGATACCAAAAAGTAAACTGAATCTTCAAAAAAATAGCTTGGTAAGGAAGTGGTCTCAAATTGAAGAAATAGTGAAAATTATGAACACTCATGAAGCGACTAATACTGACCGCTTAAAAAGAATAATTTCAGAACTTGACTCTATCACAGAATTTCATGAAATTGAAGGTTTTCAGTTCATTCAAGTACAGTTACAACTCCTTCTTATTCCTCCTAAAAATCGCCGATATACAAAGCATATGTTAATTCTTGCAGCAGAACTGTTTTGTTTATCACCCGCAGCATATAGAATGCTTAGAAACTCCAAAGCAATTAGTCTTCCTTGTGAGAAACAGATTCGCCAATTGTTATCTCGCACTTATGCTGACAAGTGTCTCCCAATCCTTTTTGATCAGTTGAAGCCACAACAGCGGTTAGTTAACATTTTGTTTGATGAAGTCAAGCTTAAGCAGGCCCTTAGATTTACAGGAGAGCATATAGTAGGCTATGCAACAAACGGACCAGAAAATCTAGCAACATCTGCTCTTGCTATTGAAGTTGTTTGTCACTATGGAGGACCACGGTACATCATACAAATTCATCCTGTATCAAAACTGAATGCTATTCAACTGAAGGAAATATTACTTGAGGCTGTATATGTTGTTAAAGCTAGTGGTGGCCATCCAGTATCGTTCGTCTGTGACAACTGTCCACTGAATCAAGCTGTTTACAGAATGCTTGGGGGTCCTGGAAAAGTAACACTAGCACCAGATGGCATAAAAGTTTTCCTTGTCTATGATTATGTTCACATCCTCAAGAATATGAGAAACAACTGGATCACAGAGAAATGTCAAGAATTACATTTTAGCAAGGACGGTACAGAATATTTGGCGTGTCGGAGTGATGTTAAAGCTCTTTACAATGAAGATCAGAAGACACCACTTCGTCTGACAAAACTCACACGCTCATCAGTATTTCCTAAACCATTGTGTTACGTCCTGGGATATATAAACACTGGGCTCTTTCTATTGGACTAGGTATGCGGCAACAAGCAACAACGGAAAACGCTAGATCCAACCCTTATCTATAAACCCAGGCAACAAACCACCCTAAACCGTCAAGAGTCCCGCCTGGACAACGAGGTATCCTATGACTCGGTTACAGGGTGCACGCACTATAGACTGCTGATAGTCAAGCAGGCTATATAAAAGATCACACAATTAAGTTGACTTAAAGCTTCAAGGAAAAGATAGATAACGGAATTAAATTGCAAAAACAATTTAATAACAAACTAGAAGAAAGTACATATAACGTTACATTAATTAATACAATTAATCACCGCTGCGTGAAAGAAGGTGAAAGCAAACAGTCCTCAAAACATCGTACAGGTAGACAAGATGCGGGTCTCTAAACTGCATGCGGCTACTGTAGGATCTGATGCTTAGCAAAGAAAGTACGTTACGGATTTAGAGAACTCTTAACACATAAGCAGGAATAAATACTAGTGATAGGCCATACAGTGTATAATGGCATAGGTATAATTAAATAAAGGCAGCAACTTGCAACATAACCACATACAGGTGTGCTTCTCACTCTTAGTCAGGCAAGCCTGCTCGGACAGAGTCTCTAAGCCACACCCTGACTCACAATGCTCACAAAACGGTAAACTGTGGCACAGTAACAAGCATACAGAGATAATAAACCCCTAGCTGTTAATCTGCCAGGTGGCAGAGGTCTAGCCGGAAGGATATAGGCTTCGGATACCCGGGCTGAGCCACCTGCTCTAGCCTAAGGACGTTCCCAAGTCTGTGCGCCAAATTACTCTAATTGAAAGGGTGCTCTCTTGAGAGACTCAGATCGCAAGTATCTGACTCTCTCCTGGCGACCCTAAAACAAAAGCAAGACATGCTAGCGCAGTGCTGAGTGGACTAGGCAAGGGCCCTCACACAACACAACACTAGACACACACAAGAAAATGCCCCCAGACTCCCACGGGTATCCTAGTAAAGTCGTGCGGGTCCACAGGACTCGCACCAGCAGACTTTACTTAAAGGATCGCAAAAAGCCTCCCCTCCGGTCTAGCCCCTGCTAACCTGACACAAGAACACACTAGCAAGCATGAAACCACCAAATATGAGACAACAAAAAAAGCTTCCTAGGTCTCATTAACAATTACATCTCTCCATAAAGCCCAAAATCCTATCTAATTATCTGAGAGCTCGTCGTTAATACAATAATAGATATAAGGTCTATCAAGGGGATGGGATAATTAAATAGATTGGTGAAGTAGTGCAAAGAAGGTATACAAAGTAAGAGAGAACGTTTCTAAGTGGGGTTGAGAGGGATAGATATCAAGGGGGTCCCAAGGGTACGACAGTGAGGTGAGCTCTGAGTCTTGAATCTGTCTGGACCCCACCCTAGGCATGCAGAATACATCCCAGGCTTGGCAACACTCAACACCGTTGCCTGGTCAAAATCCTCTACCCCGTGCGTGAGTCGAAACTAAGCCTAACGTTGCAATCAAATGCATGTGGCAGCGCTTCAGGCTCGTCCCAAGCTAAGCAAGCGAAGCAACGTCCCAAGCTGGTCTCTCTCTCCCGCTCTCACTAGACTTACATCTTATATATTATAATGAAACAATCAACTATCGAGAATAAAATATACTAAGATGCGTTGGTTAAGAATAAGGGCAGCTAAAAGCTGTGAAACAACATAAGAATATCCCAGACATTAGTTACGTTGTCGTAGGATATATACTAAGGAAAAGCCTGCCGGCCGGCTGCCACCAGCCGGTTTCTAAACGGCTGGGCAGCCGACGCGCGCGCATACCCGCACGTGGCTACTATGCAGAAGCGTCACACCTCCCCCAAGATATAAGACCCTTGACCAAGTTCTTCATATCTAACAAAAAGCTTCTCATAGTACCACACACTGTTGCGACACAAGGCACTATATAAAAAAATAAAGACTGTTGCGCTCCACCGAGCAAGTTCAACTAACTCAGCGACAATAAGCGAAAACATTCAACTTAGATACTGCTACAACATCTTATACAAAATTCTACACGTTATAAAAATAAAGAGTTTTTATAAGGTTTTTGCTTTTTTAATTTGTTTTTTCGGCTGAACTACAGTGACAGCCTATTTTCCTCCACACTCAACCCTCAATCCTGTGGCAGTCTAACCAACATCATCCACCCTTGATAGACAATCCGCTATCACGTTATCAGAACCGGCAATATGGCGTATGTCCAGATTATACTCCTGAAGCATGAGTGACCACCTGGTCAGCCTCATATTCCGGTTATGAAACTGATTCAAGAATTTCAGAGGGTGATGATCGGTATAAACCACTACGACTGGTCCGAAAGCAGGAACATATACATCGAAGTGCCTGAGCGCCAGCACTATCGCCAGGAGTTCTTTTTCAATTACAGAGTAATTCCTTTGTGCGCCATTGAATTTTTTACTGTAAAAACTCACTGGATGTTCGATACCTTCATCATCTGTCTGTAACAAGACAGCCCCAGCCCCTACGCCACTGGCATCAGTCGCCAGCTGAAAAGGTCTGCTGAAGTCCGGGGCCCTGAGTATGGGGTGGGTACATAACAGGTGTTTCACCAAGGAAAACGCCTCTGCACACTCAGGAGACCACCGGAACTTCTTGTCCTTAGATAATAAGTCAGTTAAAGGTGCAAGTACAGTCGGATAGCCTTTGATGAAGCGACGATAATAGCCTATCATACCTAGAAACCGCATGATTTGTTTCTTAGTCGTAGGCTGGGGAAACTGATCGATGGCTTTGATCTTTGTCTGTGGAGGGCACACCTGACCCATCCCCACCTCGAACCCCAGGTACAAAACTGTGGCTTTGACAAAATCGCACTTACCCAGGTTTACCACCAAACCTGCTTTATTCAGTTTATTAAAAAGCTGTCCGATGTGAGCACAGTGACTGTAAAATCATCGTCGTATATTATGACATCATCTAGGTACACCGTACAGTTGGGAATGTCGGCTACAATGTCGTTCATTAATTTCTGAAACGTTGCAGGGGCATTTTTCAGCCCGTATGGCATAACATGGCAACGATATGTGGCACCGTCCACCACAAACCCACACACCTCTCGCGCTCGCTCAGACAAGGGCACTTGCCAATAACCCTTAACAAGGTCTATCTTAGTGAGGAACTTGGCTTTTCCTATCTTATCCACACTGTCGTCCACGCGAGGGAGAGGGTAGGCATTTGTGGGGGTTAAACCATTCAACCTGCGGAAATCTATACAAAACCGCACCTTGCCATCTGGTTTGGGCTGCAGTGTGACTGGGGAAGTCCACCTTACTGCACCCTCAGAAATCAGCCCACGTTTCAGCATATAATCCAGCTCTTCCCTAAGTGCTGGTAATTTAATAGGGGGAACACGGTATGGCACTGATTTAAAGGGCGGGTGGTCCCCAACATCGACATCGTGCACCGCTTGAGTAGTGAGGCCAGGATGCTCCGCGAAAACAGCTGGGTTTGAATCAAACAAGTGCTGCACAGCTACACGTTGTTGCTCAGGCAGGTGCAATATCAACTTGTGAGCCACTTGTCTAGAATTCCCCGCCCACTGATCCGCGGAAACATGACAATCCCAATAATCCTTCCCCGCAGCTTGACTGTCCCTTCCTCCTTCTCCACCACGATCGCTGCAGATCAACACCGGGACAGTGAGAGGCTCGGAGGGGTGCCTCACATACTCTTTCATCAGATTTACATGGCAAAGTTGGTTCTTTTTCTTACGATCAGGAGTAGCTACTAAATAGTCTAGATCAGAAACCTTCCTTACAACCCGATATGGACCAGAATACTTGGCAGACAAGGGGTGTCCCACCAGAGGCAGTAGTATCAGTACCTCCTGATCTACTTCAAACTCCCTCAGCTTCACCTTCTGGTCGTATCTGTCCTTCATCTGAGCTTGTGAACTCTTAAGGTTCCGACCTGCTACCTCCAGCTCGTTAGCATTCTCTCACGGCTTTCAACAACATACTTTAGAAGCGAGCATGGCTTTGTGACTCCCTCCCAGATCTCCTTGACTATGTGGAGGGGCCCCCTGACCCTGTGTCCAAAAACCAACTCGTTCGGGCTAAATCCCAAGCTCTCCCCAGGTACTTCTCTCGCAGCAAATAAAACGTATGGGAGACCTAGATCCCAGTCCTTCCCATTTTCCATGCAATAACACCGCAACATACTCTTGAGAGTCGAGTGCCACCTTTCCAAAACTCCCTGACTCTCGGGATGGTAGGCAGATGACACCACAGACACTATCCCATGTTGCTGCATGGTCTGCTTAAACAGAGCAGAAGTAAAATTGGATCCCTGATCAGACTGGATCTCCTGAGGGTAGCCATAACGAGAGAAATAGACAAGTAGGTTTTTGACAACAGTCTTAGCCATCCCGTTACGCATGGGGTAAGCATCTGGATACCGTGTTGCTACATCCATTACAGTTAGTAAACATTTATTGCCGGCACTAGTGGGGGGCAATGGGCCAACCATATCGATAACTACTTTGCTGAAGGGCGGCCCAATGACAGGGATGGGTTGTAACGGGGCTCTCGGGATGACCTGATTGGGTTTCCCAACCACTTGACAAGTGTGACACTGTGACACCCATGACACGATACTCGCCTTTAACCCGGGAGCTGCGGGGAGAATCATAAGAGTTCCCCCGGCGCACTGCGGGGAGACTCTTATGAGTGAGTGAAAAAAAAAATCAACTTTTGACATCGATTTTTTTTTTTTTTTTTTTTTATTTTTTTTTTTTTTACTTTTTTTTTTGGCCCCTGGGCCATGCAAAATCTCAGTCCTCTACCTCCCCTCCTTCCCCACTTTCCTCCTCTCCTTCAGTTATCACCTATTTTCCCTGTTATTCCCTTATTCTGAGGTATATTTTCGTGCTAACATTAGCGAGTTGCAAGCAGGGTGTTGTCATCACTGATGGCAAGCGAGTGCAAGAGAGAGAGAGAGAGGATCGATCGACTGTGTCTCAGTGGCCTTGGGGGAAATTGGCGGGAAAGCAGATTGCCTCACCCATACATTATACAACTCGCGGGCTATATCTCCGATTTTGACCATCCAAACGCTGTTTTCACTCATTTTATTGTTGTTTCAGGTTAATACCTTTATAATCAACCCATAATAGGCGCATATGGATAAGTATTAATGCTATTAATGGCACAATCAATATTTTAGTGACGGAAACACCTCAAATACGTCAGCACAGGGGGACGTTTCCAATTACCCCCATGCGCACTTCAGAGGTTAACCCAGGCCACCAGAAAAGCTTGCTCAGAGCTGCCTCCGTCTTACGTGCCCCCAGGTGCCCTGCCAAAGGCACATCATGAGCTAATCTCAATAAGCTCTCACGGCACACCCTCGGTACTACTAACTGGTCCACTAATCCTGACCCGCCATCCCACTTTTTCTTGGGATCCTGATGTCTCCAATACAAGATCCCCTCGGACAAGAAAAAATCACCAGGCTGCGCATCCCCATCGCTCTCCAGTTCGACAGCACCATTACCACACGCCCTGACTTCAGGATCTTCCAGCTGCAAGGAACATATATCAGCATGTGCGAGATTATCCAAGTTCATGTTAAATAATTTATTTCCACCTCCAATGTCCCGCTGAGCCATCCTTTCCTCACGCTGCACATAACGATGCTGTCGCAGAGTCTCTTCCTGCCCTGCACCTGCACTAGCGGTGACAGGCCCCGGGGCCTCTCCAGACTCTAACATAGGTGCCAATAATGAGTCACCAAGAAACACTGCCGGCTCAAAACTCTCCAATTGACCAACACTTCCCGTTTTCTTGTGACCTTTCCTCCGCGGTTTGATAGACTGAGGTGGTGGCTGCAAGGCTCCGGATGTCTGAGAACGCGTCACAACACACGCCATGGTTTGTACGCTTCACTTCTCAACCCACTCCTGTTCCTCCCTACTAACGTCGGCCGCCTTCTCGGCAATGACCAAGGGTGAAACCTTAGAAGCAGGCACCGCAAAGTCGTTGCCGAGGAGGTCAACGCCCCCAACAGGCAAGTTCTCTACAATTCCTACATCCAGCTCCTTCGCCACACCACCCACCTCCAGCTCCATCCACACCAGCGGGTAGGACTTCGTAGCATTGATCCCCTGAACTACCACCACCCGAGCCGCGTTAATCGGTCTACCAGTAAAGTTCTTTAACAAGGTCTGAGAAGCCCCCGTATCACGCAATAGCTTAACTCCTCGCCTTTCGCCAGCCCACCTCACAAAACCATGCCCTCTATGACCCCCAAAGACGTCGCGGACAGGGTTCGAGCCTTCCGGACTCTTGAACACAGGCTGTGTCCCACCCTCTGACGAACTACCCTTGGCAAACTCAGAAGATATAGGCGACACCCCTATGCTGCGGGCCAATGACACAACCTTGTTTGGTGGCTTGTTTGGACAAGCATTTGCAAAGTGACCCTCATTGTGACATGCAAAGCACTCTTTACTCTTTGGTTTCCCTTGGGAGTGGGAGGTACCATTAGACTTCTTATACGGAACGGTATTTGGTTTATGTTCAGTTTTATTGTCAGTGCTAGATGGTTTTGTGTATTTATGTGTATCAAAATTCTTGGGAGGGGGAGGGGTACGATCCTTTGCACCTGACTCACTCCTAGCTGCTGCTTCGCACCCTCGAATTAATGACAGTCGGCGGTCAGCCATTTCTGCTGCCTCCTGGAGAGTTCTAGGATTTTTTTCCTTTATATTTAATGTTAAGTCCCCGCCTGTGCACTTAAAGAACTGCTCCAAGAGAACCAGCTCACTCAACTCCTCAAAAGTAGCTGCCCTCTCAGAACGCAGCCAATGTCGTAGTGCATCAGACAAGTCCCGGGCGTGTTCTAGGAAGGTACTATCCTTGCCCTTAGTAACACCCCGAAACTTCAAGCGGTAAGTTTCTGGTTGTAACTCATAGGCCCGTAGCACAGCCTTCTTTAGCTCATCATAAACTACACAGGACTCTAAAGGTAGTGCATCATATGCTTTTAGCCCCTTTCCTAGGAGTCTTGATGAAACTAATGCTGCCCACTTTTCCTGAGGCCACTAGTGTTCCTGACACTTCTTCTCAAATCGCATAAAAAACTCAGCCACACATGATTCATCGAACACAGGAACTAGTTTAAGCAGGTGCGACAATGATTGGTACCGATGTCTGTTACCTCCCCAATATATCGCCCTGTTACCTCCACTCGAGATCTCTCCAGCTCCCTGTCAGTCCGATACCTAGTAGACTCTGCCTGCAGTTCAGCCTCTCGTATAGCTGTTCTCTCTGCAGCCTCAGCCTGAGCTCTAGCAACCTCAGCCTGCACACTAACCTGTCTTTCGGCGGCCTCAACCTGAGCTCTAGCGGCCTCAACCTTGGCCATCTCAAGCCGAAACAACAAATCTGGAGTCAACCCTTGAGGAGGGGAAGGTGCATTTAATGGAGAGGGTCCCTGTGATTGAATTCCACGCTGCCATTGACCATTAACTTGGGGGTATGTACTAAATTCAGGCACCCTGACGTTTGATATGGGGGTAGAGTGGATGGGGGGCTGGGGACCGGGGCCCCCAGTCGCCTCTCCACCCAGGTCTCTCCCTTCTAAACCCAATATCAAAGTCCTCAGCTGATCTTTCCTCATGCCACTTAAACCCCCTGGTGACTGTGAAGACCTGCCACACACTTTAAGCCATACTTATTCAGCTTCAACACCCTGGCAGCGGTAAGGGGCACCTCTAAAAATCTTCTAGCACCCTCCTTGCTATCGACTAGCCACTCCACAGGTCTTTCTCCCTCCGAGCCCGTATCGTGACCTGACCCATCACTGTGTTCTGATGTATTAGACATGTTTGTGTACTGCAGTAATTATCACGGTTATAGAATATGCCTTATCTCCTATGCAAGTATGTATATACTAATGTTATTTAAAGTCTTTAATGTGTTATATTGGTTGCTCCAAAAAAAAACTCTATGTCCACTGTATTCCTTTAATCATAAGGAATCTCAAAACAAATGACCACTATATTCCTCTGTTCAGTAAATTCTATGCAAGGTCGCCATTTGTTACGTCCTGGGATATATAAACACTGGGCTCTTTCTATTGGACTAGGTATGCGGCCCTCACACAACACAACACTAGACACACAGGGACACAGACAAGAAAATGCCCCCAGACTCCCACGGGTATCCTAGTAAAGTTGTGCGGGTCCACAGGACTCGCACCAGCAGACTTTACTTAAAGGATCGCAAAAAGCCTCCCCTCCGGTCTAGCCCCTGCTAACCTGACACAAGAACACACTAGCAAGCATGAAACCACCAAATATGAGACAACAAAAAAAGCTTCCTAGGTCTCATTAACAATTACATCTCTGCATAAAGCCCAAAATCCTATCTAATTATCTGAGAGCTCGTCGTTAATACAATAATAGATATAAGGTCTATCAAGGGGATGGGATAATTAAATAGATTGGTGAAGTAGTGGAAAGAAGGTATACAAAGTAAGAGAGAACGTTTCTAAGTGGGGTTGAGAGGGATAGATATCAAGGGGGTCCCAAGGGTACGACAGTGAGGTGAGCTCTGAGTCTTGAATCTGTCTGGACCCCACCCTAGGCATGCAGAATACATCCCAGGCTTGGCAACACTCAACACCGTTGCCTGGTCAAAATCCTCTACCCCGTGCGTGAGTCGAAACTAAGCCTAACGTTGCAATCAAATGCATGTGGCAGCGCTTCAGGCTCGTCCCAAGCTAAGCAAGCGAAGCAACGTCCCAAGCTGGTCTCTCTCTCCCGCTCGTCTCCTCCCGCTCTCACTAGACTTACATCTTATATATTATAATGAAACAATCAACTATCGAGAATAAAATATACTAAGATGCGTTGGTTAAGAATAAGGGCAGCTACAAGCTGTGAAACAACATAAGAATATCCCAGACATTAGCTACGTTGTCGTAGGATATATACTAAGGAAAAGCCTGCCGGCCGGCTGCCACCAGCCGGTTTCTAAACGGCTGGGCAGCCGATGCGCGCGCATGCCCGCACGTGGCTACTATGCAGAAGCGTCACAATTGCAACGTCAGAGTGTGCCCTTAGTTTGCCAAGTGTTCAATGAGAAAAGGATTGCTGCATTTGAAGGTCTTAAAGGAACTGTTTAATTTCAGGATGGAACAGTGATATACATAACACTGGTAACCAATTGGTTTAAAATGATGAATGTTAAAAGCAAGTACAGCGCAGTTCATTTACGAGACCAATATCGTGAACCTTGGACATTAAACTGTACAAACATCAAAGCTCTGCAGGAAATGTGTACAGTTGTATGCAGCTGTCGGTGGACTGGTGGGCATGGCAGAGAGAAGAAACTAACACAGTCAACAGCAGATGCCTTTGTCATCACAACAAGGTATAACATAGAAGCAGCACAATATCTTTTTGAAACCCATGATTTTGCTTACATCCTACCTGCTGTTTTTTCACAAGATCCCCTAGAAAAGTGTTTTGGTCAAGCAAGACAACGTAGTGGAGGAAATGTTTACATTGACATTGGGGATGTTCAAGCAGCATCCAAAGTACAGCAGTTGCATCAGCTGTTGAAACGTGACATCGTTCCTGACCGAGCCAAAGAAGTAAGCTGTGAATTTTGTACAGCAGCAATAGATGATGGTGATTTACAACTTCTGGAAGAGCTGACATTACAAGACACTCAACTACTTCTAGATTCAGATGATACTTTAACACATAAAATTGTCTACATTGGGGGATTTTTAGCTCATAAACATGGACAACAGGAAGTAGATTCTGGGGAATGATTGTCATCAGAGTTTTTGACTGCGCTCAATCGAGGTGGGCTGAGTATGCCTACACTGGCTCCTGTCTTCTTTGTACATAGTGGCATCACCCTTCAAATGTCTCTTCAAGACTCAAAAAAGTTTTGTCGCAATTACTTGAAACAATGCTTGTCTTATGTAGATGCTCCTTTAGCTAGCCATTCAGGAGCATGCCAGACATTGTGTAATGTGTTGTTTAAGGCCTTTGTATTTAATACAAGCGATCGGGAGTGTACACTAGGCTGCTTAAGGCGACAAGAGAAACTTTCTAATGTTTAAGTTAATTATTGTGTTATGTGACTTTTGATATATGTAAAATTATGTGTAAATTAATATTTTGCAAAGGTTTTACTTTAATTTCTTCTAATATTTAATTAATGTAAGTCATGGTATGATGCTTTGCTTGTATAATACATGTTCTTATAAACTATCTCATTATAACTGTATATTTTCCTATTATGTTCAATCACGAAAGAGACTTATGAGTCAATCAACCAAAAACAAATGTTTTATTTTCCTTTACTGGGTTGCTCTAGTTAATAAGATGTTGTAGAGTAAAAACACAAAGTCCCATATCCAGTAAAACTAAAATAAGACCTCAGTTTGTGGGCCTGACAATGGACCCAAGTTTCGGGACCCGAGTATGGCCGACGCCAGTCCTTAGTCTATGGCTTCAGTAGTAGATGAATGCTTCACATTGGGGGCTGCGTGTTCGTGAGTTCCAAAATCAAACATTCACAGACCGGTGGATTGGAAGGGATGGCCCGATTCCCTGGCCACCTCGTTCACCAGATATCACTCCCCTGGATTTCTTTCTATGGGGTTATGTTAAAGATATCGTGTATCGAACAGAGATACGGGACATCACTGACATAAAGCAAAAGATCACTGATGCCATTGCGACCATTGATGAGGCTATGCTACAGCGAACATGGCAAGAAATCGAGTACCGTCTTGATGTGCTTCGTGCAACTAATGGTGCCCATGTAGAGGTGTACTAAATGAGGCAAAACAAATTTCAATATCTACTCCTCATTTTGTAATAATTTCCACATATTTGTCTGTTCATTTGCTTTTGTAATAAATATTTTAAAATGTAAAGAGACTTTATGGACACCCTGTATATATATATATATATATATATATATATATATATATATATATATATATATATATATATATATATATATATATATATATATATATATATATATATATATATATATATTATACATATATATATATTCAATTAATTTTGATTAGACATTTGTAAGGAAATCGGTGTGTGGTTATTTTTTGTTATTCTTGCAAATATGGGTAGATAAATGAAAATATGAGCACTCTCAGGAAACATTTAGGTATATTATAATGTAAACCACCATAGTCTGCTTCCCCTTGTCCCATTGGCATTGATCTATTAGGACAGAACACACAGAGCTATGTTGCACCTTCCGTATGTTGTGCAGCAGAATGCTGGATATGTCATTACGCAAGCAAATTTGATAGGAAATCTGACCATTTCAGCTATCCTATCAGATGTCTCGACCGTGTTTACGGTCGAGAAAAGAAAATTATACCAACATAATCATTGTTAGATACACATGTTTAATTTCTTAAATTCACTGTTCAATTATTATATATTGCTTAAATATATCAGTATAGATTATTTGCAGTTGGTTATATATGTTCGTACTATAAACTTCTTAAATTAGTGAGGAAATGGTGTTTGTAAAATATTAAATCGAACCCCCCTATTCATATGGGTGTTGACGTCATCAGGTTGGTGTCCCGAAATGTTTATTTCTGGCTGCACATTTAGGGAAATGTAATTAACATATAGTATTTCAACACAAGATACTAACACTCCCAGGTCTCGAGCCATGGCCATCGTCATGGTGTTGACCATTCCGCTTTGCATGTGATACCCAGACAACACAAATATTTCATTAATAGGGAACATTTTTCATTACCATGACGTAAGCATCCATATTTTTCAAGGTACAATATTATTTTAGGAAACTTCTACCTCGCCTTCACACATCATGATAAATGGTATACATATAATTGTTCAGCAAAGTAGGAGATCACAATATTATGTAGTTTATATCTAAACCCCGCACGTGAGTCACCTAAATGAATATATCTAATTCCGCCAAGATTCAACCATTGTCCATCTGGTTTGGCATTCCACTCAACTATGGCGTGTAACAGCCAGATGAAGATTTAAATACACAATTATATTTGTCTATAGAATAACTCTATAAGGAGACAATAATGAAACCTCTCCAAATTGAGAGTTGTTACAATAGTTAGGTTGCAAAGACTATGTACAAACAGTATGTGTGCAAATAACGGATGTAGACAAAATACCAAAAATGATACATGAGGGACAAGTGCAAGGAAAAGCTGAAACTGAGCAAACAATTTATTTAATAAAAACATGAAATTCACACCAAAACAACCACTTATTTGAAAGTGATGCTTACCAGTAAGAAGCAGCAAATGGATAATATATTCATGATATTCTTCATAGTTGTACATATTTACCTCCGATGAGCAAACTTCTTTTGTATTTTTCCATTTATAACAGTTCTCCTTATATAATTAATTTACATCGTCTGTGCCGCAACATTCTGGCCTTTACACACACAAACCCAATCTCGATCCTCCAACTAGTTATTATACCTTTTTCATATTGCAGTGGGGTCTGAATAGTTTTACCTGTTTCACAATTTCAATATTTCATTCCAATTTGTTTCTGGCCAATGCAATTTTTTTTTTTTTATTGCAGTTATGTTTGTCTTTTGATGAATATTATCTGTATTAAATACATGTTTTGTTTAATGCCTTTTTTTCATATTTGGTTATATTAAATTTTAAGTATCTCATATATAAAGATGTATTGTATATATATATATATATATATATATATATATATATATATATATATATATATATATATATACAGGGTGTTTTAAAACAACACTGTCAGACCTCATCTGCTAATTAGTAAATACAATAACGAAGAAGATTATCTAAGGACAAAATGCAAAATAATATACCATTAATGATTTAAACAGCATAGAGTAAAATAATTAGTGACACCCAGGTATGAGCTATAATCCGAACACGGGCTAGTGTCCCCCCTCCCCCAAAAATAGCCTACCTTTTGCCTCCCATCCCAGTTCGAGTTTTTCTTCGAAGCTTTGGAGTCATAACGAATCTTCTCATGTGTTTAATCATCTGCTCGGCCATGGTGCTATCTTCTTCTGTCATAGTGATTTTATTTACCTTATAATATCACATAAATATGGATTGTCGTTATTTAGGTGTGTCTCTGCCTTTGTTATTTTATACTCGTTAAGTCCAAGTGACGTAAATTGTTTGTTTTGGGTACCATTAGATGATTTTAAATATTCATTAGTGAACACCGTATACTTGTATGTCTACAGCTACGTAAAATCGTCAAACTTCAACCATAAAACTGATAGACATATTTCGTTAGTACTCTGTGATAATAGTAACGTAATGAGGTATTTCTATTGAAACAGTAAATTGCGCAGGAAATTTTTTTTCCCATTCAAACAGTTTCACGAAAGATTAAATTACCTATAGGAGTGTTCGGATACCTGACCCAGACTTGAGATTCATTATTTTACCTCTTGGTCATCGTTACAAATGGTGCATATCTTTTTACGGTACTTGGATTATAATACTTAGCAGTTTTCTTCTAATTGCAAAATATCATTACCAATTTTATGTTACTTTGATTTTGTAATTATTCATATGTGATTAGGTCATTAGATATCTCCTCTTTAACTTTTTTACTTGGTAATCATTCATATTATGTATCATATGTTTTGTGCTGAGGTCAGAACCCTGTTTTGCTACATTTCTAAATAACCATTTATCTCCGTTACAATATATTTTTGGTAAAAATAGAATAGAAATATGTGTATTATATATTTTTATCAATGTGGTCGTCATACTCTGGCAGTGTTGTTTTAAAACACCCTGTATATATATATATATATATATATATATATATATATATTCTTCAAAACAGAATGACTGCTTTCAAAAGCACTTTCACCTCATTTTCTTACTATTTTCACAAAATAATTTATCTTTATGAAGAAACATAGAGAACATAGCCTTTGAGATCTCAAAGATTTTATGTACCTCTCCATGCTATCCAAACCTCCTTATTATGGCGTAACATTATTCGTTACATTAATGTTCTTATATAAGTGCAATACAATGATATGTGTAATGGTAAATAGTCTGTGTTTAAATAGTCACTCTCTCCCTGAACTTTGACCTTCTACAAACATATATTTTAGCCGCAACTCTATGCCTTACTATCATAAATTATCACCTTTTTGTTTTATGTGTATGAAGGTGACAAAGGCAAAACTGCCTTTAACAAGTGTCCCCCTTAAAGTTGAAAGAGTGACTGAAAGCCAAATTCAATGTACATTAGAATCAAAATGTCTGGATACACGGAGCTTGACGCAGTTTATATCATAGGATGAGGTAAAGATAGCCAGAAGAAGAGAGTTCCAGAGTTTACTAGTCTTGTTGAGTAGAAGAAAGACTGGGAAAATTGGTTCACTCTCAGGTTAGAGAGTTTGACAGATTAGGGGTGGGGATGTGTCGAAAGACGGGTGCCCCCCACTTTCTGTAAGGGAGGTATACACTGAGAGAGAGATTGTAGGGAATTAGTAAGTGGAGGTGAGTGCAATATGGGTGGAAGGTCTCCCTGATCGCACTGTGCTGGGAAGCACTTTACCGAACATGTATGGCCTTCTCAAAACTCATAAACCTGATAAACCTTTTCGCCCTGACTTGGTAAATTATTATCTTCTTTAGTTGCGACAATCTCTGATTATCATGTAAAAAATAACAAAAATATAAATACAAACATTACTCTAGTATAATTAGAAACAACAATGAACCTTGCAGATTAATAGGTGTTGATGTTAATTCCTTATCTACAAAAGTGTCACTTCATGATTAACTAGTATTTTTGAAAGATTATTTGCTGAATTTCGATTTACCGATAAGGAATGATGTTTTCATGATACAAATTGAATTGTGTGTCCTCAACACTAACTTGACTGTAAATGGAAGTTTTTTCGGCAAAAAATGTGGATGCACAATGGGAAATCAGTTATCTTTGATAATTTCTAACCTGTTTATGGACTATTTTGAGACTCGTTTTTTACCAAAGCGATGTAACTTTAGACTCCTTTGGTGTAGATATGTGACGATATCAATCAAAAATCCACATTCATTCTTAGATAAACTTAACTATATTGTCCCTTCGATTTCATGAACAATTTAAGAGGTAGTATACAATAAACTACCTATTAAGGTAAACAAATTTATGATTTCAGGTATGTTAGGATATGTAACCCAAAATGTATAGATCGCCACTATGGCTTCCTTAACCCATTGAGCCTCACCAGATGTATTATTGATTGACACTCAGAACCCAGCCTGTTAGGCAAAATTGTTGTTTAGCTGAAAAAACATGGGATGGATGAGAAATGAAGGAAAACCAACATAAAACTACTCACTGAGATAATTTTTTTGGGGGGTCACCACCACAACTGAGTGCCATGCACCACTTCAAAACTCCCACGCCTGCAACTGACGGCTGGGTGGGTGATGTGCAATGCCTCCAGTTTTAAAGTGAGACACCTTTACAAAACCTGAGCATCATGTTTGCCTCCACAGTACGTAAAATAACAATACGTATCACTGAATGTCATTGTAAGTGTAGAAACAGTGTTATAGATGTGTAAAGTCCAATGTTATAAGTGCCGGTGAGTGGCAAATCTCGCCCGCATCCTGGCTGCCATGGTGACCGCCGGCCATCTTGCTCCCGGACAATAACAAAACGCATGGACGAACGTACAAAGGAGTACAAAGGATATCAAGCAACATAAGGTTATACGACCCCTTGAGGTTACTTGCCTTCCAAAACACTGCTGTTCCAAGTGTTGCAACAGTATTTCGGAGAGAATGTGGGAAAGATGTGAGAAGGAAGTGCTGCCCTGGGGCTTAGCCCATGGCAGGGGAAATGATATTAAGATCTATTAGGTTATTGAACGAACACTTCTAAAGAAAAACAAAATTTTAATTACAAATGCAGTCAACCTTGACAAGGTGCTTGTCTAGGCGAACTTTGAAGGAGTGTTGCAGTCTATGAAATCTCTGGGAAGCCCATTCCACAAGTTGACGACTCGATTGAAGAAGAAATTCTTGAAGTCGTGAGAGTTGAATGATTTACCAATGATTTTGCAGCCATTTCCCCGCGTGTAGCTTGATTGTTCAATCGTAAAATATTTACTACAGTTTATGTTGTCGATGCCTTTAATGATCTTGAAAACTTGAATAAGGTCACTTCTCAATATGCGCTTGGTTATTGGATATCAATTTTGTTCTTTAAGACGTTTCTCGTATGGTTTGCTCTGAAGACATGGTATCATCTTAGTAACTCTACGTTGAACTCGTTCCAATTTGTCTATATCTTTTTTATAGTAAGGGCACCAGAACTGAACACAATATTCCAAAAGTGGGCGGTCTAATGTGTTGTAAAGGGTGAGGATAATGTCTTTTGATTTATGTTCAAATGATCTACCTATGAAAAATATAATTTTGTTTATTAACAACTTCAGCACAATGATAACATGGTTTGTGTTACTGGATATGGTTACTCCTAAATCTTTTTTTCTGTCTACACTCTTTAGCTGGGTGACATTCATCAAGTAGTCTGCTTTTTCATTGCATTATCCGATATGAAGTACTTTACTCTTATCTTCATTGAAACACATTTGCCAGATTTTATCCCATTGTGAAAGCTTGTTTAGATTGTTTTGCATATTTACAACATGTTCATTTGTCAGACGATATTTGCGATATATGTGTCATCTGCAAACTTTGAGATTTTACAGGTGAGACCCTCATCTATGTCTTTAACACCCAGGCCGCGGGTCCCGACATATGTCGAGTGAGAGAAAAGTGGCCTATCCCGCGGGTCCCGACAATAGTTGAAAGGAATGTTGAGCACATTATCGGCTCTGAAAGAGAGTCCACCCGTTGGGAGGACCGCAGGCGGGCTCTGACTGCTCGGCATGGGCCGAGCGAGGCAACTGAGATTCCCACCACACCCTTCCACATCCCTGGCCTCGCGAGGACAAGGATATTCTGAGGAGATTACCGTATTTTAGGGTTTTTGCCCTCGTGATGCAACATCATTGCAAGAGAACCCATGGTCATACAAGGATGATTCAGGTGTCATTGGAAAGCTCTATTATCGCCCTTTTACGGATACATAATTGTATTACGGTCTGGCTATTGTTTATGCATGAAAAAGAGCATGGAATGAAGCTCGTTTAGGGTAAATATGCCCGCCACACAGGTAGTAGAAATTACAAATATCCCCGTCCGTAAGGGGTTAATATAAATTAAGAAAAAGACTGGCCCCAGCACTGATCCTTGAGGCACAGCACTAGAGACATTGGTCCATGTTGATGCTTTCCCATTAATAACTACTCTTTGTTTCCTTTCACTAAGCCAATTTTCTATCCACTGTAGAACGCCGCTTTGTATTCCATGTGCGTTTAATTTCATCACTAACCATCTGTGTGGAACTTTATCAAAGGCTTTCTGGAAATCTAAGTATATAATATCTACAGATTTACTTTTGTCATATAGATTTAGGATGTCATGGTAGAAGTCTAGAAGGTTTGTTAAGCAGGAACGTATTTTGCGAAAACCATGTTGTGTGTCTTTTAGTAAATTATTTTCCTCCAAGTGATTAACGAGTCTCTTTCTTATTATTGTTTCTACTATTTTTCATACTAATGAGGTCAAACTGATTGGACGATAATTACTAGGCTAGGATTGGCTACCTTTTTTTTTAAATTGGCTTTACGTTCGCAAGCTTCCACTCATCAGGTATTTTGCCGGTTTCCAAGGATTTGTTAAAGATCAGCATCAGGGGTTTGGAGAGATCGCATTTAGTTTCCTTAAGAACTCTAGGAGAAATTGTAGCGGGTCCAGGTGATTTGCTTTCATTGAGGTTATCTAAACTTCTCGGTACCTCTGCCTCAGTAATGCTGATATTTCTAAGAACTTCCAAATTCTTTGTCTGTACAGACAGTACTGTAGGGATGTCACTTAGGTTTTCTGATGTAAAGACTGATGCAAATAAGTTGTTGAGAGTATTACTCATTTTGGCATCATCATTGGTAAAATCTCCATTTTCATCTACCAAGGGTCCAATTGTTGAAGTCACCACACACAGCCTGCCTCCACCGCATGACTCTCATACTCTCTGTAGCTCTTTGTGCCTCCACAATGTGTAAAATAACAAGACCTATCACTGAAAGTCATTGTGATTGTTGGTAGAGTGTTTTAAAGTTAAGTGTTTTGCAGTACCAAGCCTCGAGCGTCCTAGTTGTCATGGTGACGGTCGGCCATCATAAAACACATGTTCGAATGCACAGTAAGCCTGCCACCACGGAGTGGTAAGCTTCATGGCTAGATTACTCTCCCTTTCACTCTTCCACTGTTATCGCATATTATTTCGGTTACGATTATCGTATTGCGAGTGTCACTGTCACATATATTATGAGATAATTTATAGGCAGCTTGTAGGTGTTCAAGGGTGTGATAGTCCTTGAAACACTGTGTCAAACACAGCCACATCCCATCTGGGGAGGCGGAGGTTGAGAAACGAGCTTTAGAGACACTGACCTTGGCGCCATGATGCAAGGAGCAACAAATTGGAGCAATTTTTTGGAACAATGTGATTTTCTCTATCTCCTTCAGTGTTGGCTGGTAATCCTTATCAGGTTCTTCATCAGATGATTCTGTAGCACTATCCTGGTCCTAAAATACATCGATATTGTCTCCTCAACACTAACTACACGGTCTGGGGTGTGAGGTGAGAGCAATGGCGGTCGGGCATAGTGTGTCACTCGCGAGTTATTGTGTACTGGCGTGCCCCGCCTCACGCCCCCTCACGCCCGACCAGCCGTATTTGGGGAGTTGCCAACTACTGCTATTGTTGCGCGGTATCCTAAAGTAGTTACCATACAAATATCAACCCTCTACGAGCTCTATAATGGGTAAATAAGGGCGAAAATAGCCGTCGATACAGTCACAACGCTGGGGCCGATCGTTTCATACATAGGCGTCATCAATATCTTGACGCTGGGGATGGAAGGGTTAAGAGCCGCTTTACTATTGATCTTCTTTCTTATAATACTAACTCTTTGATCATCCCCTTTCGGGACTTCGGTGAGACTTTTTCTAAGGCGCTAGACATATCGAAAGCCTTCATAAGAACATAAGAAAATGGGAGTCTGCAGAAAGCCGATTGGCCCACACAAGGCAGATCCCTTTCACACCCAACCCCAATTACAAGGCCTAATTATAGGCCCAGCTCACTAATACCATGAGGACCGACCTCATCAAAATGGTCAGAGGACAGACAATGGGCGTCTGTAGAGCGCCTATTGGCCCACACCCAGCAGATCCCCCTCACACCCAACTCATCTCGTCCATATGCCTATCTAATTTATTCTTAAAGCTCTCTATCGTTCTTGATCCCACTATAGCACTTGGTAGCCTATTTAACCTATCTACAACTCTGTTACCAAACTAATATTTACCTATATCTTTTCTGAAACAAAATTTATCTAATTTGAAACCATTTGTTCGAGTGTTTTCGCTATCACTGAGCTTAAGTACATCTTTAATATCCCCTTTATTAATCCCACTAACCCACTTGCACACCTCTATCATATCCCCTCTAACTCTACGTCTCTCCAATGAATGTAAGCCTAATTTCTTCAACCTTTCTTCACTGACGAGCAGTTGGCCGTGATATATAAAAGTCATGTGCGTTCTCAGATGGATTATTGTTCACCTCTGTGGGGTGGAAGTGGAGTGGTTGCATTGAGGCAGTTGGACAAAATTCAAAATAAAGTTATTAGATTAATCAATAACCCTGCAATCACACAGGACCTTCCTACATTATCCATACGAAGAAACGTTGCATCCCTTGCATTATTCTACAGATATTTTCACAGCAATTGTTCCGAGGAACTTGCTTCAATTGTGCCGCCTCTCCACATCTTTCCCCGTAAAACTAGGGCAGCTGAGAGCGCCCATGAATTTACACTTTCTCCTCCACAATGCAGAACTTCTGCTTATCAGAATTCATTTATCCCCAGAGCTACTACTCTTTGGAATTCACTTCCCTCGAATTGCTTTCCACAAACTTACAATCTACAAATGTTTAAATCCAGTTGTTACAAACATTTTATGAATGGAGGATGCCTTTAGGCACATGGACCTTCTTGTTTTATCTGTGTTTTTCCTTCCTCTGTTCATTGTCTCTTTAAAAAAAATAAAAATAAAATAAAATAAAATATGGAAGATTTCTATTATTATGGATATTTTTTGTCATTCTACGTTGTACTATCTCCAAAGAATCTATGTCCATTCTGTAATAAGGACACCAAAATTTAACAGCATAATCCAAATGGGGTCTCACTAATGACAAGTAAAGTTTAAGATAACATCAGAAGTTCTGTTACTTACACACCTAGAGATGAACCCGATAATCCTGTTTTCCATGTTTTGAACGCTTATACTCTGTTTTCTAGGTTTCAAATCATTGCTAACAAACACACTAGATCTTTCTCACAGTCTGAGTTTTCTAATTCCGTATTAGCTAGTTTACATTTTGAAATTGTAGTCATCTTCCCTATCTTTATTACCTTGCATTTATCAATGTTAAAATTCATCTGCCGATTTACTTTCGAGGCACTCTATGTTGCTATCTGAATCTATTGTTCACCCCGTTTTGGTATCGTCTGCGAATTTACTTATCCTACTAGTTATACCTAAATTAAATTCATTTATGTATATAACAAACAAAAGAGAACCCAATACAGATCCCTGGGTGACACCATTTTTTACTGCTCCCCATTCTGACTTAGTGCCATGTATGCTGACTCTGCTTACTACCAATTAGCCATGACATAATCCATCCCAACAACGACCCAGCTATTCCATGCGCTTCAACCTTTCTCATCAATCTCTCATGAGGGACTCTGTCGAAAGCTTTACTGAAATCTAAATATATTATATCATATGACTTGTCATTGTCTACTGCTTCATATACCTCTGAGAAAAAGCTAAGCAAACTAGTAAGGCAAGAACGTCCCTGAGTGAATCCATGCTGAGAAGAATTGATGAAGTTAAATGTTTCTAAGTGGTTTCTAATTTGCTAGCAATAATTGACTCTAGCAACTTTCCTATGATTGATGTGAGACTAATGGGATGGTAATTGGATGCTATTCATTTATCACCTTTTTTGAAGATCGGAACTACATTTGCAATCTTCCAAGCTTCTGGAACTAAGCCTGTTTCTAATGACTTGTTAAATAGAAATGTTAATGGGTAACTTAACTCATCTCTGCATTCTTTTAATACTCTAGCATAAACCTCATCAGGATCAGGCGATTTCTGAGGTTTCAATATGTCAATTTTCTTAAGCATATCATTTCTACTTATAGTAACCGCACTTAACCTATTTTCTATACTATCTCTATATACCTTACAGACTTCTGGAATATGTGCCAACATTTTCATTAGTGAAAACAGAAAGAAATTGACTATTTAATGTACTGAACATTTCTAAATAATGTTCTGTCATTTCTCCTATCGAAGTTTTAAGTGGGCCTATTACATCTCTAACTTTAGATTTATATAGCTGGTAAAAAGCTTTCGGGTTATTTTTTGAGTCATTGGCTATCCTGATTTCATAATTTCTTTTTGCTTCCCTAATTTCCTTGTTTCCCTGTCTTGATAGAGTCTGATAGTAAATAAGTAGGTGATTTTCGCCTTTTTTAATTTGCCTATATATTCCTTTTTTTTCCTAGAAGATATATTATTTTATTATTCATCCATTTTGGTTGGTTCTGTGTCGATCTTTATCTTCTTTTGGGTATATATTTATTTTGCGCATTGTGGAGTGACGAAATAAAGTGTTCATATGTAGCTGTCAATTTATCCTGAGTTAAGACGGGTATCTGAGAGAGAGTACGTTCATTAGCGCACCTGGGTCCACTTAATAGTTTAACCATAGGGTCGACCCTCAAGGCTTTTCTTAACCACTGGACCCCAGCGCCGCAGCGTATGCGTCGGCAATGTATGTAACGCTAAACCCCAGCGCCGCATACGTTGCATCCGCTACTTCAAAATGATTTACTCTTGTCCTATGGTAGCCTGAGGCTTGAGGATGGTATGGGAAACTACCGTATGATGTTGCCGAACAGTGGTGGTACGCGGCAACACCCTAGCCCATCTGCGCGGGTGAGTAAGGGCGGATGGGGAAAGCCAGTTTACCCACTTATCCCACCGCCACTTTTGTACTTATTTATTCTTATCCTATGGTAGCTAGAGGGTTCAAATTCATATAGGATATACCTTATGGTGTTGCCCAACAGTGGCAATACTTATCAATTGGCAATACCCAAGTCCCACTGCGGTGGAGAGTGGGGAGTCGAAGGACTGGGCTGCCTCCCACCTCCCGCCCGGCCCAGTTGCCTCGTTTACATCGTGAGTGTTGGAGGTACCTCGTCTCCTCGCTATGTTTATCGCTCCCCTAACGCTTCCCATAACATAGTGGGGAAGAAGAGGAGAAGGATGACCCAGACCCCACGGCATTCTTCAATTTTCCGCCAAGTCATGGTAGCGGTAAGAAGAGACGAGATAGTGTGTCATGTTGCTACGTACACAGCAAGTTAGGCTTATGTGTACACTGGTCCTCCCCCACTCCCCCTGCCTTCACCACCACCTCCCCTGTCTCCCCACTAAGAATACGTCAAAACCCATATTTCTAAGTCAAAAGTGCCTAAAACAATGTGTAAAACTCATATTCTAACTATAAAATATACGGTAAAGTATAAAATCAATAAACAGAGTACGTGAGAGAGGCATAATAAAAGTGAGAGTGAGTGAAGGGGGAGTCGGGTGTCAGTCAGCTGGCGGTTTGTACGTGCGGGAGTCCATGAACAAGATGGCCACCAGCCCGCCAGTCGTCATGGTAACCAGGACGCGCGCGAGGCTTGCCACTCCCTCGACACTTATAAAACTTGAATCTATGCACTTATCACACTGTAGCTTCACTTACAATGGCATTATGTGATACATGTTGCTAATATCTGAACTATGAAGGCACACATGATGCTCGGGTGGTGTAAATAACCGTCACTCGAAAACTGGACGCATCGTACATCTGCATTGCTGCCGCGCTCAGCTGTGTCTTGCCGGGTGGGAAGCTTGAAGGCCACACGGCATCAGCTGATGGCTGAGGCTGCCCCCCCCCCCCCCATAAGACCCCAAAATGACCGAGGTGAGTGTTTTTGTGTGTGTTATTCTCAATTTCTCACCTATTTAATTTAAGCTATTTAAAAAAAAAAAAAAAAGGCCAAATCTGCTGGTCTCTTAGTGTACATTTAATCTAGCCTAGCTGGGGTCCAGTGGGTTAATCCCCCATAATTGACTTTTCTGAAATCTGGGATAAGTATAGTATTCTCTTTAGCTTTTCCTGTCCATTGTATATTAAAATAAATTGATTTATGATCGCTATTTCCTAGTTGATCCCCTTTCTCTACGTTATTTATCATATGTTCATTATTACTGAGAACTAAATCGAGGATATTATTACTTCTAGTCGGCGAGTCTATGAATTGAAATAAAAAACTATCTTGTACCACCTCAATAAACTCTTCAGAATCTGAGTCGCCGATTTGATGCTGACAATCAATATTCGGAAAATTAAAATCCCCCATAATGCACACATTGCTAAACCTTGATGCTATTTTCACTTCCTGCCATAGAGCTGCACCTTCGTTTCTACTCCTATTTGGTGGTCTATAAATAACTCCAATAATTATGGTCTCACTACCTTCGCTAACCTCTACCCAAACACTTTCGTTATCATGATTTAGTTCAATACCTGATTTAATACAAAATGTTAATGAACTCCTGACAAACACTGCTATTCCGCCGCCCATCCTACTTGTTCGGTCGTATTTAAACAAACTACATCCTGGTATATGGAATTCTGCTAAATATGTCTTGATTCTGTATTAATCCATGTTTCACTCAGCGCTATGATGTCTATATTTTCATTGCTAATAAGTGCTCTAAGTTCGTCCATTTTGTTACATACACTCCTACGATAGAGTCTGGCACAAATCCCTAGTTTCCAAACTACTCTCCTTCGGTTTCTATCCCTCCATCCGTGCCATTGTCTCTAATTTTCTTTCTGGCTGTTCCATTGCTGCGCTTGTAGACTACCATCGTTGACTTCCTCAACATATCAACTCTGGTGTCTTAGGGCTCTGTCCTAGCTCCAATTAGCTTTCCAACATTTGTTAATGATCTTCTCAACTGCACCTCTAGTCCTATCCATTCATATGCTGATGACTCTACCTTACACTATTCAACTGTTTTTTGTTTTGTTTTTTTACAGAACGTCCCAGCATGCAATCAATCGAAAACTCACGTAACAGGGCTATGGAAGGCCGATGTTCTGATCTATCAACCATTTCCAATTGGGGCAGAGAAAGTCTTGTTGCTTTTAATGCTTCCAAAACCCAATTTGTCCATTTATCTACCCGTCAAGAACTCCCACATGTCTATCCCTTGTACTTCAACAATACACAATTCTTCATCTTCTGTCAGTATTCTTGATGTTTCTTATTCTTTTGATCTCACTTGGGAGGACCACATTACCACTCTTGCTAAAACAGCTTCCCAGAAGCTGGGTGTGCTCAACCGCATCCGATTATGTTTTACTCCTGCACAGCTTCTTGCTCTGTACAGGGGCAGAGTGCGTCCATATATTGAGTATTGTTCACATATGTGGGGAGGCTCCTCTCACACAGCCCTTCTTGACAAAGTAGAAAAGAAAGCCTTTTGTCTCATTAATTCACGTACACTCAGAGAGCTCAGAGCCTTCACGACCACCAACCAGTTAACATCTAATTTCCGCCTTCAGTTGATCGAGCTTTTGTGCCTCTAATCACAATGCACTGACAGCAATACATACATCTACACCATCACGACGCTCTCATCGACGCCATGACTTACTGACAGATAAGCATAGTATTCATGTCCATTCCCATCTAATCATTTGATTCTTTCTTTCACTTGACTCGAGCCTCAGGGCCGACGTCTCGCTTCCCCATTGTCCGCCATATTGGGTAAAAGTTCTCCTTTGTCTCGTTGCCACGTGAAACTATTGGTGAGTAAATTTCTGGATAATATTAACCCTTATAACCTTATTTTATATATAATTTATTATGTGAGACCTTCGGATATAAAATAGCTTGTTTCAGATTGAATTCAATTTAGATATGAAGTAATTTAATTTAGATTGATTTTGTTTGAATTATTATAGCTTAGAAATATTTAACTTCCATTGATTGTATACCACATTGGTGCCCAGACCCGGGAATTAGCTGTCAGTAAGGGATTTTATAAGGCAATGAGCAAGGGGACGTAGTCAGGATGCAGGAACACCTCTATGATAAACTGGTAAGGCTAGCCAAGTGATGGTTAGAGCCGGAATGCAGGGTCACATCGTTGCACCTGCCTAAGTCCTGCATCCCACTCATCATCTTCCCCAAATAATTTTCTCTTTCATTTCAGACTTCCTGTGACATGTGACCTGACCTAACATTTTTTCTTGTTCAATATGACCCTTTAGTGTGGGTATTGCTATTTTGTGTGCTATTTTTTCTCCATAACATAGAAGTCTGCCGGACGGCGTCTCATAACTAGACTTCTAGTTTGCCCTTGTAATTATAAAATTTTAGGTAATTAGCCTACAAGCTTACATACAAAATGAGTAAACAGGAAGAGACACCATCTAGTGGGGTGCTGAGCAAAGCCCCTAAAAATCAGAGGGCAGGACTTCGGGGAGTATTAAATAGGTTAATTATTGATGTCAACACTTTCATCACTACTGCTGACCTCGAGGAATTAGAGGCTAGGTTAGACAATGTCCAGGCTACCCACAGTCGTATTGTTGCTCTAAGTGAGGTGATTGTGGAAGGCATGAAAGAGGAGGAAGAGATAATTGCAGAGTGTGATAATTGCGCCCACTATGATGAACCTGTCTTTAAAGCGAACCATCTATTACAGCGCGCTTTCGCAAATAAGAAGGGAGGCGAGAAGGATGCCCATAGAAGGGTTGACCTGAAACACACTGTGCACCTCCCAAAGCTCAATCTTCCTACATTTGGGGGCAAATTGACTGAGTGGTTAGCTTTTTGGGATGTATTTCGGTCTACAGTTTATGAATCCTCTTTAGATAATGTCCGTAAGTTTCACTACCTGAAAGGACAAATGGAAGGAGAGGCCTTACATTTTATAGAGGGTTTTGCGGTAGTAGGTGATAGCTATCTGGAGGCAATACAATTATTAAAGTCCACATACGGGGATCAAGAGCAGTTGAAGATGGCCCATGTCGTTGCCTTGTTAAAGCTCGCAGAACCACAGTATAAGGTTGAGGAGTTAGCAAATTTTAGGGCAGATATGGAGTGCCATACTCGATCCACTAGACACCCTAGGGCTCACCACACAGGAAATTATAGTCATTATCTTACGTCAGAAGCTTCCTATGGCAATACTTGACAAGGTTAGGTCGTTTGATCTGGGGGAGTTCAAAACTCAGTTCAGTAAAGAAATTAGTAATCTACAGTTGAACAATGGGACAATGTATGTGTCGGGAGGGAGTGGGAATGTGGAGATGAGGGGAACTGTAAGCATGACGGTGGGGACTGAAGGAAAGAAAGAGGGTACATATAAGAAACCTGCTCAGATTCTATGTAATCTATGCAATAATAATAAGCATAAATGGAGTTTCTGTGTAAAATACCAAACAAATGAGACAAAACTAGCACAGGCAAAAAGATTGAAGCTATGTGTAGGTTGTCTAAGTAAGGAACATGGTACGCAGGGAAAATGTACTGCTACATACTTAAGGCCCTGTCACCACTGTATAGGACATTACTTTGACAAGTTGTGTCCTACAGCAGACAAAGTCAAAGACGTCAAACCAGAGGGTACTACAACTTTGACACTAGGTAGCACAAAAGACACTACTATATTGCTCACAATACAGATTCCAATGGAAGGTAATGACAGTAACAAGGTTTGTCGGGTACTTCTTGATCAAGGGTCTCAACGATCCTTTATATAAAGGTCCGTCTTAATGGGACTCAAGCACCGAATCGTAGGGGCTGAGACTCTTCGATTGCAGGGCTTCACAGGGGTTACTGACAAACAAGTCAACGAGATAGCGGAGATTTCATATTTCTACCGTAAAAACAGGTACTTTATGACATGTATCGTAGTAGACACCCTACCAGAATATGTATCTGTAGGAGTGAAGAAGGTGGAACACGCATTACGTAGCAAGGGGGTTAACTTGTCAGATCCCATGGGAGATCAGAATGAGGTGCATGTTCTACTTGGTGTTGATCATTATTATGATGTAGTATACCCTGGATTTAAAAGAATGTGTGGTGTAATTTTAATCCCCACTACATTTGGCTATTGCATGAGCGGAAAGGTGCATACTACACAGTCAAATGTCCTGGTCGACACGGTCTCGATATCAAGAGTGAATGTAACCGCGGAAGAGGAGTTGGGAAGGGAGGATTCCCAACCTAGTGACCCAAAAATGTCTGCCGAGTTCGACCTGGAACGACTGTGGAGATTGGATCACATAGGCATTAAACCTATGGAGACCGATTATGACTCAGAAATTGCGCTGAAGAAGTTTGAAGAGTCTGTGAGCTACTGTGCCTCAGACAAGCAATACAAGGTTAGTTTACCCTGGAAGAACAGTGAGATGAGCCTGCCAACCAACTATGGATTGGCATTAGGTCGCTTGCGCGCATTACAGCGTAAATTAACAAATTAACCGAGCACGCGCCAGGCATATGACGATGTTTTTCGGAGTTATGAAGATAGATACTTCATTGAAAGGGTCGATGTAAAAGAACCGATTAGGAAGGGAAGGGTTCACTATCTGGCCTATCATGGGGTGAGGAAAGACAGCGTCACCACACCAATACGGGTGGTGTATGACTGCTCTGCCCACCAAGGTCAACAACCCAGTCTAAATGACTGCCTGCTGACAGGTCCGTCCATGGTGTCGGATCTGTCCCAACATCTATTGCGGTTTAGGCTGGGGCAATATGCATTTACTAGTGACATTGAGAAAGCATTCTTGATGGTCAAACTAAAAGAGGAAGATAGAGATGTTACCCGCTTTCTTTGGTTCGAAGACATTAGCGACTCTGAAAGTCCGGTTGTAATCTACCGTTTTCGGGTCGTACTCTTTGGTGCTACATGTTCACAGTTTTTGTTGAATGCCACAATAAAAAAACATCTATCAGATACTCTTGAGGACACAAGTAAACTATCTCACGGGTTGTATATAGACAATTTGCAGGGTTCTAGCGATAGTCAGGATGATTTGTTACATACCTACTGGCAAGCACGTAGATTGTTTACAGAAGCACATTTATTTCTCCGCGAGTGGGATACTAATAGTGAAGATCTTCAGAGTTTGATACAGGTGGACGGTACGGCATCTCATAAACAGGAAAAGTCCAGAAATTTGGGGATGAACTGGCAACCTAACTTTTCAAACAAGGTCTTTTGCTCAGCAGACAGGAGCGCACTCAAAAAGAAATCTGTTGAGCAAAGTTGCGCAATTTTGTTATCCTTTGGGTTTAGCATTACCCGTTACCATAAGAGCTAGGATTCTGATGCATGAAGTTTGGAGACGCAAAATAGGATGGGATGACAGTTTTCCCGAGGATTTGAATGACCAAGGGACATTGTTGTTGAAAGAGTATGTATGACATCCTATGTACTAAACCTTTACCTCGTAAAGTGGCGGCGTTCGGTGACGTTACATTACACACGTTTTGCGATGCTAGCGCTACGGCATACGGGGTAGCCATATATGTCGTTACTTCATTTGGGGCGCATTTAGTTACAGCCCGGGCTAAAGTAGCCCCGGTCAAAAAGGTAACTATCCCTAAAATGGAATTGACTGCCATGCTGCTATTAGCACGTCTGGTGCAACATGTACGCGCAGCATACGAGAGCGAGTTAAATATTGAAATAGTTCACGTTTGGTGCGATAGTCAGGTCGCACTCAACTGGATACATAGCAAGAAGTCTCTGCCAGTTTATGTGCGGAATAGGGTAGATGAGATTAGAGCCCTTTTGCCAGACGTTGCATATCATTATGTAAATACAAAAGACAACCCTAGTGACCTCATAACTAGGGGTATAACGGCTAGCCAGTTAGTGAAGTCCGAATTTTGGTGCCATGGTCCAAAGTGGCTGCTCCATGAAAATGAATGGACGATTTGGCATGCTGTTGGTGAGGGACTTCTGCCGCTGGAAACAGTGGCAGTTACAGCCCAACCAAATGAGCCACCGGGTCCAATAATAGAATGGGCAAGATTCGGTGACTATAATAAATTAGTCAGAGTTGTAGCTTGGGTGTTGAGATATATATCCATATATATCAAGCTTAAAGTAACGGGCCAACTCTGCAACAGGGGTCACAACATTGATGCTCGTGAATATAAAGCAGCTGACGTAACTTTGATCAAGTGGGTTCAAGCAGAAACCTTTTCCAAATGAATTAGAATCTTTGCAAAGCTCGAATAAGACAAGAATGCCTAATTTAGTGCGTCAATTAAGGTTGCACCTAGATAATGACCTCATCAGGTGTGAGGGTCGCCTGAAGTGGTCGGGTGTAACGGACGGCACAAACCGTCCTATACTTATGCCAACAAGACATCACGTTACTGATCTATTGAGCATACGTGCACATAGGGAAGTAAAACACTACGGGGTATGTCATATTATATCAAATTTGCGTCTCACATGGTGGATACCCAGAGTTCGACAAGTAGCTCGACGCATAGTAAGAAAGTGTGTAATATGCCAGAGACTAAAGGGTAACCCATATGCAACTGGACCAGCTCCACCTCTACCTGAATGCCGTGTAAAGCACATAGAACCTTTCAAAGCTGTAGGGTTAGATTACACAGGGGCATTGAAGATGAGAGAGCATGAGAAGGTTTATATATTATTGTTTACCTGTGCAACGTCTCGAACGGTACACCTAGAGCTATGTGATAATATGTCTAGCGAAGAATTTATGCTCGCGTTTAGATGGTTTTGTGCCCGTCGTTCATTCCCTCAACTCATTCTTAGCGACAATGCTCCTACTTATGTCCAGGCATCAAAATATCTAAAGGATATGAGCACTGATCCTACAATCATCACTTTTATGGGTGAGAGAAAGTGCGAATGGAGGTTCATCCCAGTTAAGGCACCTTGGTTTGGTGGAATGTGGGAACGGTGTGTCGGCATAGTAAAGTCAAGACTCAGAGCGGTAGTAGGATGTGCTCTATTAAAGAAGAGTGAGTTGACAACAGTCCTCACCGAGATAGAGGCAGTCGTGAATGATCGTCTGCTCACATATGTGTACACCGACCTGCAAGAACCACTACCATTAACGCCAGCTCACTTGCTATATGGTAAACCATTAACTGTATTTCCATCTGATTTCCAATCCATTGTAGAGTTAGAGGATCCCTCGTTGTACTCTGAAGCAGCGGTGTCTAAGCGATACCAGTATATATCAAGGGTAATCGAAAATTTTAGAAAGAGGTGGATTAATGAATATCTGCTAGCATTGAGGGACAGGAGTGTTACACCCTCTGGTAGACCGACAGCACCTACTGTTGGTAAGGTCGTTTTAATTAAAGAAGATAGTCCTCGTTTGTAGTGGAAATTGGGCCGCTTGTTGGAGGTATACAAGGGGGAAGACTCTGTAGAGTGGGTGGCGCTATTGAAGACAGCCACTGGTACTACTGTTCGTCCTATTGCACGTTTGTACGCTTTGGAGCTCCATTCCACTTTACAATCGGAGACTCCACCTGTTATTGCTGGGTCCGAGGAATCTCAAGGTAACGACTCACCTCTTAATGATGGTGATCAATCTCGGACCGGGACGCGTCCCAGACGCGCTGCTGCTGGCGCCGTCGACATGTGGCATCAGAAGATAGCCTCTGGGCAACTTTAAGTTTAAGGTGGGGTTCAGGTATTTTTTGTGGGGGGAGTTTATCGTGTAAATACGATAGTGTACGACATTTTTTGTGTTACCATACGTCTCTGTGACGTCACGGTCGTTCCCGCTGCACGGCGTAGGACGAGTAGATCGTATATTATGAGATTGTAAGTAAGTTAAGATTATAGAAGGCCTAATATGCTATAAAGCAATATTGACATGGTCTTATGTAGTATACATGAATTTATCGTATATATTAATATAATTTATCGTATTGAGCAAGATAGAATCGGTACGATAATTTGGGCCCTGGCGTTTGCCAAGGCAGCAAGGTGACTCTGAGGTAGAGAGCTCAGAGCCTTCACGACCACCAACCAGTTAACATCTAATTTCCGCCTTCAGTTGATCGAGCTTTTGTGCCTCTAATCACAATACACTGACAGTAATACATACATCTACACCATCACGACGCTCTCATCGACGCCATGACTGACTGACAGATAAGCATAGTATTCATGTCCATTCCCATCTAATCTTTTGATTCTTTCTTTCACTTGACTCGAGCCTCAGGGCCGACGTCTCGCTTCCCCATTGTCCGCCATATTGGGTAAAAGTTCTCCTTTGTCTCGTTGCCACGTGGAACTATTGGTGAGTTAATTACTGGATAGTATTAACCATTATAACCTTACTTTATATATAATTTATTATGTGAGACCTTTGGATATAAATTAGCTTGTTTCAGATTGAATTCAATTTAGATATGGAGTAATTTAATTTAGATTGATTTTATTTGAATTATTATAGCTTAGAAATATTTAACTTCCATTGATAGCATACCACATATATATATATATATATATATATATATATATATATATATATATATATACTGTATATATATATGTATTGTTTATATGGGCAGATTTTCTCTCGACCATATTTCATTGAAGGTTATGGCAAGTCGGTTGTTGCACAGTTTCTTGTCTATCTTTTCTCCTTTTCTGAAAACATTTTTGATTTCTATAGGAAGTTGTCTGACGATCTCTCCATAAGTCATTGTGTGTAGTACTACAGGATTTGATGTACATAGTACTTAGAACGTGTGTTCGTACCTTCTTGGCACTTCATCAGTAGCTTGGAAGTGAATGAGAATTGTTGTGAGGTAGTGAGCTTATATATCATACAACTGGGAGGAAATCTAGCTTGCAGGCTTCTAATTGGCTAGCCGTGGGTTGGCTAATTCTGTTCTCTCATTGGCTGGCCGCTGTGACATCATCGGTAGCCCTCCCTGCTTCATTGAGGTAGGTTAGATGCTGGGAAGGGATTGAAGATCTTCGGCTTGTATATTTAAGTTGGGGGATAACTCTTTTATGAATAGAGCTTCTAAGATAGCCAATCTTCTTTGATCTCTATTATTTGCTAAGATTTATGTATTTCTCAACCAAGATCTCTCTCTTCAAGGTTGCATTGTGTTTGTCTCTGTTTTGGTTTTTAGGGGTTCCTGCAGATGAATGGTAAGACAAACGACGTGATAATTTCATAGTTGTCATGCCAATATATGTAGTATCTGGCTAAACAGAGGGAAATAACAGTTGAGCCCTCATTCAGAACCGAAGTTATCAGTGAAGCTTCCATAGTGAGGGGTAACTTTAACTGCCAAATTTCATAAATATATTTAAGCCTCATTTGAATAAGGAATTAAAAATAGACTCTGAACGAAAAACAATATTGGAATAAATACGATTTTTTTTTTAATTGTCATAACCTTAAGTCAAAATATTACTCATAAAACCAGTGCCTGGTAATCCGCAGGAGAGTGTAAACGAATTACCTGACTCTGGAGCCAGCCACTCTTGCACATTATTAATAACTGAAGATCTACGAAAGTAGATAAATGTATTTTAACACTCTTGTGACATAAACAATTGTTTATAAACGCAACAGTCCGAGCCTTCTAATAAGATACTCGGACGTACTTTTTAAACCCATATTTTAAGCATGCAATATATTATAGATGCAATTTATATTTAGCACTAAATTTTGTTAAGCTTTGTGAAGTGAATCTCCCATTTTCTACACACCTTTAGTGTGGATATATATATATATATGCTGTACGTATATTAATAATAATAATAATAATAATAATAATAATACAAATATTGATAATTTTGATAACAGTCCAATAGTTGTTGTGAAGGGGATACCTTGGTGGAGGGTAGGAGGCTGTATTTATCTGAAGCGAAGGCTGGCCACTCAATATTTGTCACTATAATTTTGAGTTAACACTGCAGACTTTTGTAATATCTGAAAATAAACAATTAAATAAACACATCATCAAATACCTTAATGTAATACACATTTTATAGGTAGATATAATAAATAATACAACACAATACACTACATGAATTTACACTAAGCTTCAATTATCGTTAAACAAAAAAGTTGGATATTGAACATAATTAATAATCGTCAACTTATATAAACATTCTCAACAAATTTTAGTTGAAGCAACTTTTGTATACATTAATACTATGCGATCTAGACTAGTCAAATATCACAGTTCCAAATTCAACCTACCAAGGCTGAATAGTGGCTACTGGCGATTGAACACACACACAATCAATACTTCTCTCCTTCACCCACACAACCCAAATAATGCTCCACCCCCCAACCTTTATTCACTATGTACACAATAGATTATCCTTCATATTAGTTGCAAAACAACAAAAACTCGCACACGACTGTTCATTATAATTTAATTTAATGTAATGAAATGGCTTTACTTCAAAAACTATTCATATATTAGGTGTTAACATTTTGAATAAATGTATCCTAAATTAATTATTAATTATATTTGTATCCCATTAATTAACCCCCATAAAGTGACATTACCATAGTCTATTCCCTGTAAGTAGGCGATAAATCATGACCTAAATCCATTATAACTCAAAATGTGCTTGAGTAAATTGGCTGTAAATTTCCACATCCATTCCTTGACTGATTTTTCCCAAATGGTAGAAATATTAGCTCGATTACTCTAGCCGTTTTTTAGTTACAGAGGTTAGAGGTCATGATTTATCGCCTACTCACAACGAATAGACTATAGTGCTATGCTAATTGTTCACGATAGCTAGTGGTTTTATATGACTTGCACACATGAATTGAAAAACATTGCATAGCAATTATATGGAGAGGAGATCAAGACCTTTACTCAATTTATATCAGTTTATCTAAAAACATCCATTTGAAAGACTACAAACATTTGGTCAAAATTGTGTGTACGATATACAATTTGTAAATTATACATTAGTGAGAACCCATATGGATTATGCTGTTCAATGTTGGTGTCCTTATTACAGAATGGACAATAACTTAAAACTCCAATGTCTTTACATTAACATATCTTTCTTTTCTCTTCAATCCCACAGATTGTCAAGCAGTCGCAGAAAATGGTAGAGCAGATGAATGCCAGGGCGCATCAGTCACCAGTCGAAAGTGGGACACATCTGGTCCTTCGTAAATCTTCAGGAATGCCACATGCACAAAATGACGCAATACTGCATGGAGGAGTATATGGAATTTTGCTCAAACTAGGCATACGAGATGATGAGGAAGTCCAGGGAAACGGAAGGCACAACTGTGCCTCACGACGCTGTGGCTGCCAAACCAGCATCAGCCTACCTGCAACCACCACCTACCTCCCTCGCACCTGGCCCGTCGACGTCGCACTCACATACAACACATGTTGTCCCTCTAAGCCACCAGCCTATTACCTACTCCATGTATGAGCAGCCGCTGGTTTGGCCATCGGCTGACCCAAACAGGGCAACATCCTTCGCAGCACCACCAGCGCCACCTTCAACAGTGGCGGGTAAACAGCCATAACCCTCTCCCCTGCCAGTACCCCAAGGATTATTTATGTCCTCGGCAGCCATGCCCCCTACACCAGTGACTACTTCCTCTATGGACACCTTGATCCATACAACTTTGTCCACCTCAAGGGATCACGATGAAACAAATTAAAACATTATAAAATAAATATTTTTGTATGCAAATCAAATATTTATTTTCAGACCTAATTAACTATGTGCATGGAATCGAAACATTTATTCACAAACAAATTAAAAAAATATCGGTATAAGAATGTGCATGTGTATTAAGTAATACAATTTCGATAATTAATGGAAAAGAAAATAAGCGATGCAATTACAACAGACCTAAATAGAAAAACTTAACATAATACAATAACAAATAAACAAAAAAGGCAATGTTTTAAAATTTCCAATCTAGTAACAACAGGCAGCCAATGAAAAACATAATAAATACTAATCCAAGCCAAAAACCATTTAAATGTACATGCTTGATATATTATATATATGAGAAATAAATATTTAAACATTGAAATTTAACCAAACATACCGGTACATAGTGAAACAAATAATATTTAAGAAACATCAAATAGATCAAAGAAGAAATATGAAACATACAGATTTAAACGATGATTATTATTATCACAAATTGCAATCAGAACATGACAAATTTAAGAATATATATAGACAATGAAATAACATGTTGGCATAATCAAAACCAATACATGTATGCAGATAAACTGGCAATATAGTATGCTATTTACATAAATTAATATTAATGTTCCATAATAACATGCACAGAAGCAATTGATTAAAATATAGGTGAAGGCATGAGTAACGGTTTTGACTGCACAAAAGTACAATTACAGCAGGTATGATAGAGGTGATTGCAATTAATGAAACATGAAAGATGTACTCACAAATATATTGAGAAATACAAATTTATATATTTTTATTATAGAGTTTGAATATTGTCATAATACGAATGTTATAGTTATTACTTTGTACAGGACAGTTCCTACGATTTGTCTTATGTTCACAAAAAAAAAAAATAATAATAATAATCTACGTCTATACCTAATCCAGGCACTTAGATATCTGTTTCAGGGGTCAAGGACAATGCTCGACCTACCACCAAATGTGTTGTGGAAGAAAAGGTGGAGGTCTATGCCGGCTGAAGTCTCGCATTATTTCTTTTTTTCCAATAAGAATATGCCAGACACATTGGTTGGCATAAAGAAACTATCAAATATAAAGCTATAATTAAAAAAAACAAATTGGGGTGAGAAAAATAATTGTGTAAGTCATCAAAACATAAGGATTAAATTGTGAAACAAAAAAGTTGGCAGTATATACAATATCTTATTATCTTAAACAGAGTAGCATGATTTTCTGTCCAGTGTTATTAATTTTCATCTGACTTTGTCCGTCCAATTATTCAATTTTGCCAAGATATGCTACCCAGTGGAGAATTATAATATTGGCAAAGGTAATCTCTCTGAGATTTGGCATCTCGTGTCCCGGTGTTTACGGGCAGGGTTGCGATCTGGTCAAGTACATCATGCGGATATCCTGTTCTATGAATTATTCCAGCTTTGGTGTCTTCTTCGACCACAATTCCCTTGTGGTAGGATGGATTCCTGATTCTCTGCAAGTTGTGTAGGCAACATCATGCCAACACAACGGACTCCACCCGAGTCGGATGAATGGGAATGGTGGTTAAAAGGCACCAATGCCTATTGGAAGAAAGATACAATTGAATACACATGAAACACAAATTATAAGGTATTCATTCTAGAGGAACTGAATGAACAGAGAAGGGGAAAAATTATAACAAGTACAGAAAGAGAGAGAGAGAGAGGGGTACTAGTGAAGTGGTCTAGCGGTATGTTTGACAGGGAATTAACTCGGGTAGCAACTCTGAGCTTTTAGGCAATTACACAATGACAGGACAGAGAGAAGGAGAGAGAGAGAGAGCTACTGGTGGAGGGTGGTTAGCGGTATGTTTGACCTGGGATTTACTCTGGTAGAAAGCCTGACCTTTTATGCACTTAACACGATGAAAGTAAACAGAGGTGGAGAGACGGAAAGAGAGAAAGAGAGAATTATGAAAGTGACATTTCTGGAAGATTGTGGCCGGGTTATTGGAGGTTTACCTCTTACGCATTTAAAAAAGACACTAACACACACACATACACAGACACACACACACAAACACTATGTTTGTAGCTACTCACCTGCTCAACATGATTCCAAAGGCATTTACCATAACTCGGCGTGCTCTTGAGAGACGGTAATTGAATATGCATCTCTCGTCGTTCATGCCTCTCAATGGGTATGGTTTCATCAACTATTTTCTGAGAGGGAAGGCATCGTCTCCAACAATAAAGTATGGTGTTGGCTTATCATCGTTCTGAAGTTGTTCTGGTTCGGGCACACCTATTTCATTTCTCTCAAACAATGTCCGCAGAGGTGTGTGTAAGAACAAACCAGCATCTGACCATGATCCCTCGGCACCCACATCACAGTAGAGAAACTTATAATCAGCATCCACCAGTGCTAGCAACACAATGGAGTGATACAATTTGTAATTGTAGTAAATTGAAGCACCTCTTTGATGGTTTCCTGATTGTGACATGTTTGCCATCCAAAGCGCCCAAGGTATGCTGAAATTGCCATTTCTTGGCGAATTGGTCTGTAACTAACTTCCAATCTTCAGGTGTTTCTGAACAATTTAACACTTCATCCATGTACACCTGTATAAAGGCTTCATACACCTCTGGAACAATTTTTTAGAGTTGTTGGCTATCCTGAAAACATATTGTAGACTCTTATAGCTGTCCCCTGTTGCAAGGTATCGCATCGTCACAGCTAAACGTAATCCAGCGGGATGTTCTTTCCTCATAAATGTCTCCTTCTTGGTTATCAATGGTTCCACTTTCTGATGGATGTCTTTGAAGAGGGCTGGGTCCATTCTCATGAAGTTTTTGAAGTCTGCAGGATCCTGTGCTTCCACTTCCTTCATTAAGTTCTCGTAACACCCAAATTTCTCTCGTCGTTGAAGCCACGGCCTCGTCCATACTGACCGCTTCTTCTGCTTTTTCTTTTTCTTCTCCTTTGCCTCCTCCTCCTCCTTTACTTGCTGCGTATATAAAGCCGCCAACAATTTCAGCTGCTCATTTAATATAGTAAAATGAAGCCGCATTAAATCGAGATCACGTATGTCCTGCAGAGAAATTGCTGAGACTAGACAAACATGTTCGAAGGTCTAGGTGAGAATGTTGTAAGGCTTCGCAAATCCTTTTTTTATATCAGGAGGGTGGGGGGTGAGTGATATTTACCTGAGAACAATTATGAAGTCTCACATTACCGTCGTTCAATGTCAGCAACATCGCCGACGTGTTGGCAAGTATTCAAAGAGGAATCTGCAACTATGCGCTGAGGAATCGTCCTGTCATCGCATGAAGTCGCGCTGTAACGGTCTTCTGATACTCAAATTTTACCGTTGTTGTATGGTGATGCAGACGTCTTCGCCGAGCCATCGCATATGTTGCAGACTACATCGCCCAGCCATCGCATATGTTGCAGAAAATGTTGCTGAGTGATCGACGACAGGCTTATTATGACGGTCAGTCTTACTCAATCGTGCCGAGTCGTTACGAAAATCATATGATAACCAGTCGGCGACAGAAAATCATGTCGAGCCGTGAATGTGGGAAAGCACCTTTAGGAGACAGACACAATAACTATTTCTTGTACTTGATGATATACGACCAGATATTTAACTCATAAACTGCAAAGCTATGGTAGTTCAAACCTTCCTGCCAAGCGTAGGTAATTGGTTCTATTCTGACGAAAATCGTCATAGTACCATATATACAGTATATATAATTATTACTTATCTATATGTGCCTATTTTGCTTTTATTATGAACATATGAACATTTAAGAGCAATAATAGAAGTGGGAATAGCATTTGGGGGGTGAAAAAGACGTATTATTGCCGCCCGGGTCGTATCATGAGGCGAGAGCAGGGGGGGGGGGGGAGGCATATATGTTTCCTCTCCAAGCTCTCAAGCGACACTGGCGGCTCTGAGTGGAAGTCTCTGTTGCAAAGATATTAAGCTGCCTCGCCCGTGTTAGAGAGACAATCTGAGGGAAATTCGCGCCGAAAATTACCCGATAAAAGTGGGAATAAGGGGAAAAATAGCTGATAATTGAGGAGGGGTGAAAATAAGGGGAGGGAGGGACACATATGTAGGAGTGGCAGCAAGTAATAGAGGGGAATTATCTCACCTAATCACAAATTGCTTTGTTTTGAGTGATACTGGGGTGTTTTAAAGGTTTCCTTTTATGCTCTGGATTTATTGAGGACGGTCGCAGTGCACCAAAAGAAGTTCTATTGAAATCGGTCGCCGTTTTTGGGTTAAGGGCTCTTTAGATAATTATGCGATTCATACTTCCTTTTGTTAAGGAATATTGCATCCTCACCATGGTAAGCAAACCTCAACCAGATATTTGGGTTGCGTGTTTGCATAATTACCTTTAACCCGACTTATAAGTAATAGCGTACCACTCCGAATTAACTTTTAATAATACATTTGGTTTTTCCCATTCAACCATTTTTGTCTTAAGTCAGTTGTGTTTTAATTCACAATTTAGCACTACTGTTCTTCCAGCACCTGACATTTGTAAATTATTCTGAATGTTCTATATAATGCTTATCAAAGTTTATACCACACTAATAAGATTGTCCATCACACTATATAAAATACCGCGAAAACGACAACAAGAGACATCACCAGAACCTCAGAAGAAGGCGAAGACAGAAACTCCCAACAGACGAGTCACAGCGCTGTGCCAAGTCACGCCGGATGGAGAGCGAAAGGTCTTGCCGGTCAACCAACGCCCTAGTACACCAGGCAGGACGATCACGCACAATACCCCCATGAAGAGGAGAAGTTTATTCAGTCAGCCCTTCTGAGCTACCTGTACTCATCTCCCATTCACAAAATGTACCTTCTTGTTATATATGTATTATCAATGTTCATCCTGACCCCTGTACATTGTTAATAAACAAAATTGTCTTCACCATCGAAGACCATCAATGATCCATGTATTCTTGTGTTTTTCCTTTTCTCCCCACCTCACCATATAACTCGGGGAGAATAGAGAAGTAGAAGTTAAGAAGAAACGCGTATCTTCGCTACCGAAGAAAGCACTGCCAGATGAATCAATTATATGCCTGTATGAAACCGATGTTATGCAATAAGATGTGAACCTGTACCTCAATAGATCTTGGGACACTGATTTTCCACACATATATTATACACATGCCTTTTTTTGACACTCTTCAATTAGCTTTGCTAGTTACACAACTGACACATGCTTCTTTCTAAATAAGAATACTCTGTACCTAATTGTCTCCATGTACAAACAACGCGGGAGATCTGCCGCTCCCGCGCCCCGAGAGAGGGCGCTCTATACGTTTAAAATACCTGTGTGTACACCCAGGCCTACCAACATGAACCGGGAAGGTTAGATACGTACACACTCCTTAGACAACACAATGCCGAGGGAAATTTATATATTCTTATACCTAAAATTACTACCAACCAAGATCTGTAGCAAAATACACCCGCCACCACGACGAGAAGGAGAGAGAAGGATAAACGCTGTCTCGCACGCATCATAGCCCTCAATTGTCTGGTGCGCACGACACACCTTCAATGTACCCGACACCACCAATCCTCCCCGAGAGCCCGAATTTCAGAGTTCATTCACTTCACTCACTATTATTGTTTTCCAGAGTTCTATTGAGATTATAGACCCCCTATAAATTTATAATTAACCTTTGATAAAGTAACCTACTCTATGAGCTATAATTGACCTTACTCATCACAGTAGAACAAGAAGGGTTCAAGGACCCCATCTAGGATACCTCCTCATGCCGTTACCATCCTAGAGGTACCGGGGGAGTGCACTCATAATAATAATAATAATAATTAAAGTTGCAAGCAACGTTGTGCGGGGTTCGAGCGGGGTTGCACGCAGGGTATTGTGTTGGATACAAGGGCTGTGCCACATATATCAAAATATCATGTATCTCATCGGGCATGGAGAAAGTACAGAAGGAATATAGTGTAGCCATTTTGGCTATGGCCACTTAGACCATTAAGGAGTGTGACCATTTGGGTTAAAGCTATTAATCCTGTACGAGTTGTTGTTGTTGTTGTTGTGCCCTAAGCTGCCTGGCCGAACAGCCCCGAGTCCCTGAGGAAGGCCATGGCCACGATAGGGCTTTCCCACAGAGCTCTCATTGAGTGTAGATTGTGTTGTTGGCGAAAGTGGTTGTGTGAAATGCAGTCTTCTATTATGTGTTTAATGGTATGGGATGCTGTGTTACATCCCGGGCAGGCATCGACAACGGAGTCATCCAGTCTCTTCTGATAGCTCAGGAGAGCTGGATGGTGTCCACATCTCAGCCTGGCCAGGTGGACTCTGTCCTCGCGAGGAAGGGAGGATTCGGAAGGATGGATTTCGGGAGGTCGTGCTTGCAGCTGCGTGTTGTCTGTGAGTGAGTGGATAGATCGGCGAGAGATATGAGTATGGATGTGCTTCTCGAAGGTGGTGCGGGGTGGGAGAGAGGACAGTAATTGTGTGTGATACCGTATGCTGGGTGTTGTTTTGATATTTCTTGGTGTCTGTGGGTGTGTTGCCATGTAGTTTAGTGGGTGGTCTTGGTTTGTGGAGGCTACTGCCAGGAATTGAGTGCCTCTCATGATCACTGATCTTATGTATTGTTTATATACTGTGGTGGTAGTTTCTTTGTTGTGTCCAAATTTTGTGTGAGCAAGTGACCTGAGGGCGTTAAGTCTGGGTGTCATTTCTTTTTAATGTTTGTGGTGTGCTGTTTGAATGTCATATGAGTATCATATGTTACTCCTAGGATTTTGTGTGTGTGTGTATGTGTTAGGGGTGTGTTGTTTATGGTGAGTTGAGGGATGTATTTGTGTTCTTCTGTCCAGCTTGTGAGCAGGGTTGCGGTGGATTTGGCTGGGGGTAGATTAAGTCTGTTTGTAGTGCACCAGCCATGTAGTGTGTTGAGATAGGGTTGAAGGAGATCTGTTGCTCTTTTTGGGTCATGGTGTGTGCATGTGAGTGTTATGTCATCTGCATAGGAGGCTAAGTTTATTTGGGGCGTATTGGGTGTAGTTATATCGTGCATGTACAGATTGAAGAGTGCGGGCGATAGGACGGATCCTTGTGGGACTCCGTTTGGAAAGTTTCTGATTTTAGATGACTGACCGGCAAAAGATACGTGTGCACATCTGCCTGCTAGGAAGTTGGCCAGCCACCTTTTTGTGTTGTTGTGCATGTTTGTGTTGTAGATTTTGTTTGTTAGGTTGTGGCGGGGGATGGCATCGAAGGCTTTACTAATGTCGAGTGTGGCTAATAGTGATCTGTGTGGTGGTCTAGCTGAGTTGATGCCATGAAAAGCTCTTTGTGTAAGGTCTGTGAGAAGAGTGTTTGTGGAGTGCAGTGGCCTAAAGCCATGTTGTGTTGGAGCTAGGGGTAGGTCGGGTGTAATTAGTTGTAACACTAGGCGTTCCATGACTTTGGAGGGGGAGCAAAGGAGTGTGATGGGGTGGTGCGAGGAGGGTAGCGTGGGGTCTTTGTTGGGTTTGGGGAATGTGGTGATGAGACCATGCTTCCAAATGTCTGGTATTGTGTTGTGTGAATAACTGTAGTTTGATATGTTAGTGAGTACTTGTATGCCTTGTGGTCCCAGGTGTCTGAGGTGTATGTTGCTTATGTTGTCTAGGCCACAAGCGGGTGAGTGCTTGAGATTGTTGATGATATGCTTTGTCTGGTGATTGGTGAAGGGTGTATAGTCAGGGTCTGTGGGGAATTGTCTCTTACGTCGGATGACACGTCGGTCGTCTTTGTGAGGTTTTAGGTGACTGACATGTGAGAAGTGATTGATGAGAGTGTTTGCTTGTTGTTTACATCAAGGAGTAGAGTCTGTTGTTGTGATTGCAGCATGTGATTGTGTTGTGTTGCTGTTGGAAAGTGTGATGCTGTTTAGTGTTTTGTAGGTTTTTTGGGGGTTTGTTTTGTGATCAAGTGTTTGTAGGAAGTTATTCCAATTTAGTTTTTGTTGTTCCTGTATTTTGTTGTTAGTTTGGGTGTTGAGTGCTTGGATTTGTTGTGTGATGTCTTGTGTGTGGGGTGCTGGGGAGTGTTTCAGTATGTTGCGTTGTCTGATGAGGTTTTGAATTTCTGATGTGAAGTTGGGGTTGTGTCTTTTTCTGTTACCTCTTGGAATGTGTTTCTTGTCAGTGTTTTGGATAGTTTTATTGAGTATGTGTACAGCATTGTTGATGTTAGTGATGGGTGTACTGTTTAGAGTTGTGAAGTGTTGTTCGGTCTCATTTGTGAATGCTTCCCAGTTAGGTCTTTTATAATTGGTGTATGTGTGTTTGTGGTTAGCTGGGGTGAGTCTGGTTTTGGTGGTGATAATGATCGGGAGGTGGTCAGAGCCTAAGGTTCTGACCACCCTCCAGGATGTTGTGGGGGCGAGTTCTGGGGAGAAAGAGGTGATGTCTGGAGATGATGGGTTATAGAGGGCTTGGTGAGGAATATGGGTATGTTGATGAATGTCGTTAAGGATGATGAGGTTAACAGTTTGGTTTTGTAGTACCAGCCCTCTGTCTGTGTCGGGGTTGTCGACAAACCAGGCCGACGTCTTGGCGTTGAAGTCACCACCCAGGATGATGTGTGGGGTGTTTGTGATGTGTTGTAAGTGTGGTCTGTATTCATTTGGTACTGTAGGGGATGTATGTGTTTATGATGGTTATGTTGGAGTTGTTGCCAGTGCGTATTTTAAGTGATTGTATTTCTGTTGTGTTATCATTTGGGGGGAGGAGGGATTTGGTTTGTACTCTGGTAACTATGTATGATATTTCTTTGTGTACCAGGGTGATGAGTCCACCGCCTCCGCCGACAGCCCGGTCTTGTCTGATGGTGGTGAAATCATGAAATGTGAGTGTTTTTTGTGTTGTGCGGAGTTTTGTTTCTTGTAAGATGGCAATGTGTATGTTGTGTTGTTTGATGAAGTGTGAGAGTTCGTGTTTCTTTGTGTTGATGCCATCTATGTTCAATTGGAGAATGTTAATGTTATGCGCACGATGTATGTTGGGTGCTGCTGCACGAGGATGGGGTGGGGGTGAGGGATGGGGTGGGGGTGGGGGTGAAGGAGGGGCTGGGGGTTGGGATGGGGGAGGTGGGGGTGGGGATTGGGGAGCAGATGGGGGTTGGAATGGATTAGGATGGGGTGTGGTATGTTGAGTTGAGGATGTGGATGGTATGGGAAGGTTAGGTGGGTTAGGGAGGAGAGGTGGACAGGTTTTAAGGGGGGGAGTAGATGATATGGGAAGGTTAGGTGGGTTGGGGAGGAGAGGTGGACGGGTTTTAGGCGAGGTATTTGACTGGGAGAGGGAGGGGCATGAGGAACAGGTCCAGGTGTTTGTGTAGTGTTTCTTGGAGGCAAGTGTTGTGCAGGTGAAGTGGGTCCAGTTCCTGCATGAATTGCAGAGAACTGAACCATTAGAGTGGCGACTCGAAGTGATGGGTTTTGAGCAAGTTGGACATATGTATGTGTAGGTGGGTCCTGGGTAGCTCTCAATGTCTCCGGCTAGAAGAAGTCTTCGAGAAATGACAGCCGGAGAGTAATTTCTCGGTGTAGGAAAACTGTGTGATGTGTGTGTGTGGTGTGAGGTGTGGAAATTCCCGGCGCGACCGAAGCCGCTCCAAGGACTCCTGTATGAGTAGGCATAATTGCCCGAAATTACCTTCATTCCCTGCTCATTTTCATGCATAAGCAAAAGCCAGAGCGTAATACAATTATGTATTCGTGAAAGTACGGTAATAGCTTTCAAATTACTCCTGAATCATCCCTGTACGACGTTTGGTTTTCTTGTAAGGATCTTGCAAACGAAGGGCAAAATTGCTAAAAATTACCAAATCCGATAGGCCTAGGCGAAATCGCTAATAATTACCAATTATTTTTTGTTTTCGCTATGTGTGACGCTGCACATAAGTGAACTCTCTCTCACACAAACCTCAGTGTCGTGGCGGGGCCTGTAGGCTCCGGCTGACGTCCATCCGTGCTGCTTGCAAAAGCTGGCCTGGCTCACAGGCTACAAAATAGCCGGAAAATCGTCTCCATCATATGAGGGGCCCCGCGTGAATTGGGTTAAGAAGTGTGCTTGTTTTGATTATTTGATAGGGTCACCATAAGGGCAATAGCAGTCAAAATAGACGGGAACATGATGGCAAGCTTCCGTCGCCGCTCTGCGCAGTGTAAACAATGGTGGCGGTACGCCCGAACTCTACATTCTACCCGGCTAGGCCTATATTATAGGCTACAATAAATAAGTAGGCTAGGCTATTTTTTCTATAGGCTATGCCTAGTCTAATATTACAATTTAAGGTAGCATTCAAGTTGACTACAGCAGGACTTACCCTTGACCAGGTATAGGCTATCCTAGTGTTTAACAGGCCTATACCCCTTTGAAAGGACATTAGCCTAGTCTAACCTAACAACCTTACCTAACCTATTATAGTAGGCTATTATGGGTGGAGGCTGCTGCCCCACACCCCAATTTTTGGTGTATTTGTCTATTTTGTCTGTGAAGTGGGAATTTTTTCAATTTGTCGATAACAAAAATTCTCCATGCGGACTATAGCTTATGGAGAAAAATATGGCGAATCTATTGTTGCCTATTATCTCTAATAAATTGTTTCTCATAATGCTGCAGTAGTGTCGTTTAAAATACCAACCATTTAATTGTGTGCCTTTAAAAATTACCTAAATTAGGCTATAGGCTACTGGAAGATTAGAAGAATCTTTAAGAAAGACTAGGTTAGGGTTATTGTCGTGCCAAAGCTAGATTATAGCCTAAATATAAAAGGAAGTGAATAAAATTAAATATACCGAAAAAAATCGACGTCAAAATAGACGCGAAGTTAACCGCGACGATCGCCCTATGTAAACATGACGACCGTACACCCGGTAACTACATCCATCCCATTAAAAGTTACTGTGGGACACCAAATATGTTGAGAGGGTCTCTGCGGCTCTGCCCCCCCACGTCGGCCCGTCACGTATTATGATGTACGGTAAGTTATCATCATCTGTGCTAATTCATAGGATCCCCAATTAAGGACAAAGTCAATCAACAGACGAAATAAGCTCCCAAATTACAATAACATAGCGGCCCGCCGTTTATGGGCGACTTTTTACACGTCATTTTAAATGTTACTTTCCTGCCCTGGTCTAGACCTAATAGATTTTTCCAAAGAATCAAACTTAAATTAAAAGGAAGTAGCCTAGCCTACAGTTTATAGGAAGGCTATTCCAACATGCATTCCAGAACTTAGGCTAGCCTAGGCCTAGGCTATATGAAAATTTGTGGGTGGTCTGCCAAAAAAGAATCACTAGGCCTATTAGGCTATGGGTAGGCTAGTATGGGGTGCATTTTGCAAATTTTCTGAACTCTTAGCTAGGCTAAATTAAAACTCACAAAATCTGAGTAAAACCAGCACTAGAATTTTGTCTTGTCTTGTCTTGGGGCAACCTCAGGCGAATACTCGCCCACTCCGGCCCTACCGTAGTCGCGGAGATCCTATGTCACAATTAAATTAGTTGATAGTTAAGGTTAAAATTCACCACCGTGTCACTTTCATTCTAGGTTATTCGTAGAACCGTAACACTGTAAAGGCAACAACCCAATAGCAGGTCATCAGGTGGTGAAACAGAGACCTACAAACCACGGTACTAGGGCCAGAGCAATGTCTTGAAGCGAGGTGCCCTTATCAACCAACCCCAGACAATCCAGTAGGAGCTGTCGGAAGGAATCCATCTTTGAAGACAGAAAGGGACGCCCATCCACATGCTCAGTGACGGGACGAGGCGAGGCTTAGGAGGCATATGTAGGACGACCAGATGTAGGATGTGGAGGGGAAGAGGTACCGTACGACGATACATGGGATGCGGAGACTGCGGAGGGAAGAGCTTGTCAAAGTCATACGGTTCCTCAGGACCTCAACAATAACCGGGGGACGGCCGGTGCGGGCAATGGTCGATCGCCGTAGTTAATATAAGTTCACGGTCGCGGAGATCCTATGTCACAATTAAATTAGTTTATAGTTAAGGTTAAAATTCACCACCGTGTCACTTTCATTCTAGGTCATTCGTAGAACCGTAACAATGTAAAGGCAACAACCCAATAGCAGGTCATCAGGTGGTGAACCAGAGACCTACAAACCACGGTACTAGGGCCAGAGCAATGTCTTGAAGCGAGGTGCCCTTATCAACCAACCCCAGACAATCCAGTAGGAGCTGTCGGAAGGAATCCATCTTTGAAGCCAGAAAGGGACGCCCATCCACATGCTCAGTGACGGGACGAGGCGAGGCTTAGGAGGCATATGTAGAATGACCAGATGTAGGATGTGGAGGGGAAGGGGTACCGTACGACGATACATGGGATGCGGAGACAGCGGAGGGAAGAGCTCGTCAAAGTCATACGGTTCCTCAGGACCTCAACAATAACCGGGGGACGGCCGGTGCGGGCAATGGTCGATCGCCGTAGTTAATATAAGTTCGCGTCTATTTTGACGGCGATTTTTGTTGTAGTTAGGCTAGGCCTAGGCTATTTGCCCCCTGCTGGCAATATATATGATGATGACAATATGCCATGGGGGGCGATTGACCCCCTCAACATATTATTGTATCCAACGATCTCTAACCTCTGTATCTCAAAAAGGGCTAGAGCAAATTGGCTGTAAATTTCCACATCTAGGCTATTCCTTGACAGATTTGCTCCCTCCAATTAATATTTATTAGCATAAATTCAGCCTAGTTTAGCCTATAAAAGAAAAACTAAAATTTGTTTAGCCTAGGCCTACATATAAAAAGAAAAAAACCCACTCGTACCGCAATTATAAGCATAAATATGAGTATCTAAGTTACAAAGCAAATGTTTTTGTATAGCCTAAAATAAACCATAAAATTGTCATCTTTCAACTGTTGAGGTCATAAATATAAAAAAATCTAATACATTAGGAAAAAATGCGTTAAGAGTTGTGTTAGCGGGTCTATCGTCCCCTTTATTTACGTAGTCGCACGCTCGCAGTTACATTCGCGTCTAATTTGACTGTGGTTATTTGCCCCTGCTGGTGATATAGATGATGATGACAATAAGTCATAGGGGGATAAAGCCCCTTCAACCCATTATTGTATCTCACGGCCAGGCGTTGGGTAAATTGTTTTGTTACCGGCCGGCGGATTGAGGGTGGCTTTACCAAGTTTACCCCAGCAGTTAAATTAGAAGCGAATGTAGGCCTAACTGCGAGCGTGCGACTAGGCTATATAAACAAAGCTTTTGGTATGCCCACAACTACAACTCTTACCAAAACTGCAATTAGCCTATTTTTGTTTTGCTTTTTCAGTCTAGGCTAAATTGGTGAGGCTAGGCTAAATTATTTAGCTGCAATTAGCCTAGCCTATTTTTGTTTGTTCTTTCAGTCTAGGCTAAATTGTGGTAGGCTAGGTTAAATTCTTTAACATGTGTACTATTGTGTAGGCCTGTGCTTTCCAATAGAAGTAAAAATATGTAGCATAGCCTAATGCAATTTTACCAAATCCCAAGCCTACCTGAATATAGCCCTATGCAGAGCTCAAAAGCAAAAACAAATTAAAAATATGTTGAGCAGTGAAATAAAATTAAGCTAGGCCTAGGCCTGGTTTCTCATAGGCCTAATAACCTAATGAAGTATACTATAGCCTAACCTAATTTAAGTTATTTCACAAAATACTAATAGGCCTACCCAGCCCTCCTCATGCATTATTTTCCATTGTAAAATAAGTTTGTGATACACTACGAAAGATTATTCAACATGGAATTTGAATGGAATAGAGAAGCTTAGCAACGAAAAGCCAATTCTCCCCCTCCCTGTGATTGTGCCAGCTTTTGTAAGCAGTGCAATAACTTAATGAAGGACAGAAAAGCTGCAGGATGCTCTGGCATTCTATCCGAGATGATTAAGGCCTCAGGTGAGAAAGGAGTAGGTGTGTTCAATGAGCTAATTAACTTCATCATCAGAGAGGAAGTAATCTCTGATGAATGGCACAAAAGTATATTATATACTGTATACGAGCAAAGGGGACTCATTGGATAGGGAAAATTATAGGGGCCTGAAAATACTTGATCAAGTCATGAAGGTCTGTGAGAAAGTCTTTGAAGGTATGATATTGACGATATGCAGTTTGGTTTCGTGCTAGGACACGGCACAATCCAAGTCATGAAGGTATTTGTGTGATAATGAAGATGTATGAGGACTCACAAACGGCAGTGAGGGTGAAAGATGTACCGGTACTGAGTGATGAGCTTTCAGTTCGCGTCGGAGTCCACCAGGGCTCTGTGTTAATGAAGCCCTTTCCTCTTTTTTTTTTATGGTTCTGGAGGCACTATCTGGTGATTTCAGAGTTGGGCTCCCCTGGGAACTGCTATAAGGGTCCTGAAAATGCTTGACTAAGTCATGAAGGTCTGTGAGAGAGTCTTAGAAGGTATGATAAGGGAAAGATACTGTATGTACTGTATGTACTTAAACGATTGGGATCTGATGTTGTGTTTGCAGACCGGGAGAAGGCCTTTGATAAGGTGGCCAGAGAAGTTGTGCAGTAGGCTAGGAGAAAACTTGGCGTTGAGGAGTGGCTGGTGCATGTGATAATGAAGATGTATGAGGACTCACGAACGGTAGTGAGGGTGAAAGGTGTACAGCTGAGTGAGGGACATATACAGTACTTCTTGTTGAGGATATAGGGTAGTGAAGCTGTGAAGCTTATGTCACCCTATCCGGGCGGAAAGGACCCCAGGGTGGAGAGGTTTCACAGGGAGGACGGGGACATCGTAGATTTCAGGGGAGGGCACCCATGCCCCGCAGTCGACGGAGACGCCCCGCCAACCTCAGGAACTTCTTCGTTAGCAGGAGGACCTTGGATTGACATATACAGTATGGTACTAGATATTTGGTAAGGGTTAGCTTTATATCCCATGTACTGGTTACTAGGGACATATACTAGGTGTTAGGTGGAGGTTAGTTTTGTATCCAAAGTACTGGGTACTAGGGACATATACTAGGTGTTACGTGAGGGTACTGAGTGATGAGTTTTCAGTTCGCGTCGGAGTCCAACAGGGAAGTGTGTTAATTAAGCCCTCTCCTCTTTTTTATGGTTCTGGAGGCACTATCTAGTGATTTCAGAGTTAGGCTCCCCTTGCAACTGCTATAAGAGGCCTGAAAATGCTTGGCCAAGTCATGAAGGTCTGTGAGTGTGAGAGAGTCTTTGAAGGTATGATAACTTCATAGTCAGGCAGGTGCAGGAAAGATATCTAAGAGGTGTTTTTCCGGTCCCGTCTCAAGACCACCGTCGCAAGATCTACCCGAAAAACTGTTTTTTTGGTCCCGTCGCAAGCCCACCTTTAGCAAGCGAGACACCAATATTCTCTTGCGACGGCAAGAGAGCTCCGGAGCTGGGTTGACGGCAAGCTGAAACATCTCACTCAAGTTACTGTTTCTCCATTCTAATTTATTTCGGTATATTTGTTTATCCAAACATTATGTTATAATTTACTTGCCTATTATTAGGAAGTAGAGTAATAAGAGCCCACAGTAACGTATATCCAATTGTTGATAATAAATTAATGTGGGACAGTACGCTTGGTTAAATTTTGTCCACGAAACAACAACAAACCCCAGCTTTGACTAGGCCTAGGCTATGCTATTTACCGATTGTTTTTTTCATATCAGAATTGCATTTATATAATCCTTATGATAATTAAATTGGCGGTGAATGTTATTCCGATGAAATGGAAGTTGTATAGCCTAGCCTATATATTTGTAAGATGTGTGCTGGCTTGGAGCAAGCCTGTGTTGTTTTTCCTGTCCTGTGATGATCTTGCGACGGCTCGGTTGAGACGGTGGTCTTGCGACGGGCCCGGAAAATCACGTCTCTACTGAAAGTAAGAAGTTGTGCAGTAGGCTAGGAGAAAATTTGGCGTAGAGGAGTGGCTGGTGCGTGTGATAATGAAGATGTATGAAGACTCACGAACGGTAGTGAGGGTGAAAGGTGTACTGAGTGAGGGACATATGCTAGGTGAAGGTTAGTTTTGTATCCCACGTACTGGGTACTAGGGACATATACTAGGTGTTATGTAAGGGTTAGTATTGTATCCCAAATACTAGGTACAAGGGACATATACTAGGTGTTACGTGAGGGTTAGCTTGGTATCCCACGTACTGGGTACTAGGGACATATACTAGGTGTTACGTGAGGGTTAGTTTTGTATCCAACGTACTGGGTCTAGGGGGCGGCAGCCTCCACCCATAATACTAGGATAGGTTAGGTAAGGTTAGGTTAGGCTAATGGGGATGGATGTAGTTTCCGAGTGTATGGTCGTCATGTTTACATTTGTCGATCGCCGTTGTTAACCTGCCCTTCCCTACCTATCATGTATTTACCTAATTGTAGTTTCAGGAGTTGAGCTAAGCTCGTGTTGTCCCGTCTCTCAGTCTACTTTTTATCCAATTTTTTCTTGAAAATATGGATGTTCCTTGCCCCTACCACCTCCTCCTCCAGCCCATTCCATTTGTCAATACATCTATAGGGGAAGCTAAACTTCCTGATATCGTTCTTGCAGGTAGGTCTTTTTACTTTGTAGCTGTGGCCTCTAGTTATTCCTGTATCCATAATTAATATATCCTCCCTATCCAGCCTCTCCAGCCCCCGGGTACATTTGTACATCATTATCATGTCTCCCTCTCTCTCCTCTTTTAGACTCGGTAGATTTAATTTGTCTAGCCTCCCTTCATATGGCAGTTCTCTGAGACTTGGAACCAATCTAGTGACTGCTCTCTGGATTCTTTCTAACTTGTGAACATGCTTCTTTAGATGCGGGGACCACACCACTGCTGCATACTCCAATTTTGGTCTAATCATACTCTTCATAATTTTCGCTACCATGGTCTCATCCAAGTAGTTCAGAGCAACTTTCATATTCCCGGCCATTGCATAGATTCCGCTAAAGAGCTTGTTAATATGTTTCTCTGGCGACAAATTATCGTGTATAATCAACCCTAAATCTTTTTCTTTTTCGGCCTTGCTAATTATATGATCTCCCATCCTGTACTCCCAATTTGGTCTATTCACACTTCTTCCCATATTTAACACATGGCATTTACTTATATTAAATTTCATTTTCCACTTGGTGCTCCATTCGTATATTTTATCTAAATCCCCTTGCAGCTCCTCACAACTACTTTTATTTGTTATTTGTCTCATAATTTTTACGTCATCTGCAAACATTGACATGTAAGAGTTTATGCCTATCGGCAGGTCATTCACGTACATAAGGAACAAACATGTGTTGATTGGTTGTCCATCTTGATCTAATTCTTTAGGCCAGCCCTATTAGAGTATTTGGGGGGAACTCAGTGGTGTGGTTAAACTATTTTTAATATATATTTGTTTAAATATGTAAGATATGCAATAAATTATGTAAAATATATTGTTTTTACTTTATACCTATACATATAATTGTCATTATTAAGGAAATTCCATTGACTATTTACATTGCTAGGCCTAGCTTCCTTATTTCTATTAATTTCCTCCAGTTCACAATGAAACCTATTGCTAATTTCCTTGTTCTTCAGCAGCCGCGGCGGTGTCGGCGTTGGACACTTGGGATAATGTTCCTGTCTATTTTGAATGCCATTCGATACAATAATATGTTGAAAGCCCCCCCTCACCCCCCCATGACATGTTATCATATATATTGCCAGTAGGGGGCAAACAACCAAAAAAATTGCCGCAAAGCCCTTCCCTCAACATATTATTGTATCCAATGGCAGTCAAAATAGACGGGAACATGATCGCAAGCGTCCACCGCCGCCGCCGCCGTCATGTTTACATGGTCGATCGCCGCAGTTTGGTTAGGCCTATTTGCCCCCCTCAACATATTATTGTATCCAACGGCATTCAAAATGGACGGGAACATGATGGCAAGCTTTCGTCGCCGCTCCACCGCCATGTTTACATGTGTCGATCGCCGTGGTTAAGTTCGTGTCTATTTTGACGGCGATTTTTTTCGGTTATTTGCCCCCTGCTGGCAATATATAAGATGATGACAATATGTCATGAGGGGGGGGCCTCAACAATCATCTGATACAAATTTTGGACCGTCAAAATAACATATACATACGGATTTTACACTAAAAAGCATTTAACAAACTCAAGAAAAACCTATTAGACTATTACCTCTTGGAGTAGTGTCATAAGGTAATAGGACGCTCACGTAGAGTTGGATATCGTAGGGGTTTAATACCTATAAGCATAGGATCTGGTACTATCTGTAAGTAGTTTCTTATTGTTTTTTGTTTGCCAGATCATCAAACGCGATGACGGTATTAGTTCATCTATACATTTACTATGGTGGCTTCGGCATTCGGCACTAATTCCCTCTACTAAACTTGATAATATGGCCAATGAATTGTACTTTGAGCATTTGTGTGTTTGAAAACAACACATAATATGAAACTATATTTATCTTAACCCTGTACTTAGATTTGGTTCATTGTGTATGAATTGAAGTTTGGTCTATAGTACCGTACTTGTCGAGATATTTTAAGGTCCGAATGCTTCAATCGCTTAACAATAACAATCATCATCATCATTCCTTCCCGAATCCCAGAACCCCTTTCCTCCAGAGTCCAAACAGCCTACACTCTGCATAATTATGGCTTTCCAGAAATTCCAGCACTCCAAACGTTATTATATAATAGGTAGGTAAGTAATAATAGTAACTATTGAAAGTTCAGTATAAGTTTATTCAGTAGAAAATTGACGTCTGCAGGAGGCTGGTCTGCGGTTGCTACTCCACTCTTCAGGCCCAGGGGCAGGGCTCTCCAGGCTCGGGGAGATCTGGAAACAGTAATTAGGATAATTTTCCTTTATCGGTAGTAAGATAAAAAGGGGCCTAGTTTGGCACCCTGGGTACAGTAGTGTATTGTAGATTACGATGCATATGTAATTTTTTGCTTTCATTATGGAGAAAGAGGTTTTCCAGAGTGTGAAATATGCAGCCGGTGTCATGCCAGAATTTAACAACATTCCCTTGAAGTAATTAGCAGTGAGAAAGACACTTACTTCAGGTCCAGTAGCCATTTTTGTATTGCTGTGACTAGGTTAAAATGTGCATTGAAGTGGAAAATAACACATAATATAGGTAATTTGCAGTCAGTGATATATATAAAAGGAACTGATAAGTGTTCAAGGAATCAAGTGTCCATCAATTATAGCCTAGGCTATTATTGTTACCCGTAAATGTTAAATACTAAAATGAGAGTTACACTTGACTAAGTTAAGTTACTTAAGAATTATATGCCTATAATCCTGTAGAGTGCTGAGTGTACCAGTGTAGGCTAGTCCTTAGCCTATTCCTGAATCCTAAGCCCTACAGTCACAGTGCCAGAGTGTGGGGCCGCTGTAACACGGTTTCTCCAGGATTCACCAGGAATGTCCATAATTGAGTCTCAGAGTCAGAGACTCAGCCTCAGAGGGATAACCATTAATTAACCTGTTATGTTACCTGTTGCAGCGTAAGTAAATTGGGTTCAATGTTATTTTAATAGGCCTACCACAAATTGTGTTGATATATTTGAAGATAAATATTGAATCTATAGCCTATGCTCTAAAGATCATAAGAAAATGTGTTTTAACCCTCGGCAAAACCTAATACAAAAGTAGGCCTATGGTACTGAAATTTCTTTTGGTAACATTCAAGACAGCTAGAGCCGCCTTATTTACCAAGTTTCTTTATATTTTTTCCAGGGAATATAGTGTTTAATTGTTGTTTATCATGGTTTGAGTGGAGGATTTGCATTAACTTACCCATTATTCATTAATCTGAAGATACTCCGTCAAATGGCGCCATTTATTGGGTGAATCACGCTTTTACAGTAGGTAAGGAACATTTTGGGGAGGCCATGCACGCTTCCAAAATGTACAAATATTATATTAGATTAGATTAACCTAACCTAACCTAACTATAATATAATATAATATCGTTTTTGTGAGTAGCTTAACGTTCAAGCCATTTATTGGGTGAATCGCACTCACCGCATCTTTCAAAACAAGAAGAACAGGACCCAGGTCGAAGGATTCATTGGGTGCAATGCTTTGTTTACGTTCGGAACATTATTTTCGTGTTATTTTTCGGTGTAATCAGGTTTTTCAAGTGTCGATAACGAAATTCCTCCATGCGGACTATAATGAGAAAAATATGGCGAGTCTATTGGTCCCTATTTTCCCTAATAAATTATTTCTAATAAGGCGGCGAAAGAGGTCTTGAATGTTATCTTTCTTTTTCGTAACAAGGTTGTCAATAGCTTTAAAGATCATATGAAAATGTGTTATACCCTCGGAAAAACCTATTATAAAAGTATGGTAGTAAAATTTAATTTTCGTAACAAGGTTGTCAATACGGTACTTTTCCGTTATCAATGTACAATCAAAGCTGAAGATTACAGAGTAAACACCGTAGAGTCGTAGTCTACTTATCGACTCTCACCTTCGTATTATCGACAGCCAATTTTTATTTTTATTTACGATAGGCCTAATGGGAAAAATAGGTTTTCCCGAGATTTCTAATTAATTACAAACACTATATAGGCCTATTGATCATATGATTTTTTTTTTTTATAAACAAAACTCGGAAAATTTGTGGTAGGGCCAGGTAGGCCTAGCCTAGGCCTATTAAAATACAAAACATTGTAATTTGTAAAATTTGTCTATTATTGTATACGCTAGTTACCCTAGGCCTACTGAATTTATTGAAGCGCGCCAATTTTGGGAGTTCGACTTCAGCTAGCCAGGAATACCTCGTCGACGGTGTTACTGTTGTCACGTCGATCATCATTCGATGTAGGCTAGGTTAATTATCTTAATTAGGCCTATGCCTAATTTGACTTTTTCTGAAATGAAGGCATAGGCCTAGGCTAGGCCTGGCCTTAAGGAAAGTTAAGTACGCGATCACATCACACCGTTCACACGTGCCGTGCGTTATTCGTGAAAGGGTTGAACCTTCATCATGAATCATTATCCCTGATCTTCAAAACTAGGCCTACTTACTTATGGGTTTTGTACAAATTTATTATTAGTGTTATGATGTTATCTACTGTTGTGCCATAATATGGAACCATACATTTCTGTATTAGGCCTAGGCTAGGCCTATCTATATTTTTATTAATTTCACCACAACACCAAACACCTCCAATGAAATTATTAAACTAATGAAAGCATAGGCCGGTAATTATAGGCAATAGGCTCGCACTCTTAGTTTTCAGGGTTTTTTCTTCCAGATTTTGAGAAATGAGTGTTTTCATGGTCTTAGTTATAATTCCAATGTGGGATACACGATGGATAACTTGAGGGGGTGCTTTGCCAAGTTTACGGCCTTTGGCCCCCGGCTTGCGAGCAGCGATAACGTTCCCATTTATTTTGAGTCAAAATAGATGGGAACGTTATCGCAAGCATACAAATAATGTAATCAGAGCCGGCGAGCCGCGATACGGCTACGCCGAATAATACATCCTTACCTAATATTCTTATATATTTTTTAATGAAACACTAGGCTACTTTTTTTTTCTAAAAACATCACCTCAAACTCAAAGGCTCAAACATGATAATCATCTCTGGTGAAGTGTCCTATTATTCCTATAGCCTACTATTACTGTTATTTTTTCAGTCTACAAACAATATTTTGGCATGATCATTGAAGATGCTTCATTTGTTATGTAACATATTTTTTTAATATAGTTTACTAATTATATAAGGGCATGGTTGCACCAACCACATTAGGTTACCTTTTAGCAAGTTGGCAAAGCTGCATGCTCCTGCTGCACGGAATAGCTTGATATTTATTCAATGTCAATCTCAAGAATTCCATTATCCATTTCCTACTTTAGTTTGTAAGGTAATTTGTTATTTATGCATTTATGATTAAAATTTAGAAGTGTAGAATTCTTGGGAAGGATGTAGTTTCTGGGTGTACGGTTGTCATGTTGTGCGGCGTGCGCTCGCACTTACGTTCCTGTCTATTGAACTATTCCGACGTTATATTTTCTGCTATTTGCCCCCTGTCATTACTGCATGAATTTGAATACTAGGTTAGGTTAGGCTAATGTATTTTTTATATCCAAAGGCATCCGCTTAGTGTAAACAAGGTGGGCAGTACACTCGGTAACTACAGTACATTCTTGCCGAATTCTTATATAGGAATATTTGAGTTAGTTGCACTCTTAAATACAGGTATTTTCCTATACTTAGGCCTACTCTTTGCTAATTACAGTAATTGATTTAGTTTTATTTTATTTCTAGGTAACTATTCAGCAACATAAGGATAATTGGGCTTGTAGATTTACTATAGTACTAACATTGTTGCTGCAGCTGTAGTTACATACCGTAGTATATCATTAACCCCTACTAGTTTATTATTAACCTCTAGCTAAACCTAACGTTCACAATGTCTAAGATCAGAAAGAATAGGAGGAGTATTGCATGTACTGAGGCAGTGGTCTGCCTAGTATGCAAGAAGACACTATCTCTGGCCAGAAACTTGAAGGCACATTTAGAAAAAACTCATCAAGAGTTTCTAAATGTGTGGATGAAACTGGATGCAGTAGGTTCCAGCTATGTAATGAAACAGGCATTGGATTGCCACTTTATCAAGAACTTGCACATCCCCGAACATATTATGAGAAAATATAGAGAAATTAAATTTGGGGCTCAGTTGCCATTTCCTGTTGTCTCTAGACTCAGTAGAGTCAGCAATGCTGATGGTGCCATGACCAACGATGTTGCTGAGTCTGCTGACATTGGTGCTGCTGCCACAAGTGCTACAACTGACACTGATACCCCACAGTTAACAACAATGAACCTAAAGTAACTGACAATGGTGACATTGTCATTGATACCCCCACAGTTGCCAACAAAAATTACCCAAGTTTTCGTAAAGTAAATAATTGTGATGTGCCTACCCCTACAGTCTCAGTAGAGTCAGTACCGGTACCTGACAATGGTCACAATGCTGACATTGTCTCTGATGCCCCCACAGTTACTGTGCCAACCCCTACAGTCTCAGTACCAGTACAAAGGAGTACAAAGGAAATCAAGCAACAACAGATCTAGTGACCCTTCTAGGTTGCTTGTCCTCCAAAACACTGAGGATCAAGTGTACAAACAGTGGTTTAGAGTGGGTAAGGGAACATTGGAAAGGGAATTACTGCCCTGGAACTAATGTCCGTGGCAGGATTAGGAAGTTAGTAGGGGACAGATGGGTTAGTAGCTGAGGGGGGGATAAAATAAAGTTATTCATTTACAAACGCAGTCAGTCGCGGGTTTGAAGCGAGATATTTGTCTAGGCGGAGTTTAAATGAATCAACGGTGATGCAGTCTATAACGTTTCGGGGAAGCCCATTCCACATGTTGACAACTCGATTGAAGAAGAAATTCTTAGATTCGTGTGAGTTAAAAGATTTACCAATAATTTTGCAACCGTTTCCCCGTGTGTAATTAGATTGGTCGATAGTGAAGTACTTACTACAGTTCATATTGTCGATGCCTTTGATGATTTTGAACACTTGAATTAAGTCACCTCTTAATCTGCGCTGGGTTAAAGGAAATAGATTTAATTCTCTAAGACGCTCTTCGTATGGTTTGTTCTTTAGGCTAGGTATCATTTTGGTAACTCTACGTTGAACTCGTTCTAGCTTGTTTATATCTTTTTGGTAATAAGGGCACCAGGATTGAACGCAGTATTCCAGAAGAGGGCGGACTAAGGAATTGTAAAGGGTTAGGATAACTTCTTTGGATTTATGCTCAAATGACCTGCCTATAAAGCCAATTATTTTGTTTGCCTTCTTAACAACTTCTGAACATTGTTGACTCGGTTTTAGGTTACTCGATATTGTTACTCCCAGATCGGTTTCTCTGTTTACATTCTTAAGCTGAGTGCCATTCATCGAATAGTTTGCTTTCTCATTTAGGTATCCGATATGTAGTACTTTACATTTATCCGCATTGAAACTCATTTGCCAAATTTGGTCCCAACATGACAATTTATCTAGATTGTGTTGTATATCGTCAACTTGTTCTTTTGAGAGTACGCTATTTGCAATTTTTGTATCGTCAGCAAATTTTGAGATTGTACAGGTGAGGCCCTCATCTATGTCGTTGATGTAAATTAGAAAGAGAATTGGTCCTAGTACCGATCCCTGGGGTACCCCGCTACTTACATTGGTCCATTTAGATGCCTTACCGTTTATGACTACTCTTTGCTTTCTGTCGCTGAGCCAATTTTCTATCCATTTCAACACACCGTCTTGTATTCCATGCGCTTTTAGTTTTAGCAGTAAACGTTTGTGGGGAACTTTGTCAAAGGCCTTTTGAAAATCAAGGTATATAATATCTACAGCTTTACTCTCATCGTAGAGGTTGAGGATATCGTGGAAGAAGTCTAAGAGGTTTGTTAAACAGGAACGTTTTTTTACGAAAGCCGTGTTGAGTATCTTTAAGTATGTTATTTTCCTCTAAGTGATTTACGAGTCTGTCTCGTATGACCGTTTCTAGCATTTTACATACAACTGAGGTTAAGCTAATTGGACGATAGTTACTGGGTAGGGATTTGCTGCCTTTTTTGAATATCGGTGTTACGTTGGCTAGCTTCATAGTTCCAGACTGCAAGGATTTATTGAATAGTAATGTCAGTGGTTTGGAGAGCTCATCCTTAGCTTCCTTCAGAACTCTAGGCGAGATTGTATCAGGTCCAGGCGTTTTATTTACCTTGAGTTTATCTAAACAATTCAATACTTCTCTCTCTGTAACGGTGATATTGCTTAGAACATCTGAATTATCAATCTGAATCGGCGATGGTGTAGGGATATCACTGAGGTCTTCTGCTGTAAAAACTGATGCAAAGAAGGTATTGAGGGCATTACTCATTTGTACTTCGTCTTTGGTGTATTCTCCATTTTCATCGACTAACGGTCCAACAGTTGAAGTGACTACTTTTTTCTTTCTGATATAACTATAGAATTCTTTCGGGTTTGTTTTACTTTGATTCGCAATATGTAACTCTAAGGTCTTTTTACTTTGCTTAATTAAATTTTTGGCTTTGCGTCGTAGCTCTACAAATTTCACCCGTTCTTCGTCATTTTGTGAGGATTTTAATCTATCATTAGCAAATTTTTTAGCAAGCAGGCAGTTTGAAATATCTTTATTCCACCATTTGGGCTTATTATTATGGCCTGGACGCCGTATTTTCGATTGTATGCAGTCTTGCACTGCTTTTAGGTAAGTGGTTTCGAATAACTTCCAAGATGTATTTATGTCATTATTGTTAATTAAAAAGCTCCAGTCAGTTTCTTTAAACATAGCTCTAAGTTTATGGAAGTTTGCTTTCTTGAAATTAGGGACTTTTTCGATGCTACTATTTGGTTCGTTACTAGTAAACTTTAAAGTGAAAGTTATCGTACGATGGTCGCTGTTACTGAATTCATCACCAACATTCAAATTCTCTATTAATTCTTCTTTTGTTGCAAGTACAATGTCAAGAACGTTATTACCACGGGTCTGCGTTCGAACAAATTGATAAAGCGAACTCTCTTGCAAGTTCGTATACAAGTCATGTCCGGAGTGTGAAGTAAGAGTATCGCCCCACTTGGTCACAGGTAAATTAAAGTCGCCAAAAATTACGGTATCTTGTGAGTTACTTACATCTGCAATTTGTTCATAAATTTCTCGGTCAGTTTGCACTGATTGAGCTGGAGGTCTGTATATTAATGCAAGTATTATTTTTGTACCTTTATTATTCTTTATTAGCACAAAAGATGCGTCGACGTTCACAATTTGAGGTTTTGACAAGAGGGTAGGGTTAAGACTTTCTTTGATATAAAGTAAAACGCCACCTCCATTTCGATTTATTCGGCTTTTCTCAAACATTACATAACCGGGAAGTGAATACTCTGCTAAAAAGTCTCTATCTTCTGTATTGAGCCAAGATTCTGTTATGACAATCACATCATAATTTTCTGTAAACACTAGCTCCTCTAAATCTGAAAATTTATTGCGTATGCTACGAGCGTTTGCATAGAAAACCTTTAAATTTGTTATTTTAGAACTCACGGAACGCTCTTTAATAATATTTTTGGTTCTTGTCGGATCTACATTTATGTTCATGGCTGTCCTCGGTCCTCGCTGTCTTCGGTCCTTATTGCTGGTGGTCCTCGGTTGCCTCTGTTTTTTTCTTGGCGTTGGATGATTTATGTCACTGCTGCTTCTTCTCTGATGGCGTTTTTTGATCCATGGCTGCGGACTGCTTCGTGTAGGAGACGACCCATGCGTGCTGAACCCACAAGATTTAGATGAGTGCCATCCTTGCGGAACAGAGTAGGCTGGTTGTAGAAGTTGTCCCAGAGGTTGATGAATTCAACTTCTTCCCTCAGACACAAATATTTTAGTCGGCTATTTGTGCTGAAGGCCTTGTCGTAGAATTTATCAGGTGTGTCGATCTTGGGGAGAATGCCTGAGATGATTATATTCCTTGACTTGTTTTTGTAGTGCTGGATCATCTTGCGATATTTCTCCATCAACTCTTCGGATCTGGTGCGCATGACGTCATTTGAACCAGCATGGATGACAAAAAGGGTATTTTCATTTGCATCCTTTGTGGTATCTTCGAAGGCTTCCACAATGTCGTCCAGTCCAGCTCCTGGGATGCAAAATCTTTTTCGTTGATTTGGGACTCTGTCGCAGAACTCTTCGACCTGTCCTCGTAGGATGGAATCCCCTGAGAGTACCTGAGAATGCTGACATTGTCACTGATGCCAGTGATACCCCCACAGTTACTAAGTCTTACATTCATGCCAATAGGGGCATGAACTCCAGTGAGTCCACTAACATTAATCCAAACACTACTTTCACCACTAACGTTAATGCCAGAAGCAGCACTAGTGATAAGACAAATAGAAAAATTAAACCGCAGAGACAAGCTACTTTGTGTTGCCAAGCATGTGAACAAATTAAAGCTATCAATTCTTTCAATTTAGATAATTTAATCAAACATTACCAACGTATTATTAGAGTAGATTGTCGATGTTTGAAAAAGAAAAGTAAGTGTTGCTGTGATGAGAAATATGACCACCTATTGGCCACTCAAATTGCTAGCTTGCCTCAAGAAAAGAGTGAAGAGCACACACCTTTTCTGGAAGAGTTTTTCTCAAAGGAAATTGAGGGTAAACTGAAATATTTTTGCTTCAGTTGCCATAAACATTCTGCGAAGCCTAGTCGCAGTGATCGTCAGGATTGGGGCTACAGAGGAGTAGTCTTCACCACCACTTCCAAACTGCATGATGGCATGAAAAAACATCTTCAATCCAACGAGCATGTCATTTCATCTGCTAGAACAAGTAGAAAGGGTCCTGAAGATAGTCGTGCAACATTAGCTGAGAAGTGTACAGAAAATGTATGCACTGCAGGACAGTTCATTGCATCCCACAATTTGTCACAAAGATTTTACCCTCAAATGTGCCAGTTTATTAAAATTGTTAATCACAATGTTCATAGCAGCGAGAATCAAGTTCACCCGTTTGGTAATCGACATCAAAGTAAAATGTCCATTAAGGAAGCACAGATTGCTTGTTTCTATGCCAAACGTGATGAAATGGCCAAAGAAAATAAAGAGGTGTTGTCTTCCACTGGTCAATTGCCTAGATATATGGTAGCTTTCGACAAAGGAACAGTGTATAAAGATGCGCAGAGGCAAGCGATAGTGATGACAAAGATAGGAAAGAAGGGTCTCCCAGAAGAATCTCTCATCTCCGCAGCAGTCATCAAAGATGCAACTTCGTATGGTGCATGTAAGCACATCACTGATGAAGCATCCAAGATAATATCAACTGAAAATATCGCATTACTTTGTAGCGATAATGAAGCTGTTTATGCTGGCTCAATTTCAGGAGTGGCAGAGAGGATGAAGACACATGAAAAGTATTCGCCAAAAGTAATTCGTCTGGAGGACATGTGTCACAATGCTGAAAGATGTATGTTTCCCAGTAATCCAGACGAGAGTGAAAGCTGGGTAGTAGAGACAATTAGGAAATGCAATAACTTGGTTAATAGTGCGCTGTCTCACACTAGTATATCTAAGATCTTGAAAGACTATGAATTGCAAAAGATTGAGAATATTCATTTCCACGCTTTCCAAAAAACTGTTAAAACTAGGTTCACAGAGTACGGCCATCATAGCTTGAGTAGTATACTCAAAATTTGGAGATCCTGTACAAAGTCCTTCCTACTATTGTTAACATCGAGTCAGGATTTGATGGCTTAACCCGAGAGACTTCCAAGGGGTTGCTGCACTTGATCGCAGATCAAGTGTTCATAGCTAGGATATTTTTGATTGACAATGTCTTTGTGGCAGTCTCAACGCTTGAGAAGGAGGCACAAAAAGAGCGGTTTGGACCGTTTGAATTTGTCAGGGCTAGGGAAAAGTTAAAGCAGTGTCTAGAAGGATTGAGGAAACGGAGTCTACGTGCCGTAAAGCAGATAGTCGACACTGGTGTATTTGAGTATTCATATACACACAAGAAGAGTAAGCACTCAGTTAGCTTAAACTTGAACAACTTAGAGGCAGTGTGTAGGCCATCCCGCAGTACGCAAATGAGTGGCATTCAATGTTGGAATGAGTATCGACGTTGGATCCAGAATTTGCTAGACAGGTTTGATGACTATTTGTCTGTTCCTGAAGTTATTAGTCTTGCAGTCCAGGTGTTTTCAGTTTCAGAGGAGACGGTTGATGAACTTGATAGTGAAATTAAGAGAAAGGTTTGCCAATTCAGGAAGTTGTTTGAAAAGGTAAACACTGATTATGAAATCTGTGAGAAGGGTGAGGAATGTTTTGGCATTACCTGTGAGTGAGCTGAAATTCAGTACAGAAGATTTTTGAAGGATACTTCGAAAAGGATTGATGAGTGTATGGTAGGAAATTCAGTTGATTTCATGAAGTTGTTTAGCTTCTATTTAAGTGAAGATAATGTTAGGGAAGTGAAAGAGCTGGATATTTGCAATGTCGTTCGGCTTCTTGAGATTGTTCAGCTCATGAAAGCATCACAGTCAGGAACTGAGCGAGTAGTATCTCAAATTAAGAGAACTGTCACGGGTAGGTATGAAAATGTCTATCGGTTTGGGGTTGTCAAGAATATTGACATGGTGAATGTTCTTGTTTTCTTAAACATGAATTCACATGTAACAAACATGAATCCTAAACTTGCTCGTGAGAATTTTCTCAATTTGAATCATCAGGATGCCCTTCAAAAAACAAAGCCATTACACACTTTAAGCCATACTTTGAAAAGAATGACCAGCAGTAGCTCAAATGTTAAAACCAAGCGTGCCAAACTTGAAACTTTCGATATACATACAAATAGTGAAATTGAAAGAGATCCAGATGATCCAGTAGAGGTGAATGTCATTAATCAAAGACAAGAGTCCCAAGATTGTGAGCCAACGTCAGTCACATTTGATGTACCGGTAGCGGTAGAAATAGACAGAGATGAAAAGGGTGAGGAGCTACAGTAAAATTATAAATCTGACTGTGGTAATGTACCGGTAGTAATTGAAGTAGACAGAGGGGTAAAAAGTGAGGATAACTCTAAATCTGACTGTATGTCAAAATTGTGCTTCGATGAATGTGAGTAAAATGCCCCAGAACAAGAAGCCCACCACAGAAGCCACGAGCGAACACCACACAGAAACACCCGGAAGAAAGGTCCACAGAACGAAAGGACCAGCTGACCGAGCCAGCCATTTCAGACAGGCCCAAGCCCGCAGGGCTAAGCAGCTCCAGGCCGCACCCATTTACCTTTTCTAAACTGACCATTTTCCACACCTCACGTACACTACCCCTCGTGTCCTACACTCCTAACTACAAAGATGATGAACAGGAATATACATTCATATTAAAAACACCCATGCCCTGTCCCTATGTTGAGCCAATGCCAACACATCAGACAGCCATAATTATATCTATGTATGTTCTTACATCCGAGAAGTAGATGTTATATATCTTAGAAGTTAAAACACCCACGCTTGTCCCTAGACCTCATATATCATTTCCCATGACGAGTATAGATATATGTAACCCGTGCTCAGTCGCCCCTTGCATTGTTCCTCTAGTAACTAAGTCTATAATATTAACTGCCACCAGCATTGATACGACATAGCGGCACTGTCCTTGTGTCGTATTGTGCCAAGTACAGATCAACCAGGTTTCATCACCTTATTAGGACGACGACTATAATGTCATCGTTCATCGATGTATGCAATCCTTAGTTTAAGTATTAATATTAACATTCCCTAACATCTTGTCTTGCCAGACTAAGCTTCTGAAGACCCATCGCCCCATAAATCTATGTATTCAATCCTTAGGTTAAGTATTTTTATCCGCCATTGTGTTCACCTTTTTCCATTTACTTTTCCACAATTGTCATACGTCTTCCCCTTGCCTCCTTCGTATCCACAGTCCACACTACGCCAATTTACTTCATGTCATACACCTCTTACCCCAACCAGAGATTGTATAAGATAACCTGGTTACCAGCATCTGTCATAAGTACCCCAAAACAATAACTAAGTACCCCTACGAACTGCCGCTGTTGTTGGTATATTTATATTTAATAGAAAACGCAGTTCCCTGGGCCAACTAATAGTATCCATAACCCCTCGGACTGATCACATAACTCTATCTTTTCCAGACTCATATACCACCCCATAGTTGCATTCCCCGGTAGCATTCGGCTAACGTATTCTACTGCCTTTTCAAACTTCCATATCAACTGCAGCCTAATGCCACCCCCACGCCCAGAGACCTTAGGGTCAAATTCCCCTATAGCCCCCCTGCACTCCCCCCCTCTCATTATAAGACCCCGCACTTCTCTACTCTTGTCCGACCTAGCCTCTCTCTCATACCTCTTGAAGATCCTTGAATTGTCCGTTGCTAATGCTCTCCAACCTTTTATATATATACTCCTATCCAGCCTACCTTCACTTAGTAGGCCTGAACAACATTATAACTTTACTAGCCCCTTGCATGCCATCTATTCTCTTACAACCCATTCACAACCCTGCACCCAATGGTCGTCGGTGCGAGGCTAGCCGCCTCGCCAGTAACTAACTTCTATTGCCATACTTCCAGATAAATGTGGCAGAGTTGGCAACCCAGTCTCCACCACATCCAGCAAACCCTACAATTAACAACCAGCCGAGTAAAACCAGCTAGCTAAGGCACCTTCGGTTTTGGTATTAAGGACACCCACATCTGTCTCATACACAGAGGGTTATTACGAACACTGGTGATATGGCAAGCCCCTAGCCACAGCCGCCGGACGACTATCACAGAGAGAGGGCGCCCAGCTCCCCCTTTTTGCCCACCCGAGGAGGGAGACCCCCACCCCCGCGGAGGTATACCTGGCCCCTGTTTTGACTTCCGAGTCATTGCCAGGTAGCACAGGAATTCTTCCTATCAATGAACTAACCATGCATGACTAACACCTTTACTAACCTCTATTAACTCACAATAAACCATTTACCTTTCTTGCATGCTCTGATCACTAAATTAGCACCTCAGCTATACCATAGAATGAAGATTGAACAATCTAAGAGAGATGCTCCTATCACAGCTGTCCCCATCCTCCTCGCAAAGTAGATCCAGTCTCTCTCCCCTAAATACTTCCAGTATAGCCAAAATAGTACCTCTTACTAAGGCTCAGTTATATGAAAATATAAAGGCTTCCTATAGCCATGTGCCACAACAGTAAATACCATCTTACCTAGTCCCCATATCTATTGAGAGCTCAAATAAGTCCATAAGACTCGAGATCCCTACTGTCTACAGGGTCCAGAACCGAGCCTATAAATCTAGCTCCCGCCCCCAGTCAAATCAGTTGAAAGCTAGACACCAACCAGGGGTCACTACCCTGCAGTTAACTTCTAGCTCTGCCCTTGTGTTGTTCCGGAGTGAGATTCCAGAGCCGGCAGACTCCGTGGCAGATTTGGATAGAAGGACCTGCCCACGTATTTGAGAACTTCACACATATGGGCCCCCTGGACGGCCGCGGAACCAGTCGTTAGCCCCCAACATCATGGACGCAAGATAACCAGGACCAGAACCCATCAGATACTACCCAAGATTCCCTTTAGCAGTACTACATATTACTGTGCTGTTTAGAGATTCACTAATTAATATTTCTACGAAGTGGCTATCTCTTTGCCCCAGTATAATTCATATAACCATTCAATTAGGAAGTGCTAAGCGTATCAGTGTTCATTATTTAACAGGCGATACTAACTCTCGTAATCAACCATATGCCCAGATATTATTACCTAGAAGGAAACCCTAGTGATATCTGAAGGTTCGCCCACTGATTTGCGTTCTATGTATTTCTGAGACAAGAATATAAAACTTAGATCAGTACCCCCTGAGGTTACTAGAATTCCCGTGCTCTAAAATACGCGTGTCTAATCTAGTCTGTGAACTACTACTTGTGCACCAGAGCTACCAGTAATAAATCTAACAGTGAATATGATTCTATAAGTAACATTGATGGTCTTCGGTATATAAACCTGTTGAATTAAAGCCAGTGATCAGAAGATTAATACCTGAACGTTGGAAGTGGGAGACTAGGCTCCATCCAGATCCACTTATGCTAGTGTTGTTCGATTCTATTATATTGTCTTACACAAGTATTCTGCAGTGGTATATCAATAAACGTGATCGTGTAACTTGCTACCATGTGTTTCTTTGTGTTCTCTATTCCTCATATCTTGTATTGTGCATGCAGCCTTATATACCCAGTCAATTAGAACTCACATTACCCAAGTTAAACCTGTAGAAAAACAGGGCATAACAGTGAGAAAGGTGAGAGTGCTGATTTGTTAGGGTGTGAATATCATGCAGAATGCAAATCCTACAAAATTCGTAAGAATATGACTGGACAAGAGGGTGGAGATTGGTTCCACGCCTGTTGTGTTAATGTAAAAAAGATACCTAAGGAAGATGAAATTTGGGTCTGCTCTCTTTGTATGAGGGAGCAACAACCAGAAGTAGCTAAGAAAAAGGTTGGTAGCCCATTCAGTTACCTAAAGAAACAACTTCAGAAAGAAAATAGGAAAGTTGTTAAAGTAGCAGGGGATGGGAACTGCATGTTTAGATCGTTTTCATGCTTGATGTTCGGAAATCAAGAATGTCATGCAATTGTAAGAAAGAACATGTATGAGAAACTGGAAGATCTGTCTCACAAATTTGAAGGTAGGTGGTCTAAAGACACTTGTCCAAAAGGGGAAGAGTTATATGATAACGAGGCCTATTTTGTATATAAAGTAGTTACTCAATTTCCGTTTGAAATAAATTCTAAAAGTGAAAGCTCAGAAATTACACTGGAGAAATTGAACACTTTCATTGAATGTAAGAGAACACCTCACTGTGGTCGTGATCGGGGCAGAGACAAGTGGGGAGGTTTGTTAGAGTTGCATCTACATGCTCTGATGAATCAAAGAAATGTATGGCTTGTCCGTGAATGCACAGATGTGGATGGTGTTGTTCAGGGATATGTTTTAGAAAGAACAGTTTCATATAGATGTAGGGATATGATTTCACATACCGTAGATATATCAGGGGATTATCATATGTTATTGTGGGAGGCTCAGAAAGTTCACTACAGTCCGATAGTTTCGCATGACACTAAATTTGTACCGTATCCTGTTTGCCTTAAGGCCTATAACTTTTCAGGACCTCTGCCTTTGAATTCTTGTAAAGATTGTTGTGTACAGGTATGAGCTTAGGTGTACTGTTTTATTACATTTGTAGCTACAGTGTAGAATAGTTACTCATTTCATTTGGTATAAGAGGAGAAATTGAAGGAGGTCATGAAAGCTGTTGATGTAGATGGATGTGGATGGGATGGGCAGGTGGAGGAAGTCAGTAGGATTGGTAGATATAGAAGGGGGGAGATGAGACCTATAAGAGTACAGTTTAAAACCAAGGCAGTGGCAGAGACAGTGACAAATTTTAGTTGGAGACTAAACACAAATGAAGAACTGAAACATATAAGATTAAAGAAGGATTTGAGCATAGAACAAAGAACACAAAATAAAGGAACTACAGGAAAAGGCTGATGAGGAAAATGGAAAGTTGGGTGAGGAGGATAAGAAGTTTTTCTGGAGAGTGAGAGAGAGGAAATTGAAGAAGTGGTTTATACGAATAGAAGGGAGAAGATCTGGGAGGGAAGAGAATGTGATAGAAGTTGTGGCAGAGGTGGAGAGCAGGGTGGAAGCGTCTCAGGAGAGAGACAGGAGAAGAAGAAGCTGCAGACACAGTACCGGTAGTGTGAGAGGGGGAGTAGGGCACGGACAGGAGGAGCGGGATGATGTAGCTGCTGAAGGAATGGTAGAAAGATTAAGGATTATGTTTAGCAATGTTGATGTGTTTACCCAGGACAAGAAAAGAGAACTGATATGTAGGTTGCAGGATGAAGAGGAAAAACCTGATGTCATAGCCTTACAGGAAGTAAGACCAAAAAATGCTAGAATTGAAAGGGAACTGGTGGAGTATAGTTTGGAGGGTTTTGAGTTGCATGAGAGGAATGCTATTAGAGCAGAGGCTGGAAGAGGACTGTTTATTTATGTAAGAAAAGAGCTCAAGGTAAATGAGGTAGATATGAGACAGCAGTATTAGAATTTACCATCCAAAATTATCAACACCTTGTCTACTCCACAACTAGTCACTTGCTTTTGCCCCAGTTCTTCAACCTTCCACCACTTACACTTAATACAACCTCCTTTTGTGCATGTGTATCCTGCCGACTCAACAGTATCACATCTCACAATTCCCCTTCAACTAACCTACAGTAGCCTATACAATGTTAACAGTACCTTACAACTTCCCACACTATACACCAACTACATTTGTGCATGTGAATTATGCCGGCTCGCCACAAGTTCACATATCGCAATTAGTCCTATCTTTTTCTTAACAGTGTCTTATTTACATTCTTATCACAACCTTACTTTCTGCATGTGAATTATCCCAGCTTGCCACAGGTTCACATGCCACAATTATGTATAGGCTAACCTAGACAACTACAAATTATGCACCTAATTTATGACAACTTATTCTACTGCATAAATATGTTTACCCTTTGCTGGACCCAAATTTAAAATTGAACGATTTCAAGATTTACCACCTCATGACCCGAAACACCACTTCCTGAAGCTAATTCAGATTTGCTGGAATCTCTCTTGTATAATGATCTTAGGCTGTAGCACCTTAGTCTTAGTCTAGTATACTGTATATATATGCACCATATTCAGTAGAATAGTAGAGTATTTGCACATTTTATTAACAAGTAAATAAACTATAGGCTACTTGTGTATGTCATGGATATTAATTATTATATTACTTGATACACCTTAGACACTGGAACAGTACAATATTGTACTCGTGTTACTTGTGTAGGCTATGTGATTGGTATTAATTTTTCTATAAGATTATATATTACCTTAGTCCTTATTACTTAAATAATTATTTTTAAGTTTTATAGTTAAATGAAGCGTATGCACATAGTACAGTACAATATTGCACTTTCTAAAAAAAATAAAAAATAAAAAATAACTGTAGGCTATTTGTGTAGCCTGTGTAGGTCATTGATATTAATCCTTTTACATATATGATTACTGTACGTATATAGCATTATATAGCTCCTTAGTCTTTAATACTTAAAAATCATAATTATCAATATGTTTATAGTTATGCACTCTATGGACTGAAAAAATATAATGTTGCACTTTCCATTAAACGTGAATTCCAGGGGTGAAAGAAAAAACAGTTTAATGCAGCTGCGGTCAAAACTTATGAATATACGGTACTGTAATATGTATATGGGCAATATCGATGAATTGCATTAAACTCCAGAGAAAAATAGTAATTTCAAACATCGTTGGCATTCTCGGCCTTCAGCAGTTCAGCTTATTTCTTAACCCTTCCTACCCAGGCTGTCTTACCCAATGACGGTCGCCCCTACCCGGGCGAAATGGCTGAAAAACGTCTAGGCCTAGGCTACCGTATTTATGTTTATTTTCACTGCTAGAACTTTCCCACTCATCTATAATCGTAGTGCGGTTTTCAATCTGTATTTTGGCGTTGAGTAGAGCTCTGTAAGTCAACTGGTTCAGTTGTGATGACGATTTCAGTGGAGCCAATATTGCAGAGATGTTGCCAATATGGGGGCTTTTCAGACACTAATTTCGTCTGACGTCAGAACAATAACATTGAAGAGTCTTCTCCTTCTTGTTTTAGGAGGTGCGGTGACGCAACGCTTGGGTTTGTTGACATACGTCGTACGCACGGCGTTCAGACCAAGCTTAATTAGGCTATTAAGCTGCTGCCTTAGGTAAGGCATACCGGGTAGCGGCCCTTCTTTCGAGCTGTCCTTACCTAAGGCAGACCGGGTAGGAAGGGTGAAGTTATCGTTTTCTGTTAAATTTATATATCGCAGTCCCTTGACCAGAGAGAGGTGAAGCCAAATGTTGAATTGTACACATGCATACAATTTAAAAGTTTCTCGTATCGAAAACACCACAGATTCATCTACTTCCCATGTCGAGTATTCCCACCATTGACGCCTGTGAATTCATGGTAAACATGCCAGTTCTCGCCACATAATATTAGTTAGATAAGCTACATTTCTATGTACGGTACTGTAGTTAAAACACACTGATGACAATTCTTCAGTATCACATCCCTAAAACCAAGCAGATCCCAATGGACATTGTACTTTGAAGAAATTTCACCCCTGGAGTTCATCTTTAAAAAAATTACCGGTACTGTAGGCTAGTTATGTACATCATAACATTCATTATTCTATATGATTTAATAGCTTCTTAATGACCAGACTACTTTTCTACTGTACATCATAGATATTAATTCTTCTATATGATTTAATAGCTCTTTAATGACTAGCCTAGTCCTTATTACTTACATCATTATTACTATTATTTTTAGTTAAATGCACTGCCACTGTATACACTGGAATAGTACAATATTGCACTTTTTGATTTGTAGGCACAGCCCAATACTGTAGTGCTGCTCACATGCTGGATTTTGAAGGTAATGTATTTTGTATTCCATTATCTTTGATGGAATATGATATAAACTACAGTATAATGTTACAGGAACTTACAGCAATGTGTCATAACTTAATTTATTTATTTCAGGAATGAGGAGTTGAAGTGTCTTTAGTAAAACATGGAGTCGCTTAAAGATTATATTTGGTTTATTTATAAATGTACTGCAAATTTAAAGTTAAACCGAGCATTAAGTTTATACTGGTACAAAATATATACCATAATCATGAAAGTTGCCATTTGGGGCCATTCATATGTCAGGGACATAGTGAACTATGTAAACACCGCAGGCCATGATGACATTCAGGTTGAGTGTTTCTGTGTCCCTGGCGCCCATGCAGTACATTTCATGAAAGACTGCAGTGTAAAGTTTCAACAAGCTTTAGAGTATGCAGCCGATGTAGTTATTATTCACTTAGGAGGGAATGATGCAAACGATAACTGCTCCGTGCCAGAACTATACCATTCCCTCTTAGATATATGCTCAAAATTTCGTGAAACAGGAGCAACTGTTTATTGGGCTCAGCTCGAGACCCGTGTATACAGACGAGGAAATAGATTCGGATGCTCCACGTCGCATTACAGTAAAATCAAAAGTGCAATAAATAAAAGAATGAAAATAAATAAATCTGTCCGCGTCATCACTTTCGGGGGAAACATCATCAACGAGGATCACTTACGATATGACGGTGTACACTTGACTGACGAAGGTCTGAACATTTTGTGGGGTGTTATTGGGAGAGTATTCTTGAATGCTACAATCCATAAGTAATGAACTACAATATATTTCAAACTTATGCAGTAATTCCTCTGTTAAAGTTGTACATTAATATCATTCCTGAAAACATCGATATATAATTTTAATTGCAATTTTGGAACAATTTTATCTGATTTACAATTATTAATAATGAAGCATAACAATTCAAAAGTGAATTTTGTTCTTAAATTAATGAACAGTGTTATAATGAAATTATTGAAAATTAGTCAACTTCAAGTGAGGAATACCTGTATAGTCAGTCATAGTATACCATTTACTGTACATAAACATTTTGTCTTGATAAAGGCCTAGTATGATATATATACCTTTGTAGAGGTGAGAAATACTTGTATAGTCAGTCATAGTCTTACTGTTAATAAACATTGTTAGTCTTGATTAAGGCCTAGTATGATATATATATATATATATATATATATATATATATATATATATATATATATATATAATATATATATATACCTTTGTAGAGGTGAGAAATACTTGTATAGTCAGTCATAGTCTTACTGTAAATATTTTTTGTTAGTCTGGACTAAGGCCTAGTATGATATATATATATATATATATATATATATATATATATATTGTAAAGTTAGCTTTTAGGAATGAATATACTGTATACAAACCTTGTAAGTAGCTTGAGTGATCTACATTATATATATATATATATATATATATATATATATATATATATATATATATATATATATATGTGTACTTTGTAAAGTTAGCTTGGATAAGTGATTATATACAAATCTTGTACAGTATCGTAGCTTAAGTGATATATATACAAACCTTGAACAATACTTCAGATTGTGATATACGGTACCGTATTATATACCATGAACAATATTTAAGATTTTTTTTTTGCAACAGATTGTTTCTTTAGTTTTTTTCTAACCTCAAAAAGAGTATTAATGTCATTTAAGTGCCAATGATTAATTATTGTTTATGTTTTCTTGGCACCATTCTATCTAGGTTTGCCAGGACCTCACGGGAGTGGGAGCGTTTGCGCATCTCTGCCACAATTCTTCCTTCTATCTCTGCCTGAGTTACCTTTGTTGCTTAACTCTATACAGTATACTACACAATGTTAACCTCATAACATCCTACAGTTACACACCAACCTCACTTTGTGCATGTGAATTATGCCGGCTCGCCACAAGTTCACATCTCACAATTATTTTTCTTTTAACATTATCTCATTTACACTTATCACAACCTTTCTTTGTGCATGTGAATTATGCCGGCTCGCCACAAGTTCACATCTCACAATGATTTTTCTTTTAACATTATTTCATTTACACTTATCACAACCTTTCTTTGTGCATGTCATTTATGCCGGCTCGCCACAAGTTCACATCTCTCAATTATCTTTTTCTTAACATTATGTCCATAGTCACACAGTACAGTACTATATCTTAAGTTCTGTCATACAACACTCAAACTTTAATGCAACTATTAAACTTAACACAACTTACTTCAAAATTGTCCAATAAATTGCAATACAGTAGTTAGTAAGGAGTAATCATAATTATATTTTGAATTCTAGCTGATTATTCAAAATTATTATTAACCATCTCAAATAACAATTATACTGTACTTGACAGTCACCAGTACTTACACTCATACCGTGAGCTAAACCACTACTTCTCTCAACTCTATTACCCTCTCGTCTACCTCACTTATTAACTTCCTCATTGCCCCTCAACTTTCTCTTCATAATTGCTGAGGGGCACAGGGCCCTGGGTTGGTCTTTGGTTTCCCGGGCGTTTCCGCACCCTCCTCAGCTCCCCGCCTTGGAGTGGCTTCGGTCACCCAGGCTTTATTGTGGTAGGCAGGAAGGGTTCTTTGGGGGCGCTCGGTTATGGCCTTGCTCGGGGCCTTGGGGCTGTTCGCCCAGGCAGCCTGGGGAACAGCAATAACAACAACAACCACGACGTGCTAGCATCCGTCCAGATGAGACAGCACATAGCAAGTGCATCCATCAAATTTTGTCCTGCTCATGAGTCCTATTTCCACCTCCCCGTGGTGAGCAGGGGGCAACAGACTACTTTACAAAATAAATTTGAGTTATTATTTATTTTATAATCTCTTGAGTCTGGCTAACGGAAAGGGCATCTTAATCCAATTGTGCATACTGTATATCTAATTACTATTTACATTTTGCTGGATATACCGGTACTGCATGTTGATACAGGTACTCAACATCATTTTATGGGGAATTAACCAATATCATCACTGAACATTCGTAGCATTCCCAGGTAAACTACTTAAACTACTTACATTGATTTTAAAAACAATTAACTAGTATGTAATTTTCTGTGAGGGAGGACTAATTTTTCACATTTAAATAAAAATAATAACTTGCAGTTACTACTTGCAATCATCTGCAGAATACACAAAAACAGGTTGCTAACACCCTTGATTGCTCCGGAATACCGGGGGGCTCCGCCCACCGGACCCCCCATTAAACGCCACGTACTAAACTCTAAAATTGGGAAACTTTCTTAATTACATCAGATATAACTTTTTCTTCTTTTGGCACACTGCAACAATGACCTCTAACCTCTGTATATCAAATAGGGCTAGAGCAAATTGGCTGCAAATTTCCACATCTAGGCTATTCCTTGACTGACTCTTCCCAAATGGTCAACAACATATTAGCTTGATCACTCTAGGCCTAGTTGTATTTTAGTTACAGAGGTTATAGCCTAGCTCATGATTTCTTGCCTACTTACAGCGAATAGACTAGGCCTATTGTAGATTGGTAAAATATTTGCTTAATAGGCCTAGGCTATGCAATTGTCTTGATTTGACTAATTTTACCTAATTAGGCCTAAAGCAGCCTCAGTCTATTCCCAAACCCCAAACAGTATCCCATGTTAAGCCCTAGGCTAGGCCTAGGCCTAATCCCACTCTCAATCAAAATTCGAACTGATAAATTCGTACCTACCGGTAGCGCTGCCTAGGCTAGGCCTATATTTTTCGTGAATAGATATAGAAAATGGTTTAAAGGAAAGAGCATCCTATATTATGTTCAAATAATATGTAATAGCACTGTGTATGGTTGTATTACATTTAAATAGTGATAGATGTGTATATTAATGGGATAAATACTCCGAAGTTCGCATACGTTCAGAAAATGTTGTGCAACACTGTTGCCAGATACTAATCAATCCCATTATCATTATATCATAATGGATTTTACTCATTTGCATAATTTCAAATACCTAGGACATTAACCCTTATTTAGCGGCGAGCAACATAAGTCGAGTTAAATAAAGCTGGACTATGTGGCGGCGCTCGACATAACTCGAGTGGCAATTTCAGCACGTAATGTGGCTGAGAGAGAGAGACAAGTGGTGGCAGGAGACTAGGGAGCGTATGACTGCTCCAGACCACCGCGGCGAACGTACTGACACAAATCTCAGCTCCCTCCTCCCTCTCTCACTCGCTACATACTCAATTATGTACTGAAAGTACCGAATTACCTGCTTTTTGCACTCGCGTTGCACGGTTATTGCAAGAAAACTATCCATCATACAAGGATCGTTATGGTGTCATTCGAAAGCTCTGTTTATGCCCTTTCAGGGATAGGTACTTGTTTTACGTTCTGGGTCTTATTTAGGCATGAAAATGATCACGTAAACAGCCCTATTTTGGCTAAAAACACCCCGCTGTGCGGTACACATAAATAAACCGCATAGGCCGCTCGTAAGGTGTTAATATAATATTTTCCTATCTTTTTTGTAGTGATATTTGTCTGATTTAGTGGTATATTGGTGTCTGCCTAGGGTTATAATGCATTGTGAAAGTTACCTCTGCATCTCTGACTTGGCTTAAGTACCCCTGCTTTCTTTGAGTACTACACGGCAAGAGAAGCTTTCGGTTCTTTCATTACTGTTCAAGGTAAACAGAAACTGCTACATTCGACATCATGTTCAAATAATATGTAATAGCATTATCTATGGTTGTATTAGACAACAATCGTGATAGGTTTCTATTTTATGTGGATAAATAGTATTAAGCTGAATAAACTAAATACCGAAAGTTCACTAGAGTGGTTGTTGATACATATGAGGGAGGAAGAAGATAGGAAGGAAGGGCTAGGCAGTGTTGCCAGTTGTATCGCTAGATATTACCGCTAGATGTAGAGCTATTTACTTCAATTTAGCAGCCATTTTTTCATATCTAGAGAGATTTACTAGGGATAATTTAAATATGTCAGACATTCTAGTCATATTACATTGTAAAATTTGCAAAACAAACGAACCAAAACTCTTTAGAAATTGCAGCATTATTCTAACATTGTTTGACTATGTAGCAACATGCTAGCGACTTTTGAGAAAGGATCTAGCGGTATTTTGTGGAGACATACTGGGAGGGTGGGAGGGAGGTGGTGGTTGCAGTGGTGCCAGTTGTAAAGCTACATATTACCGCTAAATGTAGAGCTATTTACTTCAATCTAGCAGCCATTTTTTTTATATCTAGAGACATTTAGTAGGGATAATTTGAAAATGTATCATTATTATTTGGTAGGGTAGGTATGTATAGGTAGGTTGGCTAAATAATTGCTGGAATTCGTAGGGACTCGAACGGTTTTGAGAGAGTTAAATAAAAAAACAAAAGATAGGACTGAATAATAAAGAGATTATGTTATTAAGCAAAACTGGGGGATGCGTGGAAGCCTATAGACTGTAGACGGTAAACTTTGTGTGGGTAGCGAATTCGGTTTTAAAGTAATTTAAGAATAGATAGTTTTCAATGCTGCGGCCAAACTATTCCACCCATTTATATTTTTTTGGTATCAAAACGTTCGGAATCGCGAGCCTCACCCAACTACGCAAGCATGGCTCTGATCATCGGCGTAGTTTTCAAGATGTGGAATTTTAAGTGGAATTCGAGGTTTTTTCAAGATTGCCGGAAAAAACCCCACATGCAAAAGCAAAACCTTCTCTATAAAATTTGCGGAGCATTAGTAGGGGAGTGCGTATGCCAAAGCCCAGTCGTTTCCTGTGAGTGGGAGAGACGGTATTTAAGCGTCAAGTTTTTCGGGAAATCGGCTGCCACGGACCTGTTTGGCCACCATGCCGGATGTTTAGCATATCAAAAGTTGCCCAATACAAAAACGCACCTCTTGTGAAAGTTTGATCCCGATCCAAAAAGCGGTTCTGGAGTTATTGCGTCGAAACCGGCGCGTAAGAAGAATTTGGATGAAATTCCAGGTTTAATGATTACAATAGGGGTTCCCTTGTAGGGGACGAACCCCTAATAATAATAATATTTATTCAGTTAGCAATTTACAGAGTTGGTACCACATAGTATGTTACAAATATGACATGTACCAGCCTTGCATAATTCCAACTAAGGATAGCCCAATAAGGCCGTTAGGCGTATTTCCATTGGGGTCCTTGTGGGATTAGGTTAGCTGGGGAAATGGGGAGGATAAGGAAATAGATACTTTAGAGAAAGTATTTCTAGGGGGTTATTTTAAGATACCTTACATCCTATAGTAAATATCAGTAATCCGTAATCAGTAATCATTTCAGTTTGGTTTGTCTATCTCTTATGTCGTATTTAGTAGTAGACATAAGCTTGGTGCTCCCTTCTCGCAGCTGTCCGGTTCAGGTGTTCCTTCAGGCTACGTCTGAAGGAATACAGTGTTCTCTTTTCACGGACTGACTGGGGTAGGTCGTTCCAGTCTTTGATGGCAGTGAAGAAGAATGTTTGCTTACCCTGTCCTTGGATTCTCGGGACCTTAAAATTAAACATCATGTTTCTTGTATTATGTCCACTCCTCTCATTTGCTTTAACAAAATCATTCTTTAGATACTCTGGAGCTCTGTCATAGAAAATTTTGAAGGCATTAGTTAGCCTGATTTGTTTGGCCCTGTCAGAGACATTGAGCATACCTAGTGACTGAAGTTGTTCCTGGCCAACATGTGATCTGTGTCCTAGGTTCAGCATGAACCTAACCATTTTATTTTGAGTGACCTGAAGTTTGTGCTGTGCTGATTTAGATGATGCAGAGTACCAGGATGACACAAAATAGTCAAAATGACATTGAACAAGCGCTTGGCAGAGGGTCTTTTTGGTCGCCGCGGGCAACCATCCCACCTGTCTATACAGGTATTTTATATGTGCTCTACACTTACTCAGGATAGATTCCAAAATTGTTTCACCTGACAAACTCGCGTCCAGTTTTAGTCCGAGATATTTAACTTGTGATACTGTTGTTATAGGAATATCATTACAGTTGACCGAGAAGCCCACAATGTCTTTCAGTTTGCGTTTTGTTCCACATAAGATGGCTTCCGTCTTGCCCAGGTGAAGAGATAGTCTATTGTCCACTAGCCATTCGATCACTACATGATTCTAGTTCTTTGGAAAGTGAAGCAGCAATACTTATTGGGTCTTTTCCTGAAACCAGAAGCACGCTGTCGTCTGCATACAGTAATAATTTGCATGAGACGCTCAGTTCCATGTCGTTCACATAACAGAGAAAGAGTAAGGGACCAAGGATGCTTCCCTGCGGGACCCCACAGTTAATTGGCATAGGATCAGATATATTATCATCAATTTTGACTCTTTGGGTTCTACCACAAAGAATAGATTTAAACCAGTTCACAGACCCTATGCCCATTGCTTGTAGTTTATTACATAGGATATCATGGTCTACTGTGTCAAACGCTTTTTGTAGATCAAGAAGAACCATACCGGTGTAGTTACCTTTAGACATTTCTTTACGAATGTGATCCGTTAAGTGGATGAGACAGGAGTCTGTCGAGTACATGCATCTGAAACCTGATTGAAACTTATAGAATAGATCATTTTGTTTGAGGTAGTGTTCAATTTGGGTGTATACCGCTCTTTCAAGGATTTTAGATACAATACATAATATGGCATGCTAACTGGTCTGTAGTTGCCAACTTCTAGTTTATTTCCTTTCTTGAATAGAGGGGTTACAATAGCTTCCTTCAGTTCAGCAGGTACAGTGTTGGTGTTAATTGACAAGTTGATGATGTGGGTTAGGGGGCCTGCTATACCAATGGCTCCATCTCGTAGAAATTTGGCAGGAATTTTGTCTGGTCCTGTGCTTTTATGTACATTTAGGTTAGACAGCTCGTCAAAAGTGTACTTTGGTGTAACATTTTGCAATCCAAATGTGTTCGGGTGTATGTCTTTATCTCTGTAGAAATTTCGAAAGGTGGCCGTTGTTGTCGTCTATTTATTGAGAGGTTGAGGTAGGTTCTGTGAAAGTGTGTTTGCTATGGAGGTGAAGAAGTAGTTGAAGTAGGTTGAAATTTGTCGTTTATCGTGGCAAACCTGATCATTAATGGTGAGAGCAATATTAGTGTTAGACGAATCCCTTGTCTTGTTGCTATAGCCTGTTGTTTTTAGGTGCCTCCATAGTTTCTTTGGGTTATTCTGATATTCCTGGGCCTGTTGAACTCATGTTTCAGACCTTGATCCTGTCTATGTTTCCGCAATACCAGTTCAGGATTTATGAGGAAAGTCAAGCAATTTTGAGGCTTCAAAAGTTCTGGCATGCCACCTTATGAAGTCTTAAGATTACTCTCCATTCAGTTGTACTGACGGCCTGCCGAAAGCTCAAACATACTGTGTGTGAGTAGAACCCTATACTAGGGATCTTAGTTAGCCAGAGGCCTGCCCAGCTAACATAGAGACTCTACTTAGGCGGTTCCTAGCTAGTCTAGTGAGAAAGCGTACGGCTTGCCGGAAACCTTCTTCTTAGACTACAAGTTACCGATAACTGTGGTCTGTCCCAGGAACTCTGTCCTCTTCTGGCATGCCAGTGAGATACACAGCTACTGAGACAGGGACATCCAAACCCTATACTAGGGATCTCGTTAGCCAGAGGCCTGCCCAGCTAACGTAGAGACCCTACTTTGGCGGTTCCTAGCTAGTCTAGTGGGAAAGCGTACGGCCTGCCGGAAACTTTCTTCTTAGACTACAAGTTACCGATAACTGTGGCCTGTCCCAGTAACTCTGCCCTCATCTGGCATGCCAGTGAGACACACAGCTACTGAGATAGGAACAACTTTCCTAAAGGGTTAGGAAGAGTGTTACTGGCCTGCCGCTCTCTCTTCTTGATTCTGAGGTTGGGAAGGAGGATACCGGCCTGCCGCTCCTGCTTGTCAATCTCGCTAAGTAAAGCCCACACCAGCACCATCTCTAAAAGAAGTTGAGGTGTACGGCCTGCCGTCCTCAATATTTTCTAGAGTGGGAAGGAACAAGTGTCCTGATAGAGGAACTCTGTTGATGTCTGGCATGCCAGCGTGAACATAGTCTCTATTGTCAGGCTTCACTTTTCTTAGTAAAAGTAGAGAGACTCCGGCCTGCCGACCTCTCTGTTTCTACTGAGTCCAAGTGAACACTTGTATGAAAGTGTCCTTGTCGAGGAACTTTGTCGTCGTTCGGCATGCCGACGTGACATTGGCTCCATAGCGAGGTTACAATTTCTCTAGTGAAGGGTTGAGAGACTCCGGCCTGCCGACCTCTCTATTCTTTACTATTGGAAGTGGACACTACCACTCTGCACAGGTAGTCTTGAGCCTCTGAGACCGCTGTGTTAGAGACAGGGCTTGGCGAGATACCCTCACAGGCACTCTGCAGATACAAGTCCTTGGTGCACTGAGTCTGTGGCATCCCACACGACTGTGTAACTTAAAGGTTTAACCCTTGTCTAGCGGGGGGTTATGTGCTTATTTGGGCATATTCAGGCCCTCCTGAATGATTAATCAAGTATCTGCATGAAAAGAAATGTATTCAGCAAAAAACTAGGTGCTAAAAGCTTCAAAATGAGACCAGAACGAGCTACGTAGCACTCGTGGTTCTCATACAGTGGTACCAGTAACATGGGAGTTTAGCGTATAGCGGTATATTTTTCCCAGCTACGCTCACTACTGGCTACACTGCCGACCTCTCGAGAACACAGGGAGGGTGAGTCAGTGGGCGGCGGTAGGCCCTGGGAGTCGGACGTGTGGCCCGCTGCACTCTCGGCCATTTGCACTTGATTTTAACCCTTTAAAAGCCATAATAATGCTCCTAACTTGCTGCAAATTGGTGCCCGGCTATAGCTAGGCGCCGCTCTTTAACCCGGCAAGCGCGATAGGCCTCACGGAAGGCTTCCTATATGGAACGCGATAGGCCTCACGGAAGCAGGACCATAAAAAAAGACTTCCATAAAAAAAAAGGGCCTATCAAAACAAAGGAATTTGTCTTTAGGTGAGATAATTCCCCTCCAGTACTCATCCATGTAAATCTCACCCACCCCCCTCCCCTCCTTCCCCACCTTATTCCCCCCTCCCTCTCCTCCTCAATTATCACCTATTTTTCCTCTTATTATCATCATTTATCGGTTATTTTTCTCTCCCGCGATAATGTAGCACAAGTGGGTTGCATAAAAGATCGTTATGCAACACCCAGACACCGGCACACACCGCCCCGCTCTCCTCAGTTGACTCCCAGACAGCGAGAGGGGAAGGCTGCCTGTCTCTCTCTCTCGCCTGAGATTATGACCGGGTGGCCAATATCTTCGTTTTTCACCACCCAAATGCTTTTCCCACTTATTTTAGCACTCTTGAAGGTTCATATATACATCATATATGTAAAATAAAAGCATACCGAAAACAAATAATGGTTTATATTGTAAATATAACGAATTCTGTCAGAATCCAGGGCTAGAAATGCACAAATAACTACCCTAGCACCTACTGTCAAATCGCGCTTGTCAGGTTAAGGGTTAAACACCGCCACGGGTCCTCCGAACCTCTCATAAAGATCAGGACAGCCAGTAAGAACACTTGAACTAAACTTACTGCATTCGTCCGATATCGACCACATAAGACTCGATATTTAAGATCCTAGCCCGAGAGTACCTTAACAGGACTTCATCAACGGTTGATATACTGATCAGAACAGTTGAGTAGTTTCTCCTACCTCTGAAATACTCGGGTTAGTTCGGTATGGTACCCAACAGTAATTCGCAGACGGTTACTCTATGTTATGGAGCCATACTTAAGATCTCAAGCCCAATCAACCCATCTGTAACTACTCCACACAGCCGGCCCACCTAGACGGCCCACGGGGAAACAGAAGACGAGAACCAACCACCTCCTTAAGTGCTACCAGGAGAAATCACCAGAGAAGTTACCACGCCGAGATATCAAGAGAAGAAAAGAAAGTGACAAGAAGTAGAAAAGTGCTGGGTGAGCGTGAAATAAATCCCTCAATAGTACCCTAAAAGTGAATAAATGCTCCTAAGTCCCAATAATCGGAGTAGAGCGAAAAGAATTAATTTCCCGAATAGCGTAGCAAATATCATGAACCTCTAACCCTATATAAGTGAAAAATCCAAATTAGTGACACTTAACCCTCTCCGACATATGACGCGATTTTGAGCCTATTAGGGATACTTTAAAGCCTTTGTTACCATCAGGGGTATTTAGAAACCTTTAGTTTAGTTACTTCAACCTCTGCAGTTGTCTTTGAGTTAGCTGTGGGCAGAAAACTAATTTTAGAGAGGTAATTATAAGAGTGAGAGAACTCTATTTCTTATTGCTAATCTGGCAACCTCTGCGTCATATGTGCGTGGAAGGGTTAAGCTGATTTTGAAGGGTTCAGCGACTCTGATTAATAATCCAAGTTTTTCTCCAGAAATAAAGAGTTTTTCCAAAAGTGCCTTAACCCGGTAACGACGAGGGGGGGGTATTGAACCCGGTCCCCATGGGCGAGCATATATGCTCCATTCAGGCCTATAATCGTCATGTCACGATAAATATAGTTATTACTTATTCATATGAGCCTATTTTAACTTCACTATGAAGATAGTAACCTGTAACAACAATAAAACAAGTGAAAATATAATGTTTCTGGTCAAAATCGCGAATATAGATGGACCAGCCCATTCATGAATTATGGAGAACATTTAGGCAACCCCTCCCTCCACGAGGCCTCAAGCCACACTGAGCCTACTCATACACACACTCGGTTATGTAACACACCCTCTAGGCACGTAAGCACATCCTCCACACAGTTTGCTAATGTTAGCACAAAAATATACCAACGAATTAGGGAATAACAGGGAAAATAGGTGATAATTGAAGGGGGAGGGGAAAGGGAGGAAGGAGGGGATGTGGATGAGTGATATGAGGTATAGGGAAAACATTTTTTTTTTAGTGATACTGGGGCTGTATTTTTAGGCCTCCCTCTTAAGAGCTTTGCCGCCGTCGCCCAGTAAAACCTCTTAAGAGCTTTGCCACCGTTTACGGGTTAACCAGTTGAAATCCTCTACAAGTGTTAATAGTCGGGTTACGAAGCTACGAGTTATATGTACCTACAGTGCGCGTGATCTAGTAAAACAATTAGCCATCAAAGAGTGATTAAATTTTGAATGATTTCATTTTAACCTACTTTTGAGAAGTCAGCGACTCTGCCAAAATCCACAAGTGTTTGAAAATATTTCGGAGTCCCCCATCGACTCTGCGTTTTCTATGCGACACGGTTACGGTTACGTACCTATTAGGGGTAGTTGACCTTGAACTTGAACCTCACTGACATTCCTGAAGAAAGGGATAGCGTACATCTCCACTCCTTAAAATACTTCTCTCTCAATACGCTGAAGGAAAAATAAAGCTGTATTATTAAACCATATTTTGCGATATATTTATCCTCTGTTTTCTTTTATTTTATATGTACTTATTTGAACTTGGAAGTCCCAGTGGAGTAGAACTCACCTGTATCCATTTTTAATCCTGCATAAAATCAGGGCATAACACTATATTTACATTTGTTAATAAATCAATACCTGTCCATAAATTGACGTAACGTAATTAACAGAGAATCCTAGACATTCAGTTCTTTTAATTATTCTTTTCCTCTGATCAGCATTTTACTATCTTTCCCTTTGTTATCTATAATCTGTACCTCCGGTGGCTACGTCGGAATTCGTGATAGGGAGGAGCTGGGAGGTTTGCCGGGGTCCTTACTAATAAGCACGGTTAATCCCATAGACAGTCCACACACACACACATTCATAACCCCTACATAATTTTCCCAGTGTTCGTGCTTAGGACCCAGTAACAACCTTGACGGTTCTGCCCCAGCACTTGTGTGTTCCCTATCTCGGGTTTCGAGCTGAGGCAACGGAGTGTTTAATATTAATTAGGAATCCAGCTTCAGTCTGGACCCCCCCCCCCCCCTCATAGTTAAGTGAGTGTGGGAGGTGGACTCTGAGAGTTCATTGTTTGGGCGGTAACTCACTGGGGGGCCCAGGTTGAAGCAGGATATATTGGTGTGATATTCGAGGTGGTCAGGGCAACCTGCTTCTACTAATATCACCCCGAGGTTAGTAGTCATATTAGGACACTGCCTTGTATTGTTAGTTCATTATATGTATACAATATTATTATGTGCAACTCTCTTGGGTTGAGAGTGGATTACCGGGGGCTGGTTTGCACACGGTTTAGTACTGTCGAGGGCGCGCATAGCCTGTTATACTCGAAGTACACCTGCACTCTTTTTTCGTTGATGTCTGCTGGTAGCCTATGTATTTAACTATTTTGATTATCCAACCCAGCATTGCTAATCCCGGTGTTGGTTTCGAGTTCTCGTAGCTAGTAAGTTACATGATTATTTCTGTTCTACTTATTATTCAGAATAGGAGCAGGGCAGTGTGCACCTTAAGCCCTGAGAAGAGCCTGGAAGCGTTCAAAGTGCTCTTACCTGTTGCGTCGTGGTGTTGTTTGGTAGAGAGACAAGGTACATTTCCATTAGTAATTATTTTCGTTTACCGTCTCTAAGCAACTGAGGTCCAGATTCGTAGCAATATATAAATATATTAATACTTTGTGTCATGCCCCAGCCAGGGTTCGAACCCAGGCCAGTAGTGCAGCACTCCAGCACCTAAACCACTAGACCACCGAGGAGCTTAAATGTAGTGGCTTCATTTGGAATTATATCCCATCAACCACCACCCGCTCCGACTTGTGATCATGTAGCTAGATACCATACACACAAACACCTCACACACAAGCAATAGCAACTATGTACTAGAGAAGGATACAAGTAATCTGGGACACATTGAAGGCCTCACTGATAAACAAGTAGAGCCCTAATAAATTAATACTTTGTGTCATGCCCCAGACAGGGTTCGAACCCAGGCCAGTAGTGCAGCACTCCAGCACCTAAACCACTAGACCACTGAGGAGCTTAAAAGTAGTGGCTTCATTTGGAATTATATCCCATCCACCACCACCCGATCCGACTCACTCGTGATCACGTAGCTAGATACCATACACATAAACACCTCACACACAAAAAAAGCATTCAGGCTCTCAACAACTTTCAAATGATTAATTGCTGTGGGATATATCCACAAATGAAGTATTTAGTGATATTTTTAAAACAATCAAATTGCTGAATGCCAATTGCAATTGTCTATGAACTAAGATTCATGATCTAAGACTCATATTATTTAATGAAAATATTTATCTAATGTCCATGTCATAAACGTATCTAGACTCCAACAATAATGATTTCCTTCAGGAATTCCAGGATAACTTATATACACTCTATCATAAAGACATAATTAATAAAAGAGGAGGTAGTACCATACTCTATTTCAAAGAAAAAATATACTCACTTGAGGTTTCAATTCCTTTTAATAACTCAGAGCTTTGATATGGAAATTAATGTTGTTGTCATACATCGGTGCCCACTTATGAAACCTTATTTTGCATTCTAGAAGTGTTGGATATAAAATCCGGCTGTGACCGTAATATCAAGTTACAGCTTAACGTATCACATTCCAACAACATTAGAAAAACACTTTATTACCAATTATAATATGGCAAACTGTAATGGCGCAAAAAAGAACTAAAAGGTATTCATTAAACTCGAAGGATTCACTAACATTGACAACATGTGGAAAAGATTCAGAGATATATTAATGAGTACCACAGAACTATATTTCTATGTGCAGAAGACAAAGTAAAAATATACAGAAACCCCTATGGTATAATAATAATATTAGTAGAACAATTAATAAAAGAGATCGTTTATATCGACTAAAAAAGATAAGTATATATTTATTGTGGAGCGAGCCCAGCAAGGCACCCCCACAGATACCCATGACAGCATCACCTCCCGCATCCCCTCACCCTCAGGTCAGGAGTGAGGCCTACCTGCTCCGAACTCCCGTCCACACCAGACCATCACAACATACTTCATGGAGATACAATGAAGCAGCCACCACCCCAGTGCCCTCCTGTTGGTGCGCCTGGAACAATCCCGAATTCCACCCAGGTTCCTGCCAAGGCCAATCTATGGTGGTGCCAGCAAAGGACAGGAGCAAGATAAGGAAGATGATCGGCTGCCCCCTTCACCCCCTGTCCACAGCCAAAACCAACCCAGACCATCGTCATCCTGCTGGACCATCCTGCCTGTGATTGGCCTAGTTAAAGGAACCACTTCACTTCAACTGGCAGCAGCAGAACCACCTCAACTCTTCTCTCTCTCACCATGGCCACCCAGGAACAACCTATCAAGCTGTCGGGTGCGGTTAAATGGTTTAACATAAAGAGAGGGTATGGATTTATTAGCAGGAATAAAGACTACCAATACTTCTTCATACACAGGCAGAATATTGCAAACAATAACAACACAAATATGGTAGTATCACTAGGTAAAGAGGAGGAAGTGATCGTTACCATTATTGAAGAAAGGAAGGGCAAGGATGCTGTAGGAGTGAAAGGATCCCACGGCAGACCAGTTAGGGGCTCCTTGCACTCCAAAGAAAGGCAAATGAGATCCACCACCATTGGGTACAAGTCTAGCCTGAAGACTGACACCATCAAAGTTGTAATCCTCACAGCCATAGCACTTGCTGGGAATGATAGAGACCGATTTGCCTGCTCTTTTCAAGGCCAATATCCTGCCCACTATCATCATCTCTCCAGACCTTCTCAGCCAATCAACATCAAAGAGGACACCATTGGATAAAAATACAGCTCAGGAGAAACCTTCCAACACCCAAACACAGACGGGTGCCCAAGCTGGAGCAGTCACCATTCCTGGATCTTCACACATCGGTCCAACCAGATGACCAGAGTACACCCTAACCTCATACAGATGAAACATCAAAAGAACACCATGGTGGTTGGCCCACCAGCTTTTACATCTCCTACTCTTCATATTTCGCCAACTTCACTTCAATTAGCAACTCCTATTTCTTCACTTGCGAGGCTCTAACTCACGTTTTCCGTTTCGGTATTGGAAGATACTAGTTTGCACGACCACCACTGGAATATTACCACCTCTCCTCCCTCCTCCCTGCACTCTCAGCAGCCACACAACTTCTCAGCATGTGAGTCTGGCCTAAAGGGCATGCAGGACCTTTTGAGAAAAAAGTGACACCACAAAGGCCTTACAAACCCACTACGAAGAAGGAAAGTGTATAGACACCCCTAGTTGCCACCCAACTCTGATGTACATGAGGAAGACCTAAGCGACTATCTCGAGCTGCAACGACTACTTCGAACAGTTGAGAAAGGAGTGGCAAGAGGAGTACCCTAGGACGCTTCATAGGTGGTGTCCAGGTCCTGCAGGAGAGTGCTGCCCTACGATGATGATGAGAGGTCAGCCTGTGTGGCACCCTGGTAACGAAATCCAGTTGGAGTTCATAATAGCTTGATAGAGAAGCAAGCCACCCCTGTACCTGCTTCCCCTGCTTTGCACCCTTCGTCAGTTGCTGTATCGGAAGCTGCCACAACATGCTTACCACTCAGTGCTCTCCCTTTATTACCTTATTAGTTCAGCAGACACCACAACAGTGTCTGAGAGTCACTTGCCCTCCCCCTTGAAATTCATCCACTGATTGAATAGTTTAAACACCGTAAGTCGTCACGGTGCTGACCCTACAGCTCCCATATTTCAGAGCAGTGGACTCGCCTGCCCCCACGAGGTTCGCCTCACCTGTTGGCACGAGGTTGGGGAAGCCTCCAAGGACGATATCACGAGGCGACTCAGCACACCTGGAGCCGCCTACCTAAACCATAGAGGTGGCCACCTCTGCCCTGAGGCTAACTGAACTGTTTATCCGGTACCTGAAAACCACCAGACCCACTGAACCTTCTCCCTTACCAGCGTGACAGTCCAGTCCACTACCACTTCCCTACATTTTTACAGAAGATTACAAGGAACCGTCACGGTTCTGCCCAACAGTTTTATTGTAATTCTATTGCACCTTGTGTATTGTACTCTGTATCTAATATGTTAATTATGATCTTGTGTTTTCTTGTTATACAATATACCTTATTCTGCGGTGCTTATTCAGTTTTCTTTTCCACTTAATGATGCCTTAATTATATAGGCACAAATATAATACCATATGCAATCAGTACTCGGTTGCCAGAAGAAAAGTATAATTGGTGATAATGGCAAAAAGGAAATACAAAATCAACATAGCTGAAGATAATAAGACAAATACAAAGCAGGATTATAGATATATGTGCAGTAACACAAAATATATAGTGGCACAGTACCCATTGTGACGCTTCTGCATAGTAACCATGTGCGGGCATGTTCACGCGTCGGCTGCCCAGCCGTTTAGAAACCGGCTGGTGGTAGCCGGCCGGCAGGCTTTCTCTTAGTATATATCCTACGACAATGTAACTAATGTCTGGGATATTCTTATGTTGTTTCACAGCTTGAAGCTGCCCTTATTCTTAACCAACACATCTTAGTATATTTTATTCTCGATAGTTGATTGTTTCATTATAGTACATAAGATGTAAGTCTAGTGAGAGCGGGGAGAGACGAGCGGGAGAGAGAGACCGGCTTGGGACGTTGCTTCGCGCGGAGAGACCAGCTTGGGACGAGTCTGAAGCGCTGCCACATGTATTTGATTGCAACGTTAGGCTTAGTTTCGACTCATGCACGGGGTAGAGGATTTTGACCCGGCAACTGTGTTGAGTGTTGCCAAGCCTGGGATGTATTCTGCATGCCTAGGGGGGGGGGGGGGGGTCCAGACAGATTCAAGACTGAGAGCTCACCTCATTGTCGTACCCTTCGGACCCCCTTGATATCTATCCCTCTCAACCCCACTTAGAAACGTTCTCTCTTACTTTGTATACCTTCTTTCCACTACTTCACCAATCTATTTAATTATCCCATCCCCTTGATAGACCTTATATCTATTATTGTATTAACGACGAGCCCTCAGATAACTAGATAGGATTTTGGGCCTTATGCAGGGATGTAATTGTTAATGAGACCTAGGAAGCTTTTTTGTTGTGTCATATTTGGTGGTTTCATGCTTGCTAGTGTGTTCTTGTGTCAGGTAGCAGGGGCTAGACCAGAGGGGAGGCTTTTTGCGATCCTTTAAGTAAAGTCTGCTTGTGCGAGTCCCGTGGACCCGCACGACTTTACTAGGATACCCGTGGGAGTCTGGGGGCATTTTCTTGTCTGTGTCCCTGTGTGTCTAGCGTTGTGTTGTGTGAGGGCCATTGCCTAGGCCACTCGGCACTGCGCTAGCACGTCTTGCTTTTGTTTTAGGGTCGCCAGGAGAGAGTCAGATACTTGCGATCTGAGTCTCTCAAGAGAGCACCCTTTCAATTAGAGTAATTTGGCGCACAGACCTGGGAACGTCCCTAGGCTAGAGCAGGTGGCTCAGCCCGGGTATCCGAAGCCTATATCCTTCCGGCTAGACCTCTGCTACCTGGCAGATTAACAGCTAGGGGTTTATTATCTCTGTATGCTTGTTATTGTGCCACAGTTTACCGTTTTTGTGAGCATTGTGAGTCAGGGTGTGGCTTAGAGACTCTGTCCGAGCAGGCTTGCCTGACTAAGAGTGAGAAGCACACCTGTATGTGGTTATGTTGCGAGTTGCTGCCTTTATTTAATTATACCTATGCCATTATACACTGTATGTACTATCACTAGTATTTATTCCTGCTTATGAGTTAAGAGTTCTCTAAATCTGTAACATACTTTCTTTGCTAAGCATCAGATCCTACAGTAGCCGCATGCAGTTTAGAAACCCGCATCTTGTCTACCTGTACGATGTTTTGAGGACTGTTTGCTTTCACCTTCTTTTACGCAGGGGTGATTAGTTATATTAATTAACGTAACGTTAAATGTACTTTCTTCTAGTTTGTTATTAAATTGTTTCTGCAATTTAATTCCGTTATCTATCTTTTCCTTGAAGCTTAAAGTCAACTTAATTGTGTGATCTTTTATATAGCCTGTTTGACTATCAGCAGTCTATAGTGCGTGCACCCTGTAACCGAGTCATAGGATACCTCGTTGTCCAGGCAGGACTCTTGACGGTTTAGGGTGGTTTGTTGCCTGGGTTTATAGATAAGGGTTGGATCTAGCGTTTTCCGTTGTTGCTTGTTGCCGCATACCTAGTCCAACAGAAAGAGCCCAGTGTTGATATATCCCAGGACGTAACACCATACTTGAAGCAGATAACACAGACTTTGCCTCTACCCTTACCTCTTGTTGTACCTGCGACGTCTTGTTTAAATTATTCTGGCTACTATTTTTCGACGATTGTATTCAGTTTAAGAAGGTCTTCCAGCAATGAACAGGCTTCGAGCTATCTCACTTAACCATTATACTACCACAGATCCTTCTTAAACCGCACAAAATTGTCTAAATATAGCTAGAATAAACTTACAAAGACGTTGCCGGTTCAGAAGGTGTTAACATATATTTCAGTTGTTTCATTAATTTCATTAATTAGGTATATATGCAAATTAATTGGTGGGTTGGTGATGATATGAATTTATTCAGGTTCAGGAGTAATTCCTCGAGAGGCCTTCCTTTGTGGTTAAGTACAAAATAAAGGCCCTGGATGGGATAATATTATTGCTATGCTTGTTAAAAAATCACCTAATGTAATTATTGAATCACTTACACACATAATAAATTTGTCCTTTACTCAAGGGATATTTCCAAATGCATTAAAAAAGCAAAAGTGTTTCCATTATTCAAAGCGGGAAATCCCAAGCTCATGAATAAATATAGACCCGTATCAGTGTTACCTATATTTTCCAAAATATTTTAAAACATTATGTATAAGAGGTTATTGATTTTTTTAGAGAAACATAATGTATTATATAAATTTCAATTCGGATTTCGCGCTGGATATGGAACAAATTTGGCTTTAGTAACTCTTATTGGTAAAATAGTAAATGCTTTAGATAAAGGAAATATTATGCTTGGGGTGTATTTATATTTTAGTAAAACATTCGACACTGTCGATCATGACATACTACTTATGAAGCTTGATATGTATGGAATTAGAGGCATAGCAAATTACTGGTTTAAAGGTTATTTATCTAACCGGTCACAGTACGTTTGCTTTAAAATTATGTTAATTCTATTGAACATAATATTGTTTGTGGTGTGCCTCAAGGTTTGATCTTAGGCCCTTTGCTGTTTTTTATATATATCAATGACATAATCAATGTATCTCCTGCGCTATTACCCATCCTGTTTGCAGATGACACTAACATCTTTCTTGAAGGTGACAACGTAAATCGTATAGTTCAACGTATTAATGATGAATTAGCTAAAGTAATACAATGGATTAATGCAAATAAACTGTCCTTAAACATTGATAAAACAAATTACATGATATTTCATTCTAAAGGTAAATCTGTAGCTACTGATCTAAATATTAGCATTTGTAATACAATAATTCAGAGGGTATATTCTTGTATTTTTGGGGGTATAACAATGGATTGTACATTATCTTGGTCTGAACATACACAAGTAGTTAAAAACAAAATATCTAAGGGAATTGGAATTTTATGTAAAGCAAGGAAGGTATTAGTGCATCTACACTAGAAACACTATATTGTAGCTTTATCAGTCCTTATCTGACCTACTGGATAGAGGTATGGGGCTCAACTAATGCCAGTTATATCCGTTCTGTATTTAAACTTAAAAAAAGAGCAATACGAATTTTGTCTTCCTCACATTATTTAGCAACTCATCTAGGGGAGACAACCTTATACATATCCGGGTGGATGGGACTCGTCAGCCTTGGTTGGCAGCCGGTCTAGGGGTGTAAACCTGATACAAATCCGTACTGCTTACCTAAGGGTAAGGCAGGTTAGTGGATGGATTAGCTGAACACCACTGTAGAAAAATAGTGCTAACAAGATACACAGAGGGCCTCGGAGTCGGACGGATCCTAAATTGAGTGGTCAATCTTGTAAGTCCTTTACTAAACTGGCTCGGGTTGTCCCTCTCACAGGGAATAGGTCCGCTTGGGGGCATTCTGTGTATGGCTACCCTCGTAAGGGGAGTAAGGCGTCCGGCAATAGATAGATAGATAGACATTATTTAGCTCATACAGAACCACTATTCCAGGCTTTTAGGTTGTTAACCATATCTGGAATATATAAATTTAGCATAGGTAAAATTATGTATAAATTCGTAAATAATCAGTTACCTCCCATATTTAATAATATGTTCATAAGAGCTTGTGAAGTTCACTCTTATCCAACTAGAACAAATAATCAATTTGTTGTACCCGCGCTCAGAACTTCTTTAGCACAAAAATGTTTTAAATATAAAGGTGTTCAAATATGGAATTGTATAATGGACAACTTGAATCTTGACTGTTCGTTTGGTGTGTATAAGCTCAGATTAAAAGGTTTGTTAATTGATAATGCCTTAAACATCAATTATTTGTCTGGCTTAGTAACAACAAGGCGTGCCTGGAGAAGTTTGACAAGAACGAAAGAATATTTCTGATTGGGGATATGAATGGTAAGGTGGGTGATAGGAAAGTTGAGGGAGTGGTGGGAGGGTGGGGGGTACCATCAGAGGTGAATGGGAATGGTAGTGCACTTGTGGACGTATGTGTGGGGAGGAGGCTGTGGATAGCCAACACCTTCTTCCGACACAGAATGATCCACAGGTACACGTGGAAACGGATGTTGACGATGAAGGATAAGACAGTGGTGGAACGAAAGTCATTGATTGATTATGTATGTGTGGATGAACGAATGAAGAAATCTGTGATGGATGCTAGGGTGTATAGGGGTATTGGAGGGGGTCTGTCTGATCATTATGTAGTGGTAGCTAAGGTTAGGATACAAAAGAAGTGGGTGAGGAGAGCGGGAGGGAGGCGAGAGGAGGGTGGAATGGTGAGGAGGGTGGAGAGGTTGCAGGAGGAGGAAGTCAGGGAGGAGTACAGGAGAGCAGTGGAAAGACGACTAGGTGGGTTCGACCTGGAAGTTATGGAGGAAGTGGAGGAGATGAGCAAGGTGTTTAAGGATGAGATCTGTGCAGCATGTGAGGAGGTGTGTGGAGTGAGGAGAAGAGGGAGGGGAGTGAAAGGTACAGCATGGTGGACAGAAGAGGTAAGAATAGCTGTGGAAGAAAAGAAGAAAGCATATAGAGAGTGGTTGGGTAGTAGAGGGAATGAAGATTCCGAGAGACAGAAACGAGCGAGGTACGTGGAGAGTAAGAGGGTGGTGAAGAGAGTAGTGAAGGAAAGTAAGAGAAGAGTAGATGAGGAATTTGGAAGGAATCTGAGTGTAAAATGGAGGGAGAGTAAGAAACTGTTCTGGAAAGAAGTCAAGAAAGTTAGGGAAGGTAGCAAGGGAAACAGTAAGGGTGTGAAAGATAAGAATGGGAGAATGCTAGCCGAGAAGCAAGAGAGAGTCGAAAGATGGAGGGAGTACTTCAGTGAGTTGCTAAATGAAAGGAATGAAGAGCCAGCAAACATAGCTGGATATGGTATGGGAGGGAGAAGAAGAGAAGTAGTGGAGGAGGAGGTGGGGATCAGGAGGTCAGAAGTGTGGGAAGCCATGAAAAGAGTGAAGTTGGGGAAAGCACCAGGAACAGATGGAGTGTGTGGGGAAATGTTGAGGTATGGTGGTGAGATAGTGATAGAATGGGTATGGAAAATGTGCAAACTAGCATGGGAGAAGGGGAGTGCACCCGATGACTGGAAGACTGGCATAATAGTCCCCCTATATAAGGGCAAAGGGGAAAGAGGAGTGTGTGGTAACCACCGAGGAATATGTCTTCTAAGCGTAGTAGGGAAGGTATACAGTAGGGTAGTGATTGAGAGAGTGAGAGTGAGAACGGAGAAATGGATAGGCGACGAGCAGGGAGGTTTTAGGAAGGGAAGAGGATGTGTAGATCAGATTTTTACCCTGAATTGTGTTGTGGAGAAGTATCTGGAGAAGAAACAAAAGGTGTATGTTGCCTTTATGGACTTGGAGAAGGCCTATGACAGAGTGGATAGAGAAGGTTTGTGGAAAGTACTTAGAATATACGGAGTAGAGGGCAAGTTGCTGAAAGCAGTGAAGAGCATGTATGAGGGTGCAAAGGCGGCAGTACGTGTGGAGAGTGAGCAGAGCGAGTTCTTTGACCTGAATGTTGGTTTGAAACAGGGGTGTGTGATGTCCCCGTGGTTGTTTACTGTATATATGGATGGAGTTATGAAAGAAATACTATCAAGAGCAGTGGATGTTGGTGTATTGCTGAAAAGGGAGGGAATTGAGTGGAAGCTACCTATACTGCTGTTTGCGGATGATACAGTTCTGATGAGTGATAATGAATGGGAGTTGCAGGGTCTGGTAAATGAGTTTGGAACAGTGTGCGAAAAACGGAATTTGAAGGTAAATACGGGGAAGAGCAAGGTTATGGTCTTCGAAAGGGGTGAAGTCACAGAGTGTGAGGTGAAGCTGAACGGTCAGGCTATGGAGATCGTCAACTTTTTAAGTATCTGGGCAGTGTGTTGAGTAAAGATGGGACTATGGATGAAGAGGTGCGGGAGAGGAGAGGGTACAACAGGGGAAGAGGGTTGTAGGAACGCTAAAAGCAGTAACAAGAAATAGGGTGGTCAGTATGGAAGTGAAGAAGTCCTTGCATGACAGTGTGGTAATCCCGACACTGACTTACGGAAGCGAAGCATGGACGTTGGTTGAGAGACTCAGACCAAGAGTGAGAGCAGTGGAAATGAATTACTTAAGGAGTGCGTGCGGAGTTACATGGAGGGATAGACAGACTAATGAGGAAGTAAGAAGGAGGTGTGGTGTGGAGGTAGATGTGCTGGAAAGTGTGAAAAGGAACAACTTGAGATGGTTCGGCCATATGGAACGTATGGAAAGCGAGAGAATGACTAAGAGGGTGTACGAGAGCGAGGTGGAGGGACAGAGGGGGAGAGGTAGACCGAATATGAGGTGGAAGGATGGAGTGAGGAACTACATGAACGAAGGCGGTGCTGGTTGGGGGGAGGGGCGTCGACTGACTGGGGACAGAGGTGCATGGGGGCGGTTCGTTCGTGGCCACCCCTTCGGGGATCACGGCGTCAGGCAATAGATAGATAGATAGATAGTAACAACAACTTTATTATGTTTGGCAAATAATCGTAATATCAATATACCTTTGGTTGATTTTCTGATTTATCTGATTTTTTTTTTTTTTTTTTTTTATGCACCAATCACTCGCACTGTGTGTCATACCACCAATGTTACTAAGTATATAATATTTAAGGACATATAATTATACTGTTAGGTATCAAGTCCTCTTTGTTGCGTATCAACGTTATTTGTACTTATTCAATATATGTATTCTATGTATGTACAGTTATATGCAACAATAAAATCATTATTATTATTATTATTATCAATTACCCCTTCCATTCGTGTAATGATTAGGCTATCATAGTGCAGTTGGGTGTATGTACATGCTTAGATTAATATGCAGTATTCGAGAATGCATAATATATCGTAGGATTGTGCATAAACTTTTAACTGTCTTGATAGCGTACTGGTTAAGAGCGCGGAATTTCGGAGTAGCCTAGGTTCAAATCCACGGAGAACCACATGTATTCATTGTTTCATTAATTTCATTAATTAGGTTTATTTGTAAGTTAATTGGTGGGTTGGTGACGATACGAATTTACCATACTGGCAAGTAATATGGTATTAATGCTTCATGAGAAGTTGTGCATCATGCTTTCAAAATCAATCAATCGGATGTCTTGAGAGCAATGAATTTCCTGAAAATATATTAATCACCCAACCCAGATGTCCTCATTCCTAAAATCCTAAAAATTATCAAAGACGAAATTGCTGATGATCTAACTATAATTCTTTAAAATGTGACTCCAACGTGGACATTTCACCATTGACTGGAAGACATTTAAAAAGAAAGAACAAAACTGCAAGGTAATTACTTCCGTAATGGTAAAATTATTGAAGGGTATTCTACAGAAAAACAACTCGATTGCGGGATTTCTGTTTTATGGATTTTTTTCCTTCTGATCTTACCTTACTCAAGGGACCTTACAGATGCGCGGATAAGTGCTACTTTTCTAATGTTGTCAATTTGATTTTCACTCCCCTAAACAAAATTCAGAGTCCTCAGCTGGGCGGCCCGAGCCTCAGCGGCCATTACAGCAACAGTCTTTCATTCTTTCTCTCTTTCTCTGATGATTATTTACCGCCTGTTTACCCGTTTACTTGAACTGCTCCGCTCGAACAGATTGTACCGCATCGCTCACGAGTATAGATCGAGTCTTACCTAAATGCACAGTCTTTCCCTCCCCTTTTCCACTCTGATGGCACAACCATCACTTCTTCTTCTGACAAAACTAACTCTTTGCTCAAACTTTTGCCAGAAACTCTACCTTGGATGATTCCGGTGATATTCCTCCCTCTAACCCCCCCCCCCCCCCCCCCCCCCCCCTCCTACTTATGCCTAATATCCTAATCTCTTCTAAAGATGTACTTTCTACCCTCTCTAGGCTTAATACTAAGAAGGCGTACGGTCCGGACGGTGTTCCTCCTGTTGTACTTATAAACTGTGCTTCCATGCTGACCCCTTGCCTAGGCAAACTCTTTCGTCTCTGTCTCTCCTATAACCTCTTTCCTTCTTGCTGGAAGTTTGCTCTCATTCAAGCTGTGCCAAAGAAGGGTGACCGCTCTCAACCCTCCAACTATCGTCCAATTGCTCTCATCTCTTGTATCTCTTAAAGTTTTTGAAACTATACTTGCTTCCAAATTTCTTAAGCATTTCTTTTCTCATAATCTGCTCTCAGATCACCAGTATGGCCTACTTAAGGGTCGCTCTACTGGTGATCTTCTTTCATATCTTACTAACTCTTGGTCATCCAACTTTCGGGACTTCGGTGAGACTTTTTCTGTTGCACTAGACATATCGAAGGCCTTCGATAGAGTCTGGCACAAATCTTTAATTTCCAAACTGCCCTCCTTCGGTTTCTGTCCCTCCATCTGTGCCTTTGTCTCAAATTTCCTTTCCGGCCGTTCCATAGCTGCGGTTGTGGACAGCCACCGCTCATTTCCTCATCCTATCAACTCTGGTCTTCCTCAGGGTTCCGTCCTATCTCCTATTCTCTTTCTAATTTTCATATATAATCTTCTCAACTGTACATTGTTACGCTAGCCAGCTGTTCAGAATGCTCTCGTACTCGCTAGTGCTCGCCAGGGCAGTGAAATAGGCTATGATAGTCGTAGAGCGACCCTCTTTCTTTCATAGTGTTTAAGTTGTCACAGACAGTTTAGTGTTTGCCTTTATTCTTGTTTGTGACACCAAGAAGTATTGTATATCATTGATAGTGTTATAAGATACGCAGTCTGTTAGTTGCAATGAGAGAGATAAGGGGGAGCGAGGTGTAGTGCGTGTGCGCGCGCTCCCTTCCCGGCCGGCCCGCTTGTCGGTGAGTGGCTGAACAGGGTCACGTGGGCTGTGTGTCCCTGTGACGTAGTGGCCTGTGGTTGGTTGAAGCTCTCCTAGCCCAGTGGACGGGCTCCTACCCTCCTGACTCCCTCAGAGCACGGCGCCGTGAGGTTGCGTCTACATCCCTTTGCATTCTGTTCCCCAATAACCACCTATACTACTGTTTCTCTCTCTGAACTTCTTCTTTGCCATACTTCTATGCTTTGCAGTCAATTACCCATCCCTTCTGGCCCCTTGCAAGCGACATTCACTGTCCGCCAGTCATATTAGCAAGGTTTAGAGTCATAGATTTCATACTGTAGGGTGCTTTTCAATATTGCTTGTTCTCCTCCATTATTTAATGCTAGACTGTGGTGGGTATCTGTTGTCGTTATCAGTGTTGTGTATACGGCTCGCTACAGCCTATACGACTTCGATGGTGCTGGGTAGCCTGGTGGCCAGCCCTTTTGGATATTTCCTTTGCGAGTGTAGCATTGTGCTGGCAGAGGGCTTTTGCCTACTCCTGCCAGTATATTGCTAGCTCTTTGCTTGACTTCTTGGGGAGCGTCAGGGCAAGACCAGGTACGAGAGACCTGGACTTACTAAGAGAGCCTCCCGGTCATTAACGTAAGATAGGGAGATATCCTTAAGGGTGGCACTAGGCTAGGAGCATGCTTGGCTCTACCTAGTTTCCCATACCCTGATAACACAGCTAGACTTTATTAATAGAGAAGACAATGCATACTTATTAACTCATATCACGTGTGCTTTAGTATTATTCATGGTATTGTTTAGCCTAGGTTGTTGCGCAGGGCACAACCGTTGGTGGCTGTTACTTTATTTAAGGAAGTACTGTTTTTGAGTTGCTGTTATTATTACTGTCACAGAGTTGTTGCATTCTCGTGTTTTCCATTACAGATGTCCTGCTTTTTGGTGTATTTAAGATACACGTTTCATGTCCTGCCTCTTGCATTATTACAGTTCTATATTCTACGAGCATCTTAGAGCATCAGACGTTTGCAGAAGCTTCCAGGTCTGTTTGCTGTAGGACTAGACTTCAAGTGCTTTCATATAGCATTGAAGGGTTTTAATGTTGAGTTCAGACTAACATTAAACATAACGTAAGCATCTAATCTTTTATTAAATCTTGTCATAGTTTATTTAAGCTTTGTTAATACTTGAGAGCATTTTATTAACGTAATTACTTCTTGTTGTTTGCAGGCTTTGCCATTGCTGGAAAGGCTTAGTAGAGTACACTTATCCCTTGTTAATTGATACCCCGTTATCTAGTATATTAACTCTAGAGGGTTTATGTGTTTTGTTCACCGGTTTAATAGTTCAAGGGTTTGGAATTAGCGTACCGTTGTTGCATACTTAGCCTATATTGTAGTCCAATTATAAGTGCCCTTGTTTATTCAGTTGTGCCGGTCGTAACAACATCCAGTCCCATCCATTCATATGCAGACGACTCTACCTTACACCACTCAATTAGTTTTCCAGAACGCCCCAGCCAACAGTCCCTCAAAAGTAAACGTAATGAAGCCATAAAATACTTATCTTTTGATCTAGCTACTATTTCCAATTGGGGTAGAGAAAACCTTGTTGCATTAAATGCTTCCAAAACTCAATTTATCCATCTTACTCCCCGTCAGGAACCTCTAGAGGACTATCCCTTATTCTTCAACAATATAAAAATCAACCCTTCATCTTCTCTCAATGTTCTTGGTGTCTCTTATTCTTCTGCTCTCACTGGAAAGACCATATTATCAGGCTCGCTAAGGCAGCCTCCCAGAAGCTGGGTGTGCTCAACCACCTCAAGGGGTTCTTTACCCCTGCGCAGCTTCTTGCTCTGTACAGGGGCACAGTGCGTCCTTGTATTGAGTATTATTCACATGTGTGGGGAGGATCCTCTCACACCGCACTCCTAGATAAAGTAGAAAGGAAAGCCTTTCGTATCATTAACTCCCGTCCACTCACCAACTCTGCAATCTCTCTCTCTTCGCCGCAATGTTGCATCTCTCTCGCTATTCTATCGCTACTACAATAATCAGTGTTCCTTGGAGCTTTCCCGGTGTATACCACCTCCTCTACGTAGGGTACGTTATACCCGCCTTGCAACTCAATCCCACCCCTATTCTGTGCAACTCTCCAACCCAAGAGTGAAATGCTATTCTCAGACTTTCTTCTATTCAACTGCTGAGCTCTGGAACTCTCTCCCAGAATCAGTCTTTCCCTCTTCCTATGACTTAAATTGCTTCAAACTCTGTGTGTCCAGACATTTTAGCTCGAACGTCCCTTGATTTCGGCCCTGTCACTCTTTGAAATCTGCGGGAGGCACTCGCTTCAGGCAGTTATGCCTTTTGTCTCCCTCATTCACATAGACAAAAAAAATATATGGTTGTAGCCTTGTAATTCATGATTGTATCTAACCTTGTATGTATGACTGACGATTATATTAAGGCATGTCACTTAACCCTCGAAAGTATTGTGGCTAAATGGGGAATATTTTGTCAAACAGGGAATGTATCTGACATTTCTATCAGATTGACGACTCACGTGCTACACGACAGTATATCACCTGATCACCGTGACCATGAGAGTATTGACCATTATAGTTTGACAGGTTTGTTACTGAATCAGCTAATGTGGCAACACATGTACAGAGTGTAATGTGAGTAATTCAGTTGTGTAGGTGATATTATAACAAGTAAAATAATGTGCTCGGGTGGATGGTACTTGTCAGCCTTGGTCGGCAACCAGTTTAGGGGAGTAAACCTTATACAAATCCATACTGCTTACCTAAATGGATGGACTAGCCGCACACCACTGCATAACAATAGTGCTGAAACAATACATAGAGGGCCTTGGGGATGGACGGATCCTAAATTGAGTGTTGAATCCAATAAGTCCTTGAATATCCTGGCAGGGGAGAGGTCTGCTTGTCGGCATTTTGTGTATGGCCAGGGTCACCCTCATAAAGGGGTGTAAGGCGTTCGACAATAGATAGAGAAATATATATGTGCTCAACCAGAGGTATATAGGTTTATGATATTCAGTTGACCTGTATTCTGTATTCAGTTGACCTGTGACCCTAGCCGGATACACCTTTGTCCAGCTCTGCCATCCATAGTACCGTGATGTCGTTTACTATTTTGTTTCTTGTTTGATACTGTATATTCTCTCCATTATGTTCTTCGCTTTTATTTCTAGTTCAGATTTTTAATATATAGGCTATTTATTAGTGCCGTAGTAATACTTATCTTCTTGTTGTATTATTACCCGGCCTCTTAGTGAATTTTCAGTGTAAATGTATTCAGTTTTCATTCCCTTTTAACTGTCTTAGTATAACACTTTCGTCTTATGTGAAACTCCCCAGGGTATCGGTTTAAAATTTGGCAGTGTTTATTGTTCATGTCCATGTAAACAGTATGCAGTGCATATTATTTTTCTTGGTGCGTTTTTGCTTTGGATATTTTTCATTGTAAATAAATTTAGTGTTCATTTCCATTTACAGTGTCTCAGTTTAACTCAGCCATAAAACTAATTATATAACCCTTTGTGTTATTTTGCATTAGTTTGTGTGTTACTTACATAATTTTCGCAGATGCAAAATTATAAATAACTTCCCCTTTCAAATTCCAACAATTCCCGAGGTAACTGTGAACTATTGTTTACCCAAAAGTCCATCATTGTTGGTCCTTTTTCATTTCCTGGTAGCTGTCCTATACCGTAAACCCAGGTAGACAAAACACCCTAATACCCGCTACCCTCCTACTTCATAATTATATTCTTAATCCATTTTCCACTCTCAATCATATCTAAGTTCCCTCGTCGATTTTATTTCACCCTATTATTATCTCTCCCTCTCCCCCTCTCTCTCTCTCTCACTCCCGCACTGCTTACCACCCACTCCTCACTACCCTCTCTTTCTCGCTCTCGCTCTCACTCTCGGAAAGGACTGGAGTTCTCGAAATGGGACTCCAGTCCTGACTGTATTCTTGACTTACAGTTTGCTGGCTTAATAATCCAGAAGAGTTAATAGAGTCTGAAGTCCTATATTAACTAACTAATGCACTCTCGCTCTAGTCCTATTTTAACTAACTAATGCACTCTCGCTCTAGTCCTATTTTAACTAACTAATGCACTCTCGCTCTCGCTCTCTCTCCAATATCCATTATCTCGCTCTCACTCACTTTCAATCCCACTCTCACACACCGCCCCAATGTCATCTGCCAACAATCCAACACCTGCAGTAGCCACTGCAGCAGATGCTTCTGATGAACCTGAGACGACATCAAACCAGGACAGCCGCCCTGTTCACCTTAGTCTCTCCCCCACTCCTCGTGCAAGAAGCCTGCTAGCACGAACTGTACCAACCCCTCGCCCCCATTCTAACCACTCCTCTCCCCAACCTGTACGCAGTCTCGCCACCACAGGTTTCCGGATTTACACCAGTGAGGAACGGTGCACGGCCAACGCAGAAAAGGTCTCATCTACCAGTCACAATGTCAAACAGATTTGAGATCTTGGTAGAGATGGAAGTCGAACCAGAAGAGACCAGGCTCGTTAGGGATTCCATCCTACGAGGACAGGTCGAAGAGTTCTGTGACAGAGTCCCAAATCGACGAAAAAGATTTTGCATCCCATGAGCTGGACTGGACGACATTGTGGAAGCCTTCGAAGATACCACATAGGATGCAAACGAAAATACCCTTTTTGTCATTCATGCTTGTTCAAATGACATCGTGCGCACCAGATCCGAAGAGTTGATGGAGAAATATCGCAAGATGATCCAGCACTACAAAAACAAGTCAAGGAATATCATTATCTCAGGCATTCTCCCCAAGATCGACGCACCTGACAAATTCTACGACAAGGCCTTGAGCACAAATAGCCGACTAAAATATTTATGTCTGAAGGAAGAATTTGAATTCATCAACCTCTGGGATAATTTCTATAATCAGCCTACTCTGTTCTGCAAGTATGGCACTCATCTAAACCCTGTGGGTTCAGCACGCATGGGTCGTCTCCTACACGAAGCAGTCCGCAGCCATGGATCAAAAAACGCCATCCGAGAAGAAGCAGCAGTGACATAAATCATCTAACGCCAAGCAAAAAACAGAGGCAACCGAGGACCACCAGCGATAAGGACCGAAGACAGCGAGGACCGAGGACAGCCATGAACATAAATGTAGATCCGACAAGAACCAATAATATTATTAAAGAGCGTTCCCTGAGTTCTAAAATAACAAATTTAAAGGTTTTCTATGCAAACGCTCGTAGCATACGCAATACATTTTCAGATTTAGAGGAGCTAGTGTTTACAGAAAAATATGATGTGATTGGCATAACAGAATCTTGGCTCAATACAGAAGATAGAGACTTTTTAGCAGAATATTCACTTCCCGGTTATGTAATGTTTGAGAAAAGCCGAATAAATAGAAATGGAGGTGGCGTTTTACTTTATATCAAAGAAAGTCTTAACCCTACCCTCTTGTCAAAACCTCAAATTGTGAACGTTGACACATCTTTTGTGCTAACAAAGAATAATAAAGGTACAAAAATAATACTTGCGTTAATATACAGGCCTCCAGCTCAATCAGTGTAAACTGACCAAGAAATTTACGAAAAAAATTGCAGATGTAAGTAACTCACAAGATACCGTAATTTTTGGCGACTTTAATTTACCTGTGACCAAGTAGGGTGATACTCTTACTTCACACTCCAGACATGACTTGTATACGAACTTGCAAGAGAGTTCTCTCTATCAATTTGTTCGAACGCTGACCCGTGGTAATAACGTTCTTGACATTGTACTTGCAACAAAAGAAGAATTAATAGAGAATTTGAATGTTGGTGATGAATTTAGTAACAGCGACCATCGTACGATAACTTTCACTTTAAAGTTTACTAGTAACGAACCATATAGTAGCATCGAAAAAGTCCCTAATTTCAAGAAAGCAAACTTTCATAAACTTAGAACTATGTTTAAAGAAACTGACTGGAGCTTTTTAATTAACAATAATGACATAAATACATCTTGGAAGTTATTCGAAACCACTTACCTAAAAGCAGTGCAAGACTGCATACCATCGAAAATACGGCGTCCAGGCCATAATAATAAGCCCAAATGGTGGAATAAAGATATTTCAAACTGTCTGCTTGCTAAAAAATTTGCTAATGATAGATTAAAATCCTCACAAAATGACGAAGAACGGGTGAAATTTGTAGAGCTACGACGCAAAGCCAAAAAGTTAATTAAGCAAAGTAAAAAGACCCTAGAGTTACATATTGCGAATCAAAGTAAAACAAACCCGAAAGAATTCTATAGTTATATCAGGAAAAAAAAGTAGTTACTTCAACTGTTGGACCGTTAGTCGATGAAAATGGAGAATACACCAAAGACGAAGTACAAATGAGTAATGCCCTCAATACCTTCTTTGCATCAGTTTTTACAACAGAAGACCTCAGTGATGTCCCTACACCATCGCCGATTCAGATTGATAATTCAGATGTTCTAAGCAATATCATCGTTACAGAGAGAGAAGTATTGAACTGTTTAGATAAACTCAAGGTAAATAAAACGCCTGGACCTGATACAATCTCGCCTAGAGTTCTAAAGGAAGCTAAGGATGAGCTCTCCAAACCACTGACATTACTATTCAATAAATCCTTGCAGTCTGGAACTATGCCTGATCAGTGGAAGCTAGCCAACGTAACACCGATATTAAAAAAAGGCAGCAAATCCCTACCCAGTAACTATCGTCCAATTAGCTTAACTTCAGTTGTATGTAAAATGCTAGAAACACTCATAAGACACAGACTCGTAAATCACTTAGAGTAAAATAACATACTTAAAGATACTCAACACGGCTTTCGTATAAAACGTTCCTGTTTAACAAACCTCTTAGATACCTTCCACCTTCCACGATATCCTCATATCCTCAACCTCCACTATATCCTCAACCTCTACGATGAGAGAGTAAAGCTGTAGATATTATATACCTTGATTTTCAAAAGGCCTTTGACAAAGTTCCCCACAAACGTTTACTGCTAAAACTAAAAGTGCATGGAATACAAGACAGTGTGTTGAAATGGATAGAAAATTGGCTCAGCGACAGAAAGCAAAGAGTAGTCATAAACGGTAAGGCATCTAAATGGACCAATGTAAGTAGCGGGGTACCCCAGGGATCGGTACTAGGACCAATTATCTTTCTAATTTACATCAACGACATAGATGAGGGTCTCGCCTGTACAATCTCAAAATTTGCTGACGGTACAAAAATTGCAAATAGCGTACTCTCAAAAGAACAAGTTGACGATATGCAACACAATCTAGATAAATTGTCATGTTGTTCCCAAACTTGGCAAATGAGTTTCAATGCGGATAAATGTAAAGTACTACATATCGGATACCTAAATGAGAAAGCAAACTATTCGATGAATGACACTCAGCTTAAGAATGTAAACAGAGAAACCGATCTGGGAGTAACAATATCGAGTAACCTAAAACCGAGTCAACAATGTTCAGAAGTTGTTAAGAAGGCAAACAAAATAATTGGCTTTATAGGCAGGTCATTTGAGCATAAATCCAAAGAAGTTATCCTAACCCTTTACAATTCCTTAGTCCGCCCTCTTCTGGAATACTGCGTTCAATCCTGGTGCCCTTATTACCAAAAAGATATAAACAAGCTAGAACGAGTTCAACGTAGAGTTACCAAAATTATACCTAGCCTAAAGAACAAACCATACGAAGAGCGTCTTAGAGAATTAAATCTATTTCCTTTAACCCAGTGCAGATTAAGAGGTGACTTAATTCAAGTGTTCAAAATCATCAAAGGCATCGACAATATGAACTGTAGTAAGTACTTCACTATCGACCAATCTAATTACACGCGGGCAAACGGTTGCAAAATTGTTGGTAAATCTTTTAACTCACACGAATCTAAGAATTTCTTCTTCAATCGAGTTGTCAACTTGTGGAATGGGCTTCCCCGAGACGTTATAGACTGCAGCACCGTTGCTTCATTTAAACTCCGCCTAGACAAATATCTCGCAGCAAACCCGCGACTGACTGCGTTTGTAAATGAATAACTTTATTTTATCCTCCCCTCAGTTACTAACCCATCTGTCCCCTACTAACTTCCTAATCCTGCCACGGACATTAGTTCCCTTTCCAATGTTCCCTTACCCACTCTAAACCACTGTTTGGACACTTGATCCTCAGTGTTTTGGAGGACAAGCAGCCTAGAAGGGTCACTAGACCTATTGTTGCTCGATTTCCTTTGTACTCCTTTGTACACACTCTCTCTCTCTCCTCGCCAGCCTCTCTATTCATATCATCCCTTATCTGCTTCGCTATACTAAACCAATCTATCTTTATCTATACATATCAATACGTCCTTCTCCTCTATAAGGATGCCTAATTTACCTACTTGTGGCTCTTGTTGCATACGTTTCGGCACTACGATCTTCCCTGATGAAAATGCAATGCACTGCAGGGTTTGTATCAAACGCACAAACCTCGAGACAAAACTTGGAAAGGCCTCACAACTCATAGATGTACTAGCTTACACGCAGGAGTTTGTGAGTGCCAACCTTGGAAATGAAACTCCTTTTTCAACCTCAACAAATGCATATGCCAATCCAGGATGGATCCCCCTGCCTCACCACTTTCTGCCGCAGTGCATACCCTGATCCCCTCCAAACAACATTCTCCCGCCACTAGATGGAATCCGTGTTATGAAAAATGGTACGCCTAAAGAAAAAGACCGTTCTCCCCATCACATCACATCACATCATGAACATTTCAAACAGGCTTGAAATTTCCCTGTCGTTTGGCGACTCGCCATTATACATTATGATGATCTGAGACATGAAATAGTAACACGACAATGCCCATGCATTTACATTCTATCTTCCACAATGTAGAACTTCCGTTTAAAGGGGGATGGTTCACTTTTTGGGCGATTTTTGCATGTATTCATTTTTGTTTATAGTTTCCTCCCTAGACCTCCATCAAATTTAAAAAAAACATCCATTAGATCCCAATTCTAGATTAATTTGTAAATTTTTCGGTAGAAGAATGTCCCGGCCGAAGGCCGGTTTTTCCAACATTACAGGCTCATTATCGTTTGCCAGGAAAAAATTGACACCTAAATAGCGCGAAAGGTCTAAATATTGACGACGAAATGGGGCGAAAGGTCTTAAAATCGACTAACTAATGGGGCAAACATCTTAAAATCTGAACACTAATGATGCTAAACATAAGGGAGAAAAGTGACCAGAATAACGACCCATGTCCCTTTAAATGAATTCAATTATCCCCAGAAATTCTACTCTCTATTCACTTCTTTGTAGTTCTATCTATCTATCTATTGCCTGACGCCGTGATTCCCGAAGGGGTGGCCTAGAACGAACCGTCCCCATGCACCTCTGTCTCCAGTCAGTCGGTGCCCCTCCTCCCAACCAGCACCGCCTTCATCCATATACTTCCTCACTCCATTCTTCCACCTCTCCTTCGGTCTAACTCTCCCTCTCTGTCCTTCCACCTCGCTCTCGTACACCCTCTTAGTCATTCTCTCGCTTCCCATACGTTCCATATGACCGAACCTTCTCAAGTTGTTCCTTTTCACAATTTCCAGCACATCTACCTCCACACCACACCTCCTTACTTCCTCATTCGTCTGTCTATCCCTCCATGTTACTCCGCACGCACTTCTTAAGTAACTCATTTCCACCGCTCTCACTCTTGGTCTGAGTCTCTCAACCAACGTCCATGCTTCGCTTCCGTAAGTCTCGGGATTACCACACTGTCATGCAAGGACTTCTTCACTTCCATACTGACCACCCTATTTCTTGTTACTGCTTTCAGCGTTCCTACAACCCTCTTCCCCTGTTGTACCCTCTCCCGCACTTCTTTATCCATAGTCCCACCTTTACTCAACACACTGCCCAGATACTTAAAAGAGTTGACGATTTCCATAGCCTGACCGTTCAACTTCACCTCACACTCTGTGACTTCACCCCTTTCGAAGACCATAACCTTGCTCTTCCCTGCATTTACCTTCAAATTCAGTTTTTGCACACTGTTCCAAACTCATTTACCAGACCCTGCAACTTCCATTCATTACCGCTCATCAGAACTGTATCATCCGCAAACAGCAGTATAGGCAGCTTCCACTCATTTCCCTCCCTTTTCAGCGATACACCAACATCCACTGCTCTTCCTAGTATTTCTTTCATGACTCCATCCATATATACAGTAAACAACCACGGGGACGTCACACACCCCTGTTTCAACCCAACATTCAGGTCAAAGAACTCGCTCTGCTCATTTTCCACACGTACTGCCGCCTTTGCACCTTCATACATGCTCTTCACTGCTTTCAGCAACTTGCCATCTACTCCGTATATTCTAAGTACTTTCCACATACCTTCTCCATCCACTCTGTCATAGGCCTTCTCCAAGTCCATAAAGGCAACATACACCTTATGTTGCTTCTCCAGATATTTCTCCACAACACAATTTAGGGTAAAAATCTGATCTACACATCCTCTTCCCTTCCTAAAACCTCCCTGCTCGTCGCCTATCCATTTCTCCGTTCTCACTCTCACTCTCTCAATCACTACCCTACTGTACACCTTCCCTACTACGCTTAGAAGACATATTCCTCGGTGGCTACCACACACTCCTCTTTCCCCTTTGCCCTTATATAGGGGAACTATTATGCCAGTCTTCCAGTCATCGGGTGCACTCTCCTTCTCCCATGCTAGTTTGCACATTTTCCATACCCATTCGATCACCATCTCACCACCATACCTCAACATTTCCCCACACACTCCATCTGTTCCTGGTGCTTTCCCCAACTTCACTCTTTTCATGGCTTCCCACACTTCTGACCTCCTGATCCCCACCTCCTCCACTACTTCTCTTCTTCTCCCTCCCATACCATATCCAACTGTTTGCTGGCTCTTCATTCCTTACATTTAACAACTCGTTGAAGTACTCCCTCCATCTTTCGACTCTCTCTTGCTTCTCGTAGCATTCTCCCATTATTATCTTTCACACCCTTACTGTTTCCCTTGCTACCTTCCCTAACTTTGTTTACTTCTTTCCAGAACAGTTTCTTACACTCCCTCCATTTTACACTGAGATTCCTTCCAAATTCCTCATCTACTCTTCTCTTACTTTCCTTCACTACTCTCTTCACCACTCTCTTTCTCTCCACGTACCTCGCTTGTTTCTGCCTCTCCAAATGTTCATTCCCTCTACTACCCAACCACTCTCTATACGCTTTCTTCTTGTCTTCCACAGCTATTTTTACCTCTTCTGTCCACCATGCTGTACCTTTCACTCCCCTCCCTCTGCTCGTCACTCCACTCACCTCCTCACATGCTGCACAGATCTCTTCCTTAACCCTTACAGTCCCAGGCCCGAGTATATTCGTTAGTAGATAAGTATCTCCCAAGTCCCAGGCCCGAGTATATTCGTCAGTAATGTATGTGTCTTGTAACTGCGTGTACGATTTATTTTTTTATTTTTTTTTTAAGCCTTGTAAACAAAATAAAAAATAAGTGAGACATCCAGTCTTGCCTCATCTCTTGAGGTAAAAAGGTGGTCTCTCCTGCCATTTTCGCCACAGTGCTTGGGACTGCTGGGGACTTTTATTACGGTATCCTACGGTACTCAACGGGTTAAACACCTTGCTCATCTCCTCCACTTCATCCATATCTTCCAGGTCGAACCCACCTAGTTTTCTTTCTACTGTTCTGTACTCTTCCCTGATTTCTTCCTCCTGTAGCCTCTCCACCCTCCTCACCATTCCACCTTCCTTTCGACTCCCTCCAGCTCTCCTCACCCACTTATTTTGTATCCTAACTTTAGTTACTATTACATAATGATCCGATAGACCCCCTCCAATACCCCTATACACCCTAGCATCCAGCACAGATTTCTTCATTCGTTCATACACACATATACTGTATAGCCATTCAGTGACTTTCGTTCCACCACTGTTTTCTCCTTATCCTGCATCGTCCACACTACTTTCCATGTGTACCTGTGTATCATTCTGTGTCGGAAGAAGGTGTTGGCTATCCACAGCCTCCTCCCCACACATACGTCCACAAGTGCACTACCATTCCCATTCACCTTTGACGGTACCCCTCACCCTCCCACCACTCCACCAATTTTCCTGTCACCCACCTTACCATTCATCCCCAATCAGAAATATTCTTTCGTTCTTGTCAAACTTATCCAGGCACACCTCCACATTCACCCAGAACTCCTCTTCCTCTCTTACAAGTTTATCCTCTGTCGGAGCATACACACACACAATCACCCACGTTTGTATTCCTACTTTCATTCTCACCCATACAATCCTTGAACCCACAGACCCATATTCTCTTACATGCTCCTTCCATTTGTTACTTACAAACAAACATGCACCTTCTCTCTGTGCTCCCTCACTCACTCCAGCACACCCACCCATTCCACACTCCCACTCTCTCACATCTGTACCCTTCGATTTGCTTTCCACAAATTTACAACCTACAACAGTTTTCATCCAATTGTTACAAACATTGTAAGAATGGAGGATGCCCTTAGGCATATATGGACCTTTATTGTTTAATCTGTTTGTTTCCTTCGTCTATTCATTGTCTCTTAACTTCCAACCCACAGGGGGGTCGGGATGTATCATGGTAGCGCCTGGCGGGCATATTTACCGAAAATGAGCATCATTCCACGATCTTTTCATGTATAAGCATTATATATCCGTGAAAGAGCGATCTTTGCAATGACATCTGAATCATCCTTGTACGACAACGGGTTATCTTGCAACGATCGTGCAACTGGAATAGAAAATACCCTAAAATGAGGTATTTTCTCCGGATTTATCCTTATTTTGAGAGATACGAATGTTGAGGATTGATACAGTAGGTCTCAGTGCGGGACCCCGCCGAAGCCGAGAGTGCTAGCAATCCTAGCCTGTGTTTTATGTGTTTTTCCTATAATATTTCTATTGTAATTTTATGTCTACTGTGTATGATTCTTGTCTGTGAAAATATACCATATATCGTGAATATTGCTCGTGTTTTCCTTTCCATTTTGCCTTAATATTATTGGCACTTCAATAACATATTGAACTTGGCAACATTTGCTGTGAGCCATTGTCTCCCACATCTTCCCCCAGCAACATTTCCTGTGAGCCATTCTCTCCCACATCTTTCTCAAGGAACATTTCCTATAAGCCTTCCTCTCCCACATCTTCCCCCAGCAGCATATCCTAGATCTTCCCGCACCAACAATCTCAGGGTAAATCTCTTGCACTCATTTCCTTCAGCACCACCATGAGCAGTTTTTCTCCTCGTCGTTTCAGATTTCTTGCTTTGCCACCATGAATCTGGTGGATCATTATCACCACTCACACTACACTACCAAGAGTCTGGTGGACCATTATCTACCACACACACTACACTACCAAGAGTCTGGTGGGCCATTATCAACCACACACACTACACTACCAAGAGTCTGGTGGACCATTATCAACCACACACTACACTACCAAGAGTCTGGTGGGCCATTATCAACCACACACACTACACTACCAAGAGTCTGGTGGGCCATTATCAACCACACACACTACACTACCAAGAGTCTGGTGGGCCATTATCAACCACACACACTACACTACCAAGAGTCTGGTGGACCATTATCAACCACACACACTACACTACCAAGAGTCTGGTGGACCATTATCAACCACACACACTACACTACCAAGAGTCTGGTGGACCATTATCAACCACACACACTACACTACCAAGAGTCTGGTGGGCCATTATCAACCACAGACCATAGGCAAGACCTAAAGGAGGTGTATGTTGCTTCGCAAAATCTGAAATTGCCCTGGAGGAGGTTACTAGTTTCAATTGTCCCTATTTTGATTATTCTATATACAAATTAATTTCTGCTGGTAAATTTAAATACATATGTTGCATCTACCGTTCCCCAAATACTCCTCCAGAGCAAAGTCTTTTTGATTCTCTGACCTCACAACTCAGTGTCCTCAACTTAAATGCTTCTTCTGAAATCACTGTGTTGGGTGATTTTAATGTCCATAATGTTGAATGGCTCACTCATTCAGCCAGGACTGATGATGCTGGTCTTGAATGTGAGCTATTTGAAGACTCATTTAATCTCACTCAACTAGTCAACCAACCCACCCGTGTACCAGATAATCCTAATCATAATTCCCACCTACTGGACTTATTTTTAACAACCAATTCAGAAAATTATGATGTTACAGTGAGGTCCCAGCTTGGATCTTCTGATCACTGTCTGATACAGGCCACCTGTCTATCACCTACCACACCTTCCTACTCTGAACCTGTTTTGGTGATTAAATGGCATTACGATAGGGCAGACTGGGAGGGTCTTCAAGGTTTCTTTATTGATATTCCCTGGACCTCTTTCGTTTCTAATGATGCACACTCCACCTTGAGCCACATACAAGATTTTGTAAAAATTGGAATGGAAACTTTTATTTCTCATCAAAAGTACAGTAAAAGATCTAATTCACCTAAATGGTTTGACCATAATTGTGCTAGAGTAACTGAACAAAAAGCAATAGCCTACAATACATACACAAGATAAAAAACACATGAAGCCTTTAATTACTTTAGACACATCAGAAATCATGCCAAAACTGTATTAAACCTAACTAAATCAAACTTTCTCCACAAGCAGGCAAATAAACTTCTAAATAATGCAAATGATAACAAAATATTTTGGTCTACTCTTAACTCATTTAAATCCAACTTCACTACTGCTTCATCCATCCCACCATTAAAATCTCCGACTGGCAATCTTGTAAGTGACCCACGAGGTAAAGCTAACCTTCTTGCGGATATTTTCTCCACCAACTCAACCTTAGATGAAATAAATCAAGATGTCCCTGTACTTAATTTTAATTCGCCTGAAATTCCCTCACTTAAGATCCACACCAGACATGTCAAAACTATTTTGCAGAATCTCTCAGTAGATAAGGCTCCTGGTCCAGATGAAATTCCTCCAATAGTACTTAAGAATTGCTCCTTGGTGCTCGCTCCTGTATTGGCAAAAATTTTCCGTCTGTGTACTCATACCTCATGCTTCCCAGTACCCTGGAAAGAAGCAAACATCCATCCAGTTCCTAAAAAAGGTGCCTCTTCAGATCCATCAAACTACAGACCAATAGCTATAACTTCCACTCTTGGTAAAGTCTTTGAAATTATATTAAATAATCACATAATTAAGCATCTTGAGAATAATAAATTAATCAGTGATAGGCAATATGGTTTTAGACGATGTCAATCAACTGCAGACATGCTTTGCCTTCTTACGCATCAAATCAACCAAGCTACAGACCAACATGGTGAAACACATACAATAGCACTGGATATATCAAAGGCATTTGATAGAGTCTGGCATCAATCCTTATTGTCGAAGATGTCACACTACGGCCTTGCATCATTAGTTCCACTAATTTCTTCTTATCTTCATAACAGAAAAATATGTGTAATGGTAGATGGCCTTTATTCTCAATTTCACTCAATAAATGCTGGTGTTCCCCAGGGATCAGTTTTGGCCCCAATTCTGTTCCTCATTCATATCAATGATCTCATATCTACCACTCATAATCCAATACATTCCTACGCAGATGACTCAACACTCCACAGTTCCTTCACATTTACCAATTCTTTCACCCAACCCGATCTTATAAATTCAAAAATAAACACTGCAATTTCTCTGAACCAGGACCTTTCTAGAATTAATGGATGGGGACAAAAGAATCTAGTTTCCTTTAATGCACAGAAAACCAAGTACATTCAATTTTCTAACCGACAGAATCTCACTGACTCCCATATATTTTTTAACACCTTAAGAGCGGCCTATGCGGTTTATTTATATGTACCGCCCAGCGGGGTGTTTTTAGCCAAAATAGGGCTGTTTACGTGATCATTTTCATGCCTAAATAAGACCCAGAACGTAAAACAAGTATCTATCCCTGAAAGGGCATAAACAGAGCTTTCTAATGACACCATAACGATCCTTTTATGATGGATAGTTTTCTTGCAATAACCGTGCAACGCGAGTGCAAAAAGCATGTAATTAGCCACTTTCCCGATACAATTCCTTATATAGCGAGTGAGAGAGGGAGGAGGGAGCTGGGATTCGTGTCAGTATGTTCGCCGCAGTGGTCTGGAGCAGTCATACGCTCGCTACTCTCCTGCCACCACTTGTCTCTCTCTCTCAGCAACATTACGTGCTGAAATTGCCACTCGACCTATGTCGAGCGCCGCCACATAGTCCAGCTTTATTTAACTCGATTTATGTTGCTCGCCGCTAATTAAGGGTTAATGATGTAAATATTCCCACTTCCCCTAGTATTGACATTCTCGGTGTAACATTAACTACTAACTTGAGCTGGACACATTATGTTAGAAGCATTGCTAAGAATGCCTCTAAAAAACTGGGACTCCTGTACAGAGTTCGAGAATTCTTCACTGACGAGCAGTTGGCCGTGATATAAAAAAAGTCATGTGCGTTCTCAGATGGATTACTGTTCACCTCTGTGGGGTGGAAGATGAGTGGTTGCATTGAGGCAGTTGGACAAAATTCAAAATAAAGCTATTAGATTAATCAATAACCCTGCAATCACACAGGACCTTCCTACATTATCCATACGAAGAAACGTTGCATCCCTTGCATTATTCTACAGATATTTTCACAGCAATTGTTCCGAGGAACTTGCTTCAATTGTGCCGCCTCTCCACATCTTTCCCCGTAGAACTAGGGCAGCTGAGGGCGCCCATGAATTTACACTTTCTCCTCCACAATGCAGAACTTCTGCTTATCAGAATTCATTTATCCCCAGAGCTACTACTCTTTGGAATTCACTTCCCTCGAATTGCTTTCCACAAACTTACAATCTACAAATGTTTAAATCCAGTTGTTACAAACATTTTATGAATGGAGGATGCCTTTAGGCACATGGACCTTTTTGTTTTATCTGTGTTTTTCCTTCCTCCGTTCATTGTCTCTTAAAAAAAAAAAAAAAAAAAAACACACACTAAACTACCAAGAGTCTGGTGCACCATTACCAACCACACACACTACACTACCAAGAGTCTGGTGGACCATTACCAACCACACACACCACACTACCAAGACTCTGGTGGACCGTTATCTACCACACACACTACACTACCAAGAGTCTGGTGGACCATTATCAACCACACACACTACACTACCAAGAGTCTGGTGGACTATTTTCAACCACACACACTACACTACCAAGAGTCTGGTGGGCCATTATCAACCACACACACTACACTACCAAGAGTCTGGTGGACCATTATCAACCACACACACTACACTACCAAGAGTTTGGTTGGCCATTATCAACCACACACACTACACTACCAAGAGTCTGGTGGGCCAGTATCAACCACACACACTACACTACTAAGAGTCTGGTGGGCCATTATCAACCACACACACTACACTACCAAGAGTCTGGTGGGCCATTATCAACCACACACACTACACTACCAAGAGTCTGGCGGGCCATTATCAACCACACACACTACACTACCAAGAGTCTGGTGGGCCATTATCAACCACACAAACACTACACTACCAAGAGTCTGGTGGGCCATTATCAACCACACACACTACACTACCAAGAGTCTGTTGGGCCATTATCAACCACACACACTACACTACCAAGAGTCTGGTGGACCACTATCAACCACACACACTACACTACCAAGAGTCTGGTGGACCATTATCAACCACACACACTACACTACCAAGAATCTGGTGGACCATTATCAACCACACACACTACACTACTAAGAGTCTGGTGGACCATTATCAATCACACACACTACACTACCGAGAGTCTGGTGGACCAATATCAACCACACACACTACACTACCAAGAGTCTGGTGGACCATTATCAACCACACACACTACACTACCGTGAGTCTGGTGGACCATTATCAACCACACACACTACACTACCAAGAGTCTGGTGGACCATTATCAACCACACACACACTACACTACCAAGAATCTGGTGGACCATTATCAACCAGTTGAAGTGAGGAAAAGATATGCCGAGTATTTTGAATCTTTGTTAAATACAAGAGATGGAAGAGAAGCAGTGATTGAAGCAGAGGTGGATGGAGATAGGTTACCCAGGCCACCCAGGTGGCAGGGAATGAATGAAAGGATTGAGGAAAATGAGGTGAAAGAAGCAGTGAAACAAATGAGAGCGGGAAAAGCAGAAGGTTTGGATGGTATTGCTGTGGAGTGTATAAAGAAGGGTGGAGATGTGATAATAGATTGGTTGGTGAGACTTTTCAATGTGTGCTTTGCTGTGTCAATTGTACCAATAGACTGGAAGAGTGCATGTATTGTGCCGTTGTACAAGGGGAAGGGAGATCGGCAGGAGTGTTCAAGTTATAGAGGTATTAGTTTGTTGTCAGTGGTTGGAAAGCTGTATGGCAGGGTGTTGATAGAGAGGATATTAAAGTGTACGGAAGTTGCAATAGGAGAAGAACAGTGCGGTTTTAGGAGGGGAAGAGGGTGCGTGGATCAGATGTTTGCAGTAAGACAGTTATGCGAGAAGTATTTAGAGAAGCATAAGGAGATATTTTGGGCTTTTATGGACTTGGAAAAAGCGTATGATCGTGTGGACCGTGAAGCAATGTGGAAGGTGTTAAGGATTTATGAAATAGGAGGAAATTTGTTAGAAGCAGTTAAGAGTTTTTATGAAGGGAGCAGAGCATGTGTGAGAGTAGGAAATGGTGAGTTGAGTGAATGGTTTGAGGTAAAGGTAGGTTTGCGACAGGGTTGTGTAATGTCACCATGGCTGTTTAATATGTTTATGGATGGTGTGGTGAGGGGTGTGAAAAGGAGAACTATGGGAAAAGGATTGGGTTTAGTAGGAAAGAATGGTAGAGATTGGGAGTTGAATCAGTTGCTGTTCGCTGATGACACAGCATTGGTGGCGGATTCTGATGAGAAACTGCAGCGGGTAGTCAAAGAGTTTGGTGTGGTTTGTGGAAGGAGGAAACTGAAGGTGAACGTCAATAAAAGTAAAGTAACGGTGTGTGTGACGTTAACCACTCCGTTAGAACCGCATGGCTTGTCCTACAGTGACTCGCTAGGATCGCCAGGGCAGTGGATGGGGCTACAGTTTATGTATTAGAGTGTGCTTTATTTCATATGAAAGATTGTGTCATGGGCAGTCCAGAAAGGCTTTTTGTTTTCACCCATGTCAAGGCTTTATATATTTAATTGTAAAGTATATATTTTATCATTAACTAGTAATGATGGGATCTGGGAGAGAGAGAGAGAGAGTAGAACAGAGTGAGAGGGAGCGCGCAGTGTTTTTGTCCCGCTCGATGACTTCACGGCTGGCTGCCTCGTGGGGGTTGGTTGGGAGAGGTCCTTACCATGCTGCTAGCTCCCTTGCTAGTGGCTAGAGGACTTGTAACCGCTTTTTTCCCACGCGCCTCGAGCTAGTGCGAGTATATATACAGTTCCTCGCCACTCTCTCCCTCAGATCTGGTTTCTAGAACGTATCCATCTTTTTCCCTTTCTACCTGTCACCCGCTCCGCACCTGAGAATCTTTTCCTCTGCCTACCTCTCTCTTTTTCCATATCTTTCACCACCTTTTTATTAATATTATACCCCCTCTGGTTAACTCTGCAAAATCAGCTTCATGCTGGCCAGTTGTATTGTGCGTTAAGGTCTGATATAACCCATGTATGTTAGTTGTTAAGATAAGTGGATCACGAAGCATTGGTTGGCTTTCATATTGCCGCTTCCTATAATTATGAGTGTTCTGCGGGATTAGATAATGCTAGACTAGGAGTCTGATATTATAAGGTATTGTTTCCTATGGGTGCTGGCTTTAGTTAAAAGCTGCACGACATACCTGAGAACTGGAGTTGATTGAGTAAATTCTAGTCTGTGTGACATTGAGAGTAGAGCATGCACGAATGAGGGCTTTTTGCCTATACCATTCTGCACTGTTCTAGTCTCGATTGTTTGTCTTTGAGGTACGCCAGGAGAACGCTTAATACTTCGGTATTAAGGTTTCTCAAGAGAGCTACCCTTCCCTATAACGTAATATTTGACGCACAGACTTGAGATTTGCAGTAGGCTATGCGGAATGCCATGCGCACCAGTATCTCATATCATTGACTCTAGCTAGACTTTATCAATCATAGTAGACATTAAGTATATTAACCTAATTACTCTTTTTATGCATACCCATTTATTATTACACAAACATTTCGCAGCCTAGTTTGATGTATGGAGACACACACGGCTTAGGCTCTTTTTGTTGATAGGAATACTGCATTGTCGTGGCGATTATTATTGTTGTAGTGTTTAGGATATTCTTGGCTCCGACGGCATTATATATTCTGCCTTTTTGTGTGCATAGCCTGCACGAGCATTGTTCCGCTGCCTGCCTTTTTGGGTTCCATTTCCGATACGAGCATCTTTATAGCATCTAACATTTAAAGAAGATTCCTTGTTAGTGTTGAAGGACTTTAGTGCACTTTCTTTCATGCAGGAGTGCCTGACATTTATTGATTAAAGTAACGTAAGCTGTAACTTCTCTTACCACCTTACTTTGCATACCATAACCAAGCACCTTCGGTTATAGGTAGTAATAGGCTGTTTTCACATAACATTAAGCCTAGAGTAGACGCACATTTATTGAGAGTTTGATAGCCTATTATTGCATATAGAACTCTGTAGAGTATTTGTGTTCTTTGTTCACTGGGAATATACATCAGAGGTTGGAGCTAGCGCTTTCCGTTGTAGCATTTATGCCATTACTAGTCCAATGAATAAGAGCCCTGATATATTTGAACCCCAGTCGTAACAAATGGCGACCTTACCTAGGATTTGGTGAACCTACATTTATTAGCAGGGAACATTTGTTGTTTTGGAGAATATTTTGCGGGGATCAGCAAGAATAATTTTTGTTCGCAACATAGTATAGCCCTTGAGTATTTCCGAGAATTTTTGTGTGTATATTGAGGTATAAGAGTTTGGGGTGCTTCTTTTCTGAATATTGAGGTGGGACATTTTTGAGAGCATCATGTCTTATACCGGATCAGAGGAGAATGGAGACACAGTACGTAATGTCGAAACTGAGGAACAGCAGCATGATGAAAGGGTTAATCGGGTGAACTGTGAGGAGGATGCTAGGATAGTTTTGCAATGGCCTGTTACTGCCGATTGGTTGGAGGGTATGGATCGGTACGGTCTTCAATGCCTGGCCACAGCTATCGGTCATGCGGTTACTAGCAGCATGACCAGGGATAACTTGATAACGTGTGTACTGGGCAGGGTGACTGGTGAGCGAGATGGGTTGAGTGCTCAGAGCCCTTCGGCCATGCTTCCCCTACACTCGACTCCCAGCCATCCCAGTGGTTTGCCTACCCCGAGTACGCTTCCACAGTTGGGTGATGACTGGCAGGGTGGGTTGCCCCTTGGGGGACCACCGGTAATTTCAAACATTGTAGCACCTTCACCTCCTCAAGGGTTAACTCCAGAATTATTGCTTCAGCTCGAATTAGCTAAGCTTCAGCAGCAACATCTGGGCATGTGAGCTTCAGCAGCAATTATAATTAGCCAAGATAGATGAGAGAAAAACTATCAGTCAGCAGTCTCAGCACATAGAGCTAGCAAAAATCCAAGCGGATTTAGAGTCGACTAGGTACTGTGCCGACATGGACGTAGAGAAGTCGCGAGTAGAGGCAACGGGACAGCGACTTGGGGCTGGTAACCGTGGTCATGAGCAGTCTCTCTCGCACTTATTGAAACTGGTTCCGGTGTTTGATGAGAGTGGTGTAACATAATTTTTCACACGCTTTGAGAAGAAGTGCCAGGAACACCAGTGGCCAGAGAATAAATGGGCAGCACTTGTATCCTTTAGATTAATAGGCAAGGGTCTTAAAGCCTACGATGCATTACCTTTGGAGTTATGTATTGTGTACGAGGATCTCAAGGAGGCTGTCCTGAGGGCTTACGAACTGCAACCAGAAACGTACCGTTTGAAGTTCCGGGGTGTAACTAAGGGAAGAGATAGCACCCTTTTGGAACACGCCCGGGACTTGTCCGATGCTATGGGGAACTGGCTCCGATCTGAGAAGGCCACAACATTTGATGAAATTAAGCAGTTAATAATGTTGGAGCAGTTCTTTAAGAGCACGGGCGGTGATCTAACTTTGAACTTGAAGGAGAAAAACCCAAGAACTCTAGTCAAAGCAGCAGAAATGGCTGATCGACGGCTGTCGTTGATTCGGGGTTGCGGGTCCTCACAGAAGTACGATGTAAGTGCTAAGGACCGTTATCCTCCCCCTCCCCGTAACAATGACACATTTAAACAGAAGAGCCATGAAACTAAAACTGAATCCAAGCCTTACACCACACCGTATGTGAAAAGTCAGGGGCCTTTTACATCACAGTATAAGCCGAAACCAAAATGTATGTGTTTTAGTTGCCACCAGGAGGGTCATAAGGCAAATGAGTGCCCTAGTCGACCTCCTCCGGCAGCCGTGTCTTTTGCTCACGGCATTGGAGTGTTCAAGAGGACATCGGAGTTTGTTAGAGGCATTTCTTCCGAGGTAAATACACTGTCAGTGCAGAAGGATCCGGAAGGCTTATTCCCTGTCCGTGATGCCTTTAGTGACCACAGGGGACTCGGTTGTGTGGAGTGGGGGGGTAGAAGACATGAGGTGAGAATTTTGCGTGACACTGGGGCATCGCAAACACTGTTGAGAAATTTCACTGGTAAACCTGTCAATACGGCGCGGGTGGTTGTGGTTCAGGGAGTTAATGCGACAAGGTCATACCCGCTTGTAAGAATGAAGGTGGAAGTTGATGGTGTGACTCGTGACCTGGATGTAGGAATTGTGGAGAAGTTACCTGTTGGGGGCGTCGACCTCCTTCTCGGCAACGACTTTGCGGGACCTACTTCTGAGGCTCCACCCTTGGTCGTTGCCGAGAAGCCGGCCGACGTGAGTAGGGAGGAGCAGGAGTGGGTTGAGAAGTGTCCGGGGCAGCCTATGGCATGTGTTGTCACCGGAGATCCTGCATCCAGGGAGTCACATACTGGTCAACAATCTTTAGATCAGCGGAGGAAGGGTACCGAGAAGGGGTTGAAAGTTGATGCGGTTGAGAGTTTAGTATCAACGGCCCTTCTCGGTGACTCAGTATTAGGACCAAATATCGAGTCTGAAGAAGACCCAGTAACTGTTGTGGAAAAGGCAGAGGATGGGCTTAAAAAGACGAATGAGTTGAAGGAGGACAGTGATGCACAATCGGGAGATGTGGCAACAAGGTACCCTGACGCGTACCCTATGAGAAATGGGTCGGCGAAGACGGTGGTCCGAAGCTTGCTAGTGTATTTTTCCCGGTATGGTTACCCGCAGGGGATTCAGTCAGTCCAGGGACCCAACTTCACTTCTAGCCTCTTTGTTCAAGCAATGCCGCAGCATGAGATTGTTGGGGTTGTGTCATCTGCGTATCATCCGGAGAGCCAGGGTGTGTTAGAGCGATGGCACTCAGCCTTGAAATCTGTGCTTCATTGTTGTTGCTTTGAGAGTGGGAAGGATTGGGATCTTGGCCTGCCATGTGTTTTGTGTGCTGTGTGGGAGGTACCTGGGGAGAGTTTGGGATTCAGCCCTAATGAGCTCGTCTTTGGACACCGTGTCAGAGGGCCTCTCCATATGGTTGAAGAAGTATGGGAGGGCGCAGAAAAACCTTGTTCTATGCTCAAGTGTGTCCTCAACAGTCGAGAACGGATGTTGCGCAGTCTGGAGTTGGCTGGCCGTAATTTGACTAGCTCTCAGGCCCTCAGGAAGGACAGGTACGACCTCAAGGTTGAACTCAGGGAGTTTCACGTGGGTCAGGAGGTGCTGATTCTACTGCCCCTTGTAGGTCACCCCTTATCCGCGAAGTATGCTGGTCCTTATAGGGTGGTGGAGGAGCTATCAGACCTGGATTACTTGGTAGCCACTCCAGACAGACGTAAGCGCAATCAGTTATGTCATGTTAATCCCATGAAGGAGTATGGGAGGCACCCCCCTGAGCCTCTCACTGTGCCTGTGATGACGTTTAGCAGTCAAGGTGGAGAAGGAGAACGGGACAGTCAAGCTCAGGTGGAGGATAACTGGAAGGATAAGAAGTTCAAATGGGCGCCTGAGTGTGAGAAGGTGTTTAGAGGAGTAAAACACCTGTTGTGCACTCACCCGATCCTCAGGGCAAGGTTTTTGAGAAAAATATTTTCGATTCTGGGCGAATGGCTGGGCGAAAATAAAATCAAAGACCATGTCTAGAAGCAGCTCGCCGAGAAAAATCGAATGGCACCAAGTAGAATTCCCTAGGACTTATAGTTTGGGCTACAGAGGACTTTTAAAGTCCAAAAAACGGAACCCCTGACTTTAGCCTACCTTTCCAACTAGCAACGGAGGCTAGTGGTGTGGGGGCTGGTGCCGTCCTTGTGGAAAAGGACGATGATGAGCTGGAGCATCCTGTTAGTTTCTGCTCGGAGAAGTACAATTCGGCCCAGGGGAGCTGTCTGTTGTCGAGGAGGAGCTGCTGGCAGTTGTACTTGCTCTGAGGGATTTCGATGTCTGTGTTCCAGCCTATGGTCCGGTCATTGTAGTTTACCCAGATCATCACCCTCTCAAGTTCTTGGACCAGTTTCACAATCGGAATATGAGGCTGACCAGGTGGTCACTAAGGTTATTGGTATATAACCTGGACATACGCCATATTGCCGGTTGTGACAACGTGGTTGCAGATGGTCGTTCAAGGGTATATGATCCTGGGTAGATTGACACACGGGTAGCCTCCTGCTTTAGTTTGAATAGTATTTTGCGCTTGGTGCTTGTTGGCTCGCGGTTGTAGCCCAGCGTATTGGGTCGTAAAGCAGGAGTTGAGCGTTTGGTATAGAAGAAAAAACTAGGCTTGCCGCTATAGTGCAGCCGAAATAAACAAATTATAAACATAAAAATCAAATAAAAACTCTTTCTTTGATAGTTGATTTTTTTTAGTATGTTATAGCAGTAATTCTGAGTTGCACTCCTCTCAGAATGCAGGGCTAGAGAAGCTCGCTCTTGAGGAGCATAACTACATATAATTTAACCTATGGTGTTGGGGAGGGTTATAATTTTGAAAAATGTTTTGTTGAAGAACTGTGCCAGATATTTTACTGCCGCTGGGTGATGGGAAGTGGAGATATAGCATGGGTTCTAACCATCAGATTTTTGTGAGCCTTGGGGCCTCTGAGAAAAATCTTGGGGGGGGTGTGACGTTAACCACTCCGTTAGAACCGCATGGCTTGTCCTACAGTGACTCGCTAAGATCGCCAGGGCAGTGGATGGGGCGACAGTTTATGTATTAGAGTGTGCTTTATTTCATATGAAAGCTTGTGTCATGGGCAGTCCAGAAAGGCTCTTTCTTTTCACCCATGTCAAGGCTTTATATATTTAATTGTAAAGTATATATTTTATCATTAACTAGTAATGATGGGATCTGAGAGAGAGAGAGAGAGTAGAACAGAGTGAGAGGGAGCGCGCAGTGTTTTTGTCCCGCTCGATGACGTCACAGCTGGCTGCCTCGTGGGGGTTGGTTGGGAGAGGTCCTTACCATGCTACTAGCTCCCTTGCTAGTGGCTAGAGGACTTGTAACCATTTTTTTCCCACGCGCCTCGAGCTAGTGCTAGTATATATACAGTTCCTCGCCACTCTCTCCCTCAGATCTGGTTTCTAGAACGCATCCATCTTTTTCCCTTGCTACCTGTCCCCGCTCCGCACCTGAGAATCTTTTCCTCTGCCTACCTCTCTCTTTTTTCATATCTTTCACCACCTTTTTATTAATATTATACCCCCTCTGGTTAACTCTGCAAAATCAGCTTCATGCTGGCCAGTTGTATTGTGCGTTAAGGTCTGATATAACCCATGTATGTTAGTTGTTAAGATAAGTGGATCAAGAAGCATTGGTTGGCTTTCATATTGCCGCTTCCTATAATTATGAGTGTTCTGCTGGATTAGATAATGCTAGACTAGGAGTCTGATATTATAAGGTATTGTTTCCTATAGGTGCTGGCTTTAGTTAAAAGCTGCACGACATACCTGAGAACTGGAGTTGATTGAGTAAATTCTAGTCTGTGTGCCATTGAGAGTAGAGCATGCACGAATGAGGGCTTTTTGCCTATACCATTCTGCACTGTTCTAGTCTCGATTGTTTGTCTTTGAGGTACGCCAGGAGAACGCTTAATACTTCGGTATTAAGGTTTCTCAAGAGAGCTACCCTTCCCTATAACGTAATATTTGACGCACAGACTTGAGATTTGCACTAGGCTATGCGGCATGCCATGCGCACCAGTATCTCGTATCATTGACTCTAGCTAGAGTTTATCAATCATAGTAGACATTAAGTATATTAACCTAATTACTCTTTTTATGCATACCCATTTATTATTACACAAGCATTTCGCAGCCTAGTTTGATGTATGGAGACACAAACGACTTAGGCTCTTTTTGTTGATAGGAATACTGCATTGTCGTGGCGATTATTATTATTGTTGTAGTGTTTAGGATATTCTTGGCTCCGGCGGCATTATATATTCTGCCTTTTTGTGTGCATAGCCTGCACGAGCATTGTTCCGCTGCCTGCCTTTTTGGGTTCCATTTCCGATACGAGCATCTTTATAGCATCTAACATTTAAAGAAGATTCCTTGTTAGTGTTGAAGGACTTTAGTGCACTTTCTTTCATGCAGGAGTGCCTGACATTTATTGATTAAAGTAACGTAAGCTGTAACTTCTCTTACCACCTTACTTTGCATACCATAACCAAGCACCTTCGGTTATAGGTAGTAATAGGCTGTTTTCACATAACAATAAGCCTAGAGTAGACGCACATTTATTGAGAGTTTGATAGCCTATTATTGCATATAGAACTCTGTAGAGTATTTGTGTTCTTTGTTCACTGGGAAACATCAGAGGTTGGAGCTAGCGCTTTCCGTTGTAGCATTTATGCCATTACTAGTCCAATGAATAAGAGCCCTGATATATTTGAACCCCAGTCGTAACATGTGTAATAGGGGAGAGCATAGGGTGAATCTAGATGTGAGGCTGGATGGGGAAATATTGGAACAAGTAGAGTGTTTTAAATATCTAGGAGGAACGATAAGCAGGAGTGGAGGTATGGAAGTGGAGGTAAAACAGAGAGTGTGTGAAGGAAGGAAGGTTTTCGGAGCAATGGGAAGTATGTGGAAGACGAGAAATCTCTGAGTGAAAGTAAAAAGTGCACTGTATCAAAGAATTGTTGTGCCAACAGTGATGTATGGGGCTGAGACATGGGCTCTGAAGAAAAAGGAGAAAAGAGGGCTGGATGTGATGGAGATGAGCTGCTTGAGGAGTATGTGTGGAGTTACTCGTAGAGACAGATTGAGGCATGAAGAGATACGTAGGAGAGTGGGGCAGCAGGAACATTTGTCAGCCAGAGTGGACAGAAGGGTGCTGAGCTGGTATGGTCATGTTGAACGAATGGGAGATGAAAGCCTTAGAAAGAGAATATGTGAATCAGGTACAAGGGGAGATAGAAGGGCAGGAAGACCCCCATTGAGATGGAGAGACTGTGTAAGAAAGGCTTTGGATGATAGAGGAATGACTATAGATCAGGCAGGGGAAGTGGTGGTGGACAGGAGTGAATGGAGAATGTTTGTGAATAGTTGAGTGAACACATGGTCATTTGGAGTAAGGGGTCGGGCGCAAGTTCGACTAGATAATAGTCCATCAGGCGCCTGGCCCGGGGGGACGATTAATATGAAGGGTGTGCCTGGAAGTGTGGTGGGAGGGCTTGTGGCTTTGGCTCCGCTGCATGTCTGCCTGCCGAGATCGGAACCTCTCCGGGTGATCAGGGGCGGGGGGAGTGCTGGAGCGACCTTGGTAACCCTGGTCTCTGGGTCTTCTCCTGGGTGACCTGGATGTGTGTGAGTTTGTGTTTTTTATCTGTGTTTATTTTTTGTTTTATGTTGTTTTTGTGTTTTCCCTGTTCTTGCTCTGTCTTGAGTCGGCTACCCCCAAAATGGGGATTGGGCCTGAGCATATGGATATTATCAACCACACACACACTACACTACCAAGAGTCTGGTGGACCACTATCTACCACTCACACTACACTACCAAGAGTCTGGTGGACCATTATCTACCACACACGCTACACTACCAAGAGTCTGGTGGGCCATTATCAACCACACGCACTACACTACCAAGAGTCTGGTGGACCATTATCAACCACACACACTACACTACCAAGAGTCTGGTGGACTATTATCAACCACACACACCACACTACACTACCAAGAGTCTGGTGGACCATTATCTACCACACACACTACACTACCAAGAGTCTGGTGGACCATTATCAACCACACACACACTACACTACCAAGAGTCTGGAGGACCATTATCAACCACAAACACTACACTACCAAGAGTCTGGTGGACCATTATCAACCACACACACACTACACTACCAAGCGTCTGGTGGACCATTATCAACCACAAACACTACACTACCAAGAGTCTGGTGGACCATTATCAACCACACACACTACACTACCAAGAGTCTGGTGGATCATTATCAACCACACACACACACACTACACTACCAAGAGTCTGGTGGACCATTATCAACCACAAACACTACACTACCAAGAGTCTGGTGGACCATTATCAACCACACACACACTACACTACCGAGAGTCTGGTGGACCATTATCAACCACAAACACTACACTACCAAGAGTCTGGTGGACCATTATCAACCACACACACTACACTACCAAGAGTCTGGTGGACCATTATCAATCACACACACTACACTACCAAGAGTCTGGTGGACCGTTACCACCAGTTTTGAAAGACAACGATGATGTAAGCTGTAGAAGCTGTGCAATTATAAATAAGTTTTCTTGATATGTATCTATTGTAGAGTTCGCCACCTGCAAGTGGCACTGATGAGCGTGCCGCCCTTCGGTAATTTATATAAGTTATATTCCCCTAGACGGGTTGCCAATCAAAGCTGACAAGTCCAATCTAACTGGAATTGTATAAGGTTGTCTGCCCTACATAAGCTGCCGATCAAGGTTGACAAATTCCCTAGATGGGTTGCCAACCAAGGCTGCCGAGTCTCATCCACCCGGAAATAGGTCTTCTCAATATCCCTCTTAATAACTATGACTGATTAGGAGGATGTGGGTTATTGGTAGTTATTAAATGTGTAGTACTTGGTTGATTGTAGACTCAGGTAGATGCTTGTGGTAGATATTTCGGGTAGATATAATTCTTTCGCCGCCCCCATCTCCTTACCATAATCATTTTTGATTGAATATTTATAGGTAGGGAAAATTAAACTTGATAAACCCTTCCTGACGGTTCCCATTACCAGACGGGTACCGAAATCCGCTTATTATGTATCCTGGGAGTAAGTCAAGCGGTTGCAGGCAGCGCCGAACACCTTTATCCGTCGCCCACCAAGTCTGGGCCGGCAATGACGTAACTTACAGGCATCTGCTACCTCACTGCAGCGTTTCATATAGGAAAAACAGCTCAAAACAGTTAATTTATTACGATTTTGGCCAACCTTTGTAAGATCGTTGCAAAACAACCAGACGTCGTACAGATGTAATTTTAAAGTTTAATTACTGTACTTTCACGGATATATAATTTTATTACGTTCTGGCTCTTGCTTATGAATTAAGATGTGCAGGGAATGAAGCTAAATTAGGGCCAAAAGCCCCACAATGAAAGAGTTATACCAGCCATTATTTATTCAGGAAGATAACTTGATATGCCCAAACTTTGAATACAGGAACAATATGAATTAAAGGAACGATCTTGTTTGCAGGAACAAACCAAATGATAATAAAATATTTGGTCTACTCTTAACTCATTCAAATCAAACTTCACTACTGCTTCATCCATTCCACCATTAAAATCTCTGACTGGCAATCTTGTAAGGGACCCACGAGGTAAAGCTAACCTTCTTGCAGATATTTTCTCCACCAACTCAACCTTAGATGAAATAAATCAAGATGTCCCTGTACTTAATTTTAATTCGCCTGAAATTCCCTCACTTAAGATCCACACCAGACATGTCAAAACTATTTTGCAGAATCTCTCAGTAGATAAGGCTCCTGGTCCAGATGAAATTCCTCCAATAGTACTTAAGAATTGCTCCTTGGTGCTCGCTCCTGTATTGGCAAATTTTTCCGTCTGTGTACTCATACCTCATGCTTCCCAGTACCCTGGAAAGAAGCAAACATCCATCCAGTTCCTAAAAAAGGTGCCTCATCAGATCCATCAAACTACAGACCAATAGCTATAACTTCCACTCTTGGTAAAGTCTTTGAAATTATATTAAATAATCACATAATAAATTAATCAGTGATAGGCAATATGGTTTTAGACGATGTCGATCAACTGCAGACATTCTTTGCCTTCTTACGCATCAAATCAACCAAGCTACAGACCAACATGGTGAAACACATACAATAGCACTGGATATATCAAAGGCATTTGATAGAGTTTGGCATCAATCCTTATTGTCGAAGATGTCACACACGGCCTGGCATCATTAGTTCCACTAATTTCTTCTTATCTTCATAACAGAAAAATATGTGTAATGGTAGATGGCCTTTATTCTCAATTTCACTCAATAAATGGTGTTCCCCAGGGATCAGTTTCGGCCCCAACTCTGTTCCTCATTCATATCAATGATCTCATATCTACCACTCATAATCCAATACATTCCTACGCAGATGACTCAACACTCCACAGTTCCTTCACATTTACCAATTCTTTCACCCAACCCGATCTTATAAATTCAAAAATAAACACTGCAATTTTTCTGAACCAGGACCTTTCTAGAATTAATGAATGGGGACAAAAGAATTTAGTTTCCTTTAATGCACAGAAAACCAAGTACATACAATTTTATAACCGACAGAATCTCACTGACTCCCATATATTTTTTAATTATGTAAATATTCCCACTTCCCCTAGTATTGACATTCTCGGTGTAACATTAACTACTAACTTGAGCTGGACACATTATGTTAGAAGCATTGCTAAGAATGCCTCTAAAAAACTGGGACTCCTGTACAGAGTTCGAGAATTCTTCACTGACGAGCAGTTGGCCGTAATATATAAAAGTCATGTGCGTTCTCAGATGGATTACTGTTTACCTCTGTGGGGTGGAAGTGGAGTGGTTGCATTGAGGCAGTTGGACAAAATTCAAAATAAAGCTATTAGATTAATCAAAAACCCTGCAATCACACAGGACCTTCCTACATTATCCATACGAAGAAACGTTGCATCCCTTGCATTATTCTACAGATATTTTTACAGCAATTGTTCCGAGGAACTTGCTTCAATTGTGCCGCCTCTCCACATCTTTCCCCGTAGAACTAGGGCAGCTGAGAGCGCCCATGAATTTACACTTTCTCCTCCACAATGCAGAACTTCTGCTTATCAGAATTCATTTATCCCCAGAGCTACTACTCTTTGGAATTCACTTCCCTCGAATTGCTTTCCACAAACTTACAATCTACAAATGTTTAAATCCAGTTGTTACAAACATTTTATGAATGGAGGATGCCTTTAGGCACATGGACCTTTTTGTTTTATCTGTGTTTTTCCTTCCTCCGTTCATTGTCTCTTAAAAAAAAAAAAAATAGTATAAGTTGTAATAATGATGTATACCACCTACTGTAAGTCTATCTTCATAGGTATGAAGTATAGAGTTCTCTAAAACTGAACTTGACATCTGAAGTCTGATGCTCAAGTAAGTGGTCTACCTCTCTCCACCCTAAGTCTCAGTCTCTGGAATGTGAGGGAAGATTCCATGATAATTTTCGGCCCATCAGGTCAGGTGAAGGTATTGAGGGATAAGCCTTTGCAACGGCACCTACATTCTACTTTTTACTTTTCCTATTTTTCTGAAGAGTGTAGATAGGGGAGAAGGGGTGTTGGAGAGAGAGGAAGCTGTTGGAGTGGCTTTGTTATGTTTGTTATTAGTCTGTATACGTCGTCGAGGTGTCCTCCGACTGGGTGCAAGCATGTGAAACATGCTAGGACATACTACAACGTCTACTAAATGTCCGCCTTGGCTGGGAATGAACCCAGGTCAAGCAGATTCACACGTGAGCGTACTCACCACTCGACCGCCGAGGCCCATGTGAACCATGGGCCGCATCACCTAAAGATTGCTTGTGTAATGTTTTACTATACCTGACACAGGAACATAAGAGAGCCGGCTTCGACTGTGAGATGGCTTTGAACTGAGAAAGCGTGTACGGTTACCTCTTGATATACATGTATATTATTTTTTCCATTGCAAGTGTATTACTTCAATCCTATATGCAAATAGTTTTAGCCTTTCTATATATAAACCTAAGTATAACGTAAAATGTATTATATCGGGGAATATCAATTCACATATTCACATAACATATCGCCGTCGAAATTTCATCATTATGTAACTATTTCCAAATGATTTTCAAAATTATTCACAAAATGATTTCCAAAATGCCACAAATCATGTAAATGACGGGCATATTAAAAATTTCCAAAAACATAAAACAGTGTCCCACACGGTCATACACATTTTAATTTTTAGCTAAAATTATATTTTTTTAACGAAAATTATCATATTCAACGAAAATTACCTTATTAATATGAAATCAATCTACAAAAATTCACCATAAAAATATGTTTCTTATTAATCCATAAGTATCATCTTTCAACAATAATCTCCATAAATATTGTAGTATTTAATTAAAATTCTGTTACGCTACTACTAATATGGGGGATAAATCGACAGTCATTTAGAAGTTCGTATATTTTATTTAACAGACTTCCTAACTACTCTAATAAGAGGTTCTTGGCTCGGGCCGAGATGAGTTCAAGACACGGATTGAATATTACGTCGATTCACGATAGGTTGCACTCTGGACCCCTAAAGTTCCCGTTACTCCCTAACTGAATTCCCGCTATTCAGGTATTGACTCAAGTCGGCTTCGATCCTATGACCCGTTATTAGTGATTAATCATAAACAGTTTAATCGGAGCCCTGCTGTGTCTTTTATGGAGACCAGGGCCTAATGAAACATTTGCTCTTTACCTAACTAAAACAAAAGTGATATTCTTTCTTCTACTCATAAGAATTACCCACGTTTACTGAGCCTTCTGTATCCTTTCTCAAGACCAAGGCTATAACACATAATTATAATCTATTTCCTCAACACATAGAATCTATTTACTCCTTTGACACAACCGTCGTTACTACACAAGTACCTCAACAATGATATAAAATCGTACAAATTACCGACTGAGATTACAAGCTCCCTATCATATATAATATTGGGTTCCGTCACCCAGTTACTTCAACAATATAGGTTTACAATCTTTACCTCAATGACACTATTGGGTTCCGTCACCCAGTTACTTCAACAATATAGGTTTACAATCTTTACCTCAATGACACTTTCCGAATTTACCCTCATGTAACCCCATTACAAACACGCTATGTTTACCTTTCACCTAAATCATTAACCGTTCTAACAAAAGATGAACCGTGCCTCAAAACGCCTACACGGAATAGTTCCACAATTATATTACTTTACATGAATTCTGAAGAATTCTTTGTTATACGGGCACCCCTAACAATTTTCCCAGACTACCTCTAGGAGTCTCTCGATTTCTATGAATACTGCGGCCCTTTTAAACTTAATAATCCCGTATTTAACATTGGACTAGTGTCCTTCTCAATAGTTTCCTTTTACACAACTTAATGAATGATTCATATGAACTAGTGTCCTTCCCTAGCTATAGCTGATCTATCAGGCAACTAAACAACTGTTTCCCCCTTGATCTTATTGGTTGCCTCATTTACTAAAATAATTATTCTTTCCCTCCCCTCTTTACCTTTACTCTTTAATCTTTAATCTCTCCTATCAGATCCTATATAATACATTTTTCGGCATGGTGCCGTTGCTAACAAAAATAACTAATTAATAACACATCATCATCTTTATGGATTCAGGGGAGTCTAAATTCTTTTTCCTTTAGTCTTGTCCTAGAAGGACATATCAATATTTATGGGAACCACCAGGTTAGTCAACAACATCTCTCTTTCTTCCTTTATCGTATGCGGGCCCAACATGGGTCCTTAGACAAATATATTCATGTATGCTGGATCAGGTGTGTGTGTGTCTGGAACTGTGATTTACCACCTCAGAGCTGGCCAGTAGCTCTTCTGGAAATCCTCGCTTCCATCCACCTTCTGTCGTCCCTCTTGAAGCGCTTGCCTGTCTGTGTGCAGGCTAGCGACGTGACGACAGGCGGCAGGATACTGATGGTGCATCCTCTGATCGGGCGAAAGTGAGGAGAGGTCAGGGGTGGTCTGTGTTGTGGCTTTAGTTGAGGGCAGGGTAACTGGAAAGGTAGGTTCCTGGTTCCCCTTTGTGCCCGGGCGAGAGAGAGCAAGTGGGTTGCAATGTGGTAACCCGGTGAGTTCCGAGGGGTGAGTGAACCCTGTAGCCCGTGCGCGGCAGCCTTTATAGACACGCCCCCCGCTCTCCCGCGCTATGATTGGCTGGCTGGCACGCGCGGTAGCACGCTCGCCCTGAATTCTTGCTTCCTTCACCTCCTCTCCTTTGTCTTCAAAATAAGTCCCAGGAAGCTGATTATAAACCTCTTTTGGCGGCTTACGGGAGTACAGGGCTGGCACCGAGGTATTAGTTTGTGGATAATCAGAAGGAACTGCTCGGGAAGAGAAAGAGAGTGACTTTTGAGGTGAAGTAAGAAGTCCAGCTTCGCGCTCCGACAATGGAGGCCGCTGATTGGCTGGTGGGCAAGGTGTGACATGTTGTAGCCGTGAGCTGTTAAAATCAGCTGACGGTGCAAGCAAGTAAAAGGGAACGTAGTGATTGGCGGAGGGCTTTTCTACATTAAATATATTTATCTTTATTCTTCTATATGTATTATCCACTGAAAATATTACCAACATTAATACCAAAAGTATATATCTCGATTAATTTGTCACTGTATAAAATGCTATCGAGGTCTTCCAAAAATAAATCTGCATTATCTTCCTCTTCTATATGTGATGTCCATTATAATTCCAATAAAATCTCCCTTCTTTTTTCCATAGATATTATCTTATGTCAACTATGGCCCCAAACACAGATATTCAAACATCCAAATTAAATAACCCATCCTTCCGTACAATTACAAAATGTTAGATATGAAGCTCGGTGCAGAAAAACACCTCATATGTAAAAAAAAAATATATATATATAAATTATATATATATATATATCGGTATATATATATATATATGTGTATACTCTATATATATATATATATATATATATAAATATATATATAAATTATACAGTATATATATATATATAAATGTATTGGTGATCGCATTCTTTCATGCAACAAATCTACAGTACAAGAAAGACGGTTTCAACTTGTGGTAGTAGAAAGAACTCATATGTTGAAAACTCAAAAGAGCACATTTGATCAGTAAGTCAACATGACGTAAATTATCAACAAAACATAACACAAATGTAAATACTCTGTGAACCAACATAAAAACAATATATATAAAACAACAACAACAAAATTAAACAAAATAGCGAGAAAATAATTATGTTCAACTTGTCTTAACTATAACCATATGTGTATACAAAAAATATAATAAAAATACAATAGCAGCCACACGTATTAGGGAATACGAAACAACCAATTCATACAGTCCTTAACTGTAACAAAAGTGGCTAGATTCGATCCACCAAAGGGGCACAATGAAATGTATGAAGGTTCCGTCTATATCACTAATTCATATTTGTTTTTACCAACCCACCAATTAATTTACAAATAAACCTAACTAGTGATATCAATGAAAGTAATGAATACATGTGGTACTCCAAGGACTCGAACCTAGGATACTGAAATTCTGTACACTAAGCATTAGGCTATTAAATAAACGGTCTGTAAGTACTGAATGAGTAGAACACATTAGGGGAGGTGTGGCGGAGTGGTTTTGCCACTGAACTGGAAATCCAATGGACCCGGGTTCGAATCCCAATATGTCAATGGGAAGATATTATTGGGATGGAATTTGTGTTGTACCTAGTATCAGTGCATTACCACAGCACACCGAAATGCCAGAAAAATACCCTCATTGTTCCCTAATTAAATAGCATTGTATGAATATTCCCATATTCAAAAATATGCTACAGGGGGGCAATGCCTAGTGAGTTAATAGCTCAATAGGTGGCGTTCTGAGAGTGAGGGTCCGAGTGTGGGGGATGAGACTGTGAAGCGCAGAGGCGAGGCGGCTTCAGAGATGGAGTTGCTTCGAGCCGTGAAGCTTCGCATGTCTCACTCCCTAGACTGGAGCAAGACCTCACGGGCCTCACCGTGTTCAGCGGTAGAGTGTAAAGGCTATCAGCCTATGCCCGAGAGGGAGTAGTTGGAATATACACGTAGATGGATTGACTCTCAAAACTCCTTCAACTGTCATTTCAATTCAAAACGTGCAACAATGATTCACTAAAACCATAAAACGCAGTCCCAACTACGAAAGAGTTTGCAAACTGATATTTCCTAAACTGTAAAGTCTACACGAACGATCCTTTAATTAATGCATAAATTTCAACAGTAAAATACAGAATTATGCATAAAATAATATAACTGTGTAAACAAAATATGAAAGTTTCGTATGATATTCTTTTAAAAATTGCATAGCGTTTAATAAACATGATAGTTTTACGTGAAAACAAAAACTTATCAAATATAAATCCCTTATAGGAACAAAGCTGGTGAATATTCTAAATATAAAAACTCTTTTCCAAAAGCCAAAAACTTTAAGAAAATTAATCAACGTCTAAAATTGTATGCAAGACTGCCAAAGTTACGTACTGTATAGATATGTAAAGAGAACATGAACACCAGAAATAAAATATATAGACAGTACATAATATACCTTTGCTGTTGTATGCCTGAAGGTTGTAGCTCCGGAACGAAATAACGTGCAGCCGAAGATATGTCACCATATTGCCCATTAAATGATAACTAATATATTAAGGATAACAAATTCATTGAACAAGACTTTGAATCTTTGAAATTTCCTCCATTATAGATGACACAATTTTACAATCTACGTGCAAAAAAACAAAAACAATACAAAACATTTTAGTGAACGAATATGTGCATGACTTTATAATAGCGTGCAATATCATGGGGAGGCTTCTTTAATATACAAATAGGGACTCAAAGTACCTAGGCCGAAATATCAAATGTATTTCCCAGGTGTATCAGGAAGGTCAAGGCCTCGTTTCATCTTCTCGTTGTCGGGCTTTGGGAACTCTGCTCTTGGGCTTCTTCTGGTTTTGATTCTTGGGTTTGGTAAGAGAGCAAGGGTTGCTGGAATCTCTAGGTGCCTCACAGGTGTTGCCGAATAAGGTTTTGGCCATGCAAGGGTTGCTGAGAGTGGTCACAGGGGTTGCCAAACTCTGATGGAGGGCAAGGATTGCTGAACTCTCTGTGTGCCTCACAGGGGTTGCCGGATGAGGTTGCGGCCTGCCAACCATTGCTGAGGTTTGTCGCTATTGCTACCGCCCGCCCAAAGGTTGCTGAAGTTGGTATCTCCTAAACAAGGGTTGCTGATTTTATCAGAGGTGGTGAGCATGCTCAAGAATCTTTCCTCTTGATCCTTGCTAATTTGTATGTTCCTCCTGGTCTCGGTGTCTTTGGTGGGGTTGGGATGGCCCTTATGGCCTTGTCTCTCTGGCCTGCTGTTATCCTGTATTTTACCTGTGCAGGTAGCAGGTGTGGAGGAAGGTAAGCAGCCAGCTGAGCAATGAGTGTCCTTGGTCTTAAGCCATGAGGTTGGATGTACAGTTCCGAGCATAATATGAAACAGAGATGCTGTACCAGCCCGTCTCCTTGGCCACGGATAATCCCTGGTGTATCGTTTCTGGCTGAAGTGTTACGATGGGGCACAAGGGGAGGGATGGAGGCAATGGTGGTGGGGGTAATAGTTTGACAGGTGGGGGACAAAGTATTGGGAAGGGTTAGTTAGTTTAAAAAGGACTTAACCCGGGAACTGCGGGGAGACTCTTAAGAGTTCCCCCGGCAGACTGCGGGGAGACTCTTAAGAGTCAGAGAAAAAAAAAAATCAACTTTTGACATCGAAAAAACAATATTTTTTATTTTAATTTTTTTATTTTTTTTTATTTTTTTGGCCCCTGGGCCATTCAAAATCTCAGTCCTCTACCTCCCATCCTTCCCCACTTTTCTCCTCTCCTTCAGTTATCACCTATTTTCCCTGTTATTCCCTTATTCTGAGGTATATTTTCGTGCTAACATTAGAAATCCGGTTGCAGGGTGTGGTCATCACTGATAGCAAGCGAATGCAAGAGAGAGAGAGAGAGTATCGATCGACTGTGTCTCAGTGGCCTTGGGTGAAATTGGCGGGAAAGCAGCTTGCCTCACCCATACATTATACAACTCGCGGGCTATATCTCCGATTTTGACCATCCAAATGCTGTTTTCACTCGTTTTATTGTTGTTTCAGGTTAATACCTTTATAATCAACCCATAATAGGCGCATATGGATAAGTATTAATGCTATTAATGGTACAATGAATATTTTAGTGACGGAAACACCTCAAATACATGCGCACAGGGAGAGGTGTCTAATTACCCCCATGCGCACTTCAGAGGTTAAGAGGGTATTAACCATATTGGATTAATTAAGCCAGCACATTGTAAGCCACCCCTTCGGGGATCACGGCGTCAGGCAATAGATAGATAGATAGACATTGTAAGTCAAGTATAGCGTCAGGACTGGAGCCCATTGTAGAGAACCTCAGTCCCTTGATAGGAAGGGAGGCAAAGGAGAGTGGCTGGGCTAGGAGAGGTAGGGTAGCAGGTTCTGTATAAAGTGGAAAGAGGAGGAGGGGGGAGGGGGTTACATAATGTTAACCCACTTTACCTCGAATTAATTATTTAGGAGTTAAACTTAAAGTGTTCCGTTTTGTATTATCTGATAAGCTAAGGCTGTTAATTAAATCCTCAGCATTATCATAAATAATCGGAGTAAATTTGTCAAACAACTGTTTCAAGACTCACGCGAATTGGTGTTATAGTCCATGAGCCAAGACCCGAATTTTGGGATATCGGTACCACCCGGGGTGACTAATTCTCTTAGGTGTTTTTAGCTTGCTACATGTCTCTAGTTTATGTTTTGATATGATAGCCCTTGCACATTGGTAGCTTAATGGTCGTTATCACTTCTTGAATAGACATACCCTACCGAAAATTCCGAAATTTTTTAAAATGTCAAATTTGGGGACAGGAATGCCTAAATGTCAACAAAATGCATATAGTAATTGTCACATTTAATACAAGTCCTGTAAATACACACTAAGCATGCCATGGGCTTGTACATACTATTATGGCAAATTACTACTCCTAAATATCATCTACGTCAGACTCGGAATCTGACTGTTGTGCCACCGGCTCTTCTTCAATAGCCTTGTTCTGACATGTCTGTAACCTGCACATGTCCGTGCATTTTAGACCATTGCTGAGGCAAGTACACTTAGGGAGTTCGCATGACCGCACACACTTGCAAGACAGTAGCTGCATAACAGCATCTGGTGCTGGTGAGCCTCGCATCCAGTTGACGGCAAGCTTACCGTCCTCATCTGTCATCCAACCGCAGTCTGTTGGGTTCGCAACAAATGGCTGGCTCTGAAGACTTCTCCTCCAGATCGCAGCCTGGTAGTTTGCACGCAGTGCATGCATGAAGAGGCAGTCCTCACAAGGAGGGAGTTGACTTGACTCTACCTCTCCACGTCTTGCACAGAACAGCTCATACCGAAGCTTGTTTACCTTAGTTGTGTGGGTAGATGGTAGGTACATGTGGCAGGTGATTTCCTGTAGCTTCTCAAAGAGTTCAGGAGACACTTCCCATGAGCGTCCAAGTTCGTGAAAAGCATGCTGGTATGTCTTGTCCATCTTCACCTGCTTGAGTGTCGTCATCTTCCCTCGGCCAGCGAATGCACTGACGGTATCACAGCCTGTAAAGGCATGCATACCAATCAATGAATCACACACGCTGCCTCCCAGTGTGCGGCTCAGTGTGGTGATATCCAGGAATCTTGTCCGGTTCTTCGTCCCGCACTTCTGGAACAGATGGGATGGGATCTTGTGGCACATGCCAAGACACAACACCATGACGTCTGTATCTTCTGCAGTGATGATGACAGACTTGTTCCCAGATTCTGCTGCATGAAGTGCATGGAGAAGAAGGCGTGTGTCTGCTTCTTCTTGAGTTGACTTAAGCTCAGGAGCCTCTTCCCACTGCTCTTTGGTGATCTTGAAGCAGCGCTGCTCACATGTGACATACAGCTCCTTGTCCTTGAGCTTCTCCCTGTGCTGTGGTGCCTTCCATTCTACTACCAAGAACTTGATAAGACTTGCCTTGTTGGAGGAACTACCGAGTAACTTTCTCCACTGCTGGATGTTGTGCCCAGGTTGAATGTTCTTGAAATGAATTCCTGTGCCTGCACTTCTTTTGGCTCGTTCTGCATCCTTGATGGATGTCTCCTTGTAGATATCAAACACAACATCAATGCGCCTGCTCTTAGCACCTTCATGAACAGCGTGACTCAGTGCTGTACCTGCAAGCTGTGAAAAAGTTTTGTCGTTTCCCTTCAGTTTGTGGACCAGGCTCATCCCATCAATTATGGTAGCAGAGGGCTCGGGTATCACTTCTGCAGGAGAAACATTCCTCTCTAACTCCTTTGCGAGGGCAGCCTTGTTGGTCTTGCGGAGAGACCCATCACCGCTGGCAAGTGCCCAAGGCAAAGGCCCCAGGGGATGAGCCAAGACATCACTCATTTTGAGCTTTCTGTTCTCGGCAACAAGGATCATCTGGCCAAATAGGTTCCTGTCAGCCTTTAAGATAACCTCCTTGGCATGGTCTTGTGAGCGTGGCTTCATTCTGATGTTAGTGAACGTTCTCAGTTTCGTCTTCGTCATCGTGTCATGAAACTGTATAGTTGGCGTATCGATCTCCAGGCGCTCTTCCTTGAAGGCTTGATATGCATCCTCTCCTATTCTGTAGGCCCCTAGAAGGTCTTTGACAACTTCTGGTGGTGCCATAGTCGCAGTTGACAAACTGACAAGATCTTCTTGCTCTGCGTTGAAGGGGTTCAACCAGCTGGTCTCCATCAGTTGAACTAAAGATTGGACATCGGCCTCATCTCTTCTAATCCTGGGCATCTGTAGGTCTGGGTGGCTGAAGTCAGTATACTTTTGGCCTACTACCATAGTCCTGAGCTGCCTTAAGTACCTGCTGCGATACTCCGATGTCAGGTAGTACCTGGCGACAGCTCCGCCTTTCAGGCTGAAGCCTTTTGTGCCCCCTGGTGTCTGGGTGTCTTTGTTGATCGTCTCTTCGATTGTCTGGTCCACAGGGATCCGTCCAAAGGGATTCTTGCTACCGATCTGGACCGAAAAGCCACCTTGCATGAAGTGTTCATGGACCTCTGGGTGTTCAATGGGCAGTCGAGACATCAAGGCATAGTAGTAGGTTAGGAACCGGGCATAGTTCACTTTGTCATAGGCAAAACACCACGGTATCATCTGTCGGATTGCTCCTAGGTGGAGCATCCAGGTGCCTTCTCTGGAGGCTCGAATTAAGTCCAGCATGATCTCAACCATGTCCAGGTATGACATCCAGAATGCTGAGAGGTTGTGTTCATCTCTGAGGGTCTCAAGATAAACTTGGAAAAGCTTCATGATATGTGTGCATGATTCACTCTCCATCAGCTCTTGAAAGAGTCCCTGAGACACATTGCTGTGAAAGCTGTTGATGTCCTTCAGTGTTTCATCTAGATGGTGTATGTCCCTTGAATGGTTTTCTTCTAGCCATGAAAGGAAGCCTTTCCATGCAAGCCTCATCAGTGCTTCATACACGAGCTTGTGTAGTCTCACTGCTCTGTTGTACCTCTTGCCGTTCATCACTCCTGACACTGATCCTTCTGCGATGATACCTGATTCCACACACAGATCTCTAAGACCTGCATCTTGAAACCTCTTTCCTATGGTGGAGATGAGATTACAGATTGTGTGGAAGACGCCCATCCTGATGATAATGTTCTTGAACTTCTCTTGTTTCCAGATAACTTCGGCAGCTTTGGCATAGAGTGCTTGATCAAACACGCACACAATCTTGTTAAGCTGTAAGGACTGCATGATAGCATGCGTTTGTTCCAAGATTTCATTAACGGTGGACATTTCTGTTGCGGGAGCATTGATAGTGGGCAGGTAGCTTACAGTGTCCTGAACCACTGCAATGTCTCTGCGCATTTTGATGTTGAACCCAGTCCAACTGCTGATGGACTGGTCCTCATGGTCTGACATTCGAGTAAGAAGCCAGATATGGTTCTTTGTCTTTGAATCCTGGACTTCCTTGGTAGTGTCGACATACGCAGTCTCAATCCTAGGTGGCCCTGCCCGCCGCCCAACATTGTATATTGGCAGCATTGATGATGTCTGAGTGATGCTTCTTATCTTGGACTTGGTAATCTCTGGCAGGACTTTCTCTGGCACAGAGCCTGCAACCTTGGACTGGACAGCAATGCCATTGACTCTATGAGAAGTACCTGCTCCACTTAGGGTCTCTTCAAGTCGGTCAATGTTATCCCAGGCCAGGGTTGTGAACACACCAGGGTAGATGTTTGCTGGCAGTGGAATGTCATCCTTTGAGCATTCCAGCTTCTGGATACAAAGGGCTGTATCGATCTCCTCAAACATTGAGTAAGACACACAGTGACCAAGACGATTCAGAGTTCGGATCAGTTCTGTGTTTCCTGTCAAAGACTTTACAGCATTGGTCAGCAGTACGTGCTTGGGTGGTTTTGTCTTGCCACTGGTAACAGCAAAGACCAAGTCACTGCCAAAGGAAGTGGCAAGACGTTGAGCTCTTTCAGAGGGAGTTTCACACTCACACTCTCCTGTCAGCAGGGTGTGCAGGAATTGAGTGACTGCTGCAGGAATGACATTCTGATCTGTATCGGGAGGCCATGGCTGACTCACATCTTGTTTATTGATCTCATTCCTCAGCTGCATTCCTGCTTTGGTTAAGACATCTTCAGAGTTAGCTGCTCTTGCTTCTTGCAGGTCTTTTGCCATTTTGTGTGCTTGCCGGGCAAGGTCGTCCATTGAGAGGCTGCGTGGATAGATTAGAAGCTTTCCTTTCTCATCTGGGACAAAGCGTAGTGATTCTCCAAACTCGGTTTCAATCTTTCGGCGAACATGTTTCTTTGTCGCTGGTTTCAGTTGGATAATACCACGGGACATCATGGATCTCTCAAGCCTAGATGTGAGGTTTGTCATAGGCAGTACCTCTGGGTTGGGGAATAATTTGGTCCTTATATACAAGCAGAGTTCCTCGAGGGCTTCTGTCTCAACCTCTTCGTAGCGTGCTTCCTCGCTTTCTTCCTGATTTTCACCTGCACCCGACCTGGCGGCCGCTGGGAAATCATCTTTTGTGAAGAGTTTGTAGCACGACTTGTGGTAGTGACCCTCTGCAGCAACAAGGTCTCTGCTAACTAAACCAAGGATTCTCTGGTTGAGTTTCCTTATTGCTGCTCTGCGAATCTTCTCATCTGCTCGTAGCTCAACACACTGTATGAGTGGCTCCCTTGTCTTTGTTGTTTTTATGTACTTGCTTGACTTCTCGCAGAAGATACATACTTTGGCATACACCCTGCTAGTACTAGGGGCATCCCTTGATGCCCTCCTCCTGGGGTCGACGCTTGCTGATTCTATCTTGACACCCTTGGCAAGGATAGAATCCAGTGACTTCTTCATTGTAAAGAGACTACGACATTTACGGTGATAATGTATGTGTGGTATTCCTCCTTCTTCAAGGCCCTTGGCTTCTTCCAGGACTGGATCATGCTGCCTGATTTCTGCAGCCCTGAGCAATGTGTTCCAGGAGTCCAAATCCTGTGGTGACACCAGAGCATCGCTGTCATCATCAGAGCAGTGGATGATACAGTCGATCCGTGCTCTCTTCCTCGCAGATGGTTCCATCCTGCCGTCAAACAGTTGACACACACCTGCAAAAAATATCACCATTAAACCATGAACAAACAAACACATTACATGGAAACCACTCTACATATGTTTGCTCCTTCCAATAATAAATTATCCCCAAAATATAACAAAAAATCCCCAAATATGAAATAAACCCCTAAATATGGAGAAACTTGAAATACACATCGGAATAATTCTTGTAGAGAATCAAATAAGCTACAAGAGCTGTTAGAATATATTTTTCAATGTTCCCCATATTTAAGGATTTATTCTAGATTTAGAGGAAAATACCCAAAATATAGAGTATATTCCGAAATATGAGGAAATTTGAAAAATACCTAGGAACAACTCTGGTAGAGAATATAATTCTACATAGGTGTTCAAAGTTTCGCGATGATTGTGTGATGGATTTTAAAGAAAATGAGGAAAACGCCGAGCGTCACGCTAAAAATCTTTATTTTTGGGTAGCGCCCCTATTGCATCAAAAAAATTAGACTAAGCTACCAGTGCGAGAAGGCTATCATATCTTAATGTACTTACAGTCACTCTATAAACATTTTAGTACCATTCGTGTTTAGTCACCCCAGGTGGTACCGATATCTGGCCTGGCTCATGGACTATTAAGGAGAACAGAGTAATCAACTGTACGGGTTTTGAAAATTTGTGTTGGGCGGGATTGTTAACACTAAGTATCGAAGTGATACCGTAATCATAGAAGATTTGTTTATATTCATTAGTTATAATTATGTAATGAAACTTTCTACCTCATTAATTACTCAATACACCTTAAGAAGTAGACCCCACTGTCATGTGCCGTTGCTGTCATATGCATGGGGTCAAACAAATTAGCGTGTGGATCAGTCAGAATTAAGTTGACCACACCTTCTAACTAAAACAAATATAGTTATGCCATTTATTGTTCATCCTGTCGTATCTACCAATAGCCGCTGAACTCGCTCCTCGGTTTTATTTACTCCAACTTTAGCCAGAATAGATTCCCTGTGTATTATTAATGATTTGCAATCGCTAATAAAACATCAAGTTTATACCATATTAACGCAATTATGACAATTTTGACCGACAATACAATGAAATAAGTCAACACGAATTGAAGGTAGCAGCTCACGTGTAAGATAATTATGAACGAGAATGCATCAACAATTATCAGTAGCGCAGTGGTAACCGTAACAGGCATAAACTCAATGTGTAAGAGTTCGAACCCCTCGGACGACGACTTATAATTTTTGTATTTCTAATTCAGATAATTTTAAAGTAATGCATGATAGCCTATCATATTTAAACTAGGTTAAAGTATATCGAGTTCATAAAAATACATGTGTCTTGGTTACAGTGGACTAGCTTATAATATTTTAGATCTAATGTTATTACACTAACTACCCTAATTTAACTAGACTAACTTAATCTTATATCTTAACCTAGATTACCAAATCCTAACTTATATCCTAAACTACAGCATTATTGCATTTAATAACCCGAAACAATTTAAACGTAATTTATATGAAATAACACATTATCTACAAATTCTATCATTTCACTTCGTATAATGCCATTCTAAGTAAAAACTAAAACAAATAAATAATATAATAAATACAAAAATAACGATGCCATGAGAGACTCGATCCCCGGTTATAAATATTACTGCCGGTACCTGACGCAATAAGCCACCAAATTCCATCATTGTAAATAAATGCAATGACATCAGAGTATAGCTGCTTAATTACATAACCATTTAGCCATACATTCCGTCTTTATATAATGAGTTCGGAATTCAGTTGAGATGAAGGACCACGGAAATCATGGATTCGATGAAGGACAAGTGAGAAAGCACCAGTGTGAGACCCCTTCAGCACCATGTTGCCTTTTACCTTTTGATTCTGGCTAAAATTAGATGATTCTCTGCAATTTAGGAAGGACCCTATGTTACTAAGAGGGTTTATTGAAATCGTATTTACCCATTTGAGTCGTCATAGTTAGATTATAAACTAAAGAAAACCGTCTAATCGTAATCAGAGTATGATGAAAGTTATGTAATGTTAGTGAAAGGGTTAAAACTGCAATAATTCATGTAATGTGTTCTCTTTTAATGAATACATGCCAGAGCATATCACAGGTTGCAAATATTGCAGAAGTTAATTAAAACAACTAGTAGCTACTGGAATTGTTGAAGCATCCTATTGCAAAATGACCATTGCTGCCACTACTGTTTGAACTTGAATGGTATATTATAACAAAATTATGACAATTAATTTTGAACGGGTATACTATAGCATACTCATTTATCAAGCACAATACAAACATACCGAAATACACCTCCCTAGAGGTTTAAGGGGAGGTATTTAGTTTGTTCCCTAGACCTCCATCAAGCTTAAAATTACACCCCCTTGAGTCCCTTTCAAGATAAATTTGTACATTTTTCGGTAGAAAAATGTCCCGGCCAAGGCCGGTTCTTCTTAAATTACAGGCTCGCTATCGCTCGCCAGGATAAAATCGACACCTGAATTGCACGAAAGGTCTTAATATGGGGCGAAAGTTCTTAAAATCGCTAAACTAATGGGGGCAAACGTTTTATAATATCAAAAGCCATGGGGCTAAACATGAGGGAGAAAGGGGTCAAGAAAAAAATATCTCAAGTGGATATCTCCCCTTAAAGGAAGCCCGAAAATGTTATGGCATAAAACGAGAAAAAAAACACACAATAATAATAATAATAATAATAATAATAATAATAATTGTAACACAAACAATTGCTACATCTGGGTGTAGTTTATCCTATAGTCGGTTTTATTTCAGCTGACGGTAAATTGAATCCCTTAGCAACTGATTCCTCGATACTTAATGGTGAAAATTGAAACTAATACACATCTACAGTATGCCAAGTACTCATAATTAACAACGTATTTCGCTATTTAATCTTCTTAATAGTTGAGTAATGAAGATGACATGACAATTTATCTTTAGCTGAAAATAGACATATTATAGTTATATATCACGGCAATATGAATATCAACTCAAATGTATGACGATTATGTAATAATTGCCACATATTTGCAAAGCATAAATCATGCTTATATAATTACTATTTATCTAAGCACATTACGTATAGGATATTTGCCACTTATCAACGAATTCCAATACCTCCCTGCTCCCACCTTTAACTTTGACGGCCCCTCAATCACACCCTCCTTTCCTACCTTGCTAACACTTCTACCCCCACTCCTCAAACTATCACCCTCCCACCATCGCCTACTTCCACTCCCGTTCTCCCCCATCATAACTCTCCAGCCAGAAAGGATACACCAGAGGTTCACCGTGACTGAGTAGACGGGCTGAGGCGGCGTCTCTGTTTCATGTGCCTCGGAACTGTACCTATTTGTGCGAGAGAGAATGGGGTGGCAGGGAATAAAGAAAGCTGGCTTGGGAGGGACACTGCGTTAGCCGTCCGGATTACAGCTATTTGGTTGGTCAAAGTTGGAGCTGGTGTTGTCCCGGTGTTGGAGCTGGTGTAGTAATGACTCTGCAGAACAATAATACTTACAATGTATATACTGTGTATATTATAGTTTTCACTTATACTGTATATGTTCCTTTACCCAAAAATAATTGCAATATATCTTTGGTGTAGTTCTTACATTTAACAATGGAATTTCAATTGCAAAGTGTATGCTTAAAGTTGTTATGCAGTAGCCAGCCAAATGATAAATATTATTATACTTTACCAATTTCACCAACAGAGGCATTGGCAAAAGGTAGCGATGGGTTATACATCCATCCCCGGGAGTTTCACTAGATACAAACCACTGGTCCACCTTTAGTGTAAAGGTGGTCCTCAAGAGAGGACCATCACTACCAGATTCAGACTGGGTAGCTTTATCCTCGTGGTTGTAATCACATTGAGTAGAATTAGTGGTTTTAATAGGAGTATAGATGTTCTGGTAAAAAACAAAACAGGGTTGAAAATAATGTGTTAATAATTGCTTGAAGCAAACGCAAAGTTATTTCAAGTGTGATACAGATACAATTAAAATTAAGGTGTGGGAAGATGGGAACATTCTGATATTAGAGCATTCAAATAAAATCGACATGGTCGGTAACTGTGAGAAATACGGAATTTTTGGAGTAAATGTGAGAGGGGAATTTACAATAAACATGCAAAGGAAAGACACCTGGTTAACAGATGATTGATACACAAATATAATAATATATTAATAAGCATTGCCAACGGAGACCATTGTTAGCAATGTGCTGATTATATAAGTTAGGAGAAGATATTGTTGAATGTAAATATGAATTATTTACCGAGAAGGGTAGCTATTGGAATATCTGATAACTGTCCACTGAGAAATACACAGTTGATTATGAAAAAACAAATATAGGGTTAGAAAAGACAAACGTGAATGCACTGACCATTTGGGAGAAAAAGCAAACTTTCATGGATAAACGTTTGCATTAATTGTGCTCGAGAGAGAAGTAAATTGGTGGAGTAAGGAACATAGGAGATGGGTTAATGGAGTGGACATAATATATTTAGCACCTAATTACTCCAGTGGGAGGAAGGTGTGTAAGATTTATAGCACTGGGAAGAGACGTACTATTGGAGAGATATAGACAGTGAGCAAGAATATGTGTACTGTAAATATTTATATTCTCTTTACTGTTCCTTTGGAACCCATTTTTGTATACAATAATGCATTTATAATTTAGCAAATTTACATTTCATGTATTTACAGTATATAATTATGTACACGAGCATTTAACAAATTTGTAAATATATATATCCACTCAAATCAACAATTCAATATTTACATCCCATATAGAACTACAAAGCTATTAACCAGATCGTCAGACTGTAAATTAGAACATCTGTGGTTGACCTCTGACCATTTGGGTGAGGTATAATAGCAATGTAAGGCTAGCTAGTCAGGTACATTTTTTTGTTTAGTATTTGGTACTCTTGTGCTGCGGTATTTACTGTATATTTATATATTTGTTGTCTTTTATATGTATTGTATTACAGCACACATCATTGTATCATTACTACTATACAGTATATATTTCCATTAGTTCAAAATGTTTATGTACGTAAATTTATGTTATATTTTAATTCTTTGTATAGGCTATTTTTGTTGACGACAATATTAAATATTATGTTTAGGAATTGTATTGTACTATCTATCTTTAGTTTATAGATTTGTTCCATTTTTGATTTATGATTATACAATATATTTGCATGTTTAGATAATTTCAATGTACATAATAGTTATAGTTGTATAAATATATAGTTTTTGTTAACATACAAATACAAATAAAATAAAAACATGTATTGTAGTTCAGGAACTTTAATGTGTGTAGATAAAATAAATGTGGCGAGGGAAACATTGGAAAAAGCAGGAAGATGGCAACACGTCTTGTGTATATATATTCTAGTTAGCATCTCATGATTTAGGAGGGTTATTTAACCCTCCGGCTTTCCTTGCTTTCTTGTAATGACCTAAAGATAGACTAACAGCTTAAGGCTCTGTCACACTATGCCGATTTATGTGCCGACGCCTCCCCTACTTAAGGGTCGGGAGCAGGTCTTTGCCTATATCGCCGCACGACCTGGGTGGGTGCCTACTCAAGAGAGCCGTCGGGAGAGGTTGTCAGGGGCCTCAGGAAAAGTTCGACATGCACAACTCTCATGAGTTGAGTCGGCAGCTAGTAAATTGACGGCACGGGGACAGTAGGCTGGCGGCGTCGGGCATCGTCCGGTATGCATCATAAGTTACAAGGTGCCAGCCTGTCTGCGTCAGACGCCGCTTATAAGGTAGGTTGCCTTCAGGCAGCGACCCGGTAACACCCAGGCTCCGTCATATGGGGAGGGCATACCGTGAGTCCGCGACCTGGCAACGTCGCACGGGACATCGTTGATAAATGGTTTTGGGGGTGTTTTTTATAAGCTTGATGAAGGTCTAGCGAGGAAACTACAAAATAAATTAATATATAAATAAATAGACCCCAAAAATAACCACTGTCCCCTTAATCCGATCCCATCAACGAGTGACTATCTATAAACCCTTTTAATAGCGGTGGCGTCTGTTTTGCCATACTTCTGCTATACTTAAACGATTTTATACAGCTTAAGAACGGTCTGTGGGAGTTAAGAGAGATAAATGAGAGGAATGGAGGTCTTGTGATTGCTACAGGCCCTTTGTAAGCATACCGGTAATACAATAACCTAATAGTTGCCAGACTATAACAAAAAAGACGTCATCGGTACTTAAAGGGTTAACTATAGATGGCCTTGTTTTACCAATTACTAAACAAAAATAACACTTAATTAAGGGGAGATGGGCGCAATTGTTTGCTCATTTATGGCTCTTTTTATTATGTTTTTAGTTTCCTCCCTAGATCTCAAGCTTAACCCCCCCCCCCCCCCCCCCCCCACACACACACACACGTCGCCTCCGATGGACCGGTTTGCCTCGGTCGGGATCAAGTGTGACGGAGTAGGAGTCCAGTGTGACAGGCCGGTGGCTGTCCATCGCCGCCCTACCTCCTATAGGTGCCGCTCGTCAGGAGCAATGTCGCCAACCAGTTTGCGTGCCACGGCGCATGACGCCACCCCAGCGGCGTCATTTATCTTCCTTAGGTCTTGCATGGTTGCCGCTCGACCCCTTCCAGTTGCCGTTAGGCGGCATGCCCGTCCATACTGCCCGCCGTGGGCGTCCCGCCCCGCTATCACCCACGATACTCGGCAGTAGTCTCCCCCTTGTATCGCCACTCCTTAAGTCGTGGAGCGTCGGCACTTAAATCGGCATAGTGTGACAGAGCCCTTACTATAGTGTTCCAATGTTTCAATTTCCCTGAGAGTTTTACTTCATAATTAGTTTTACTACATAATATTTTGATCACAGGCTCTTATGATTTAACATCTCCCTCTCTCTCTCTCTCTCTCAATATATCTTGCATATATATATAACCCTTTCAGTACCAGGGACGTCCTTTTCATCATATTCTGGCAACTGTTAGACGATTTTATTCAGCTTTGGATAGACCTCTAGCAACAATAGGACTTCAAACTATCTCAACCAACCCTCTTTACTACCACAGACCCTTCTTAAGTTAAATAATATTGTTTAAATACAGCTAGAATAAAATATAACACCCGTCGCTGGTATTCAAAGGGATATATATATATATATATATATATAACAGTATATATATATATATATATATATATATATATATATATATATATAGTAAAAATAACATCAGCTGATGACCTAAGGCATTTTAGCTTCCATAGTAGAAGGGTAAGGAGGAAAAGGGCGCTTGGAACCATCTTATTTATTTATTTTTCAAATTTTCGGCAAACGTCTCGCAGCCATCATCAGGAAAACCCAAGATCCCTATTAAAAGAAAACATACCTGTAGAAAGTCAACAGCAATGGGACCACGAATGTAATTCATTCAATTTTAAATTTTGTTAATTATTCAGAAATCTATATTATATTTCCAAAATAATTCTTATCTAATACACAATATTCTTATCTAATACACAATCCTTGTACGAAAACCTGCAGCAGCTACATAAGCACAGCAGAAACAACAACTCAGTGCAAAACGTTTAACAATCACAAGCTAGAATTAAGGACTGATTCAAATTATCTATAATGACTGAATAAGTACACAAAATTGAAAGTTTCATATGTAAATTCTAAATTAATACAAATAAAACTCTTATATTATTAACAACGCAAACACTGAAGACTGAAAACAATAACTTAACCCTTTATTGGCGGCGCGCAACTTATGTCGTGTGAAAGAAATTTGGACTAAGTTGCGGTTCACAACTTATGTCGTGTGCCATTTTCACCACGTAATGTTGATGAGAGAGAGAGATAAGTGGTGGCAGGAGAGTAGCAAGCGTATGACTGCTCCAGACCACCGCGGCGGACCTACTGACATGAATCCCACCCTCCCTCACGCACTCGCTACACAGGGAATTATGTAGGGAAACTACCTAATAACATGTTTTTTGCACTCGTATTGCGCGATCGTTGCAAGAAAACTAGCGGTCGTACAAGGATGGTTGGGGTGTCATTGGAAAGCTCTGTTTATGCCCTTTAAGGGATAGATACTTGTTTTACGCTCTGGGTCTTATTTAGGCATGAAAATGATCACGTAAACAACCCTATTTAGGGTAAAAACACCCCGCTGGGCGATACATATAACTTACCGCCTAGGCCGCTCGTAAGGTGTTAAGGGGACCGACCGGTTAATTACAAACTTCCAGGTCTTACTTTCAATTTAAATTAAATTTGGCACAGGTGTATATGACCATAAAACTAGATAATTTTATTTGTATTTATTTTTATTTTTGCTTTGTTCTTGCAATTTAGGTAAAAAAACTTTGAAAATCATAGCACTGCAGAAAATGATAAACTCCTACAGAAATACCCATAGCACATGTTTTATGTGATCAAACAACTCACAAAAGGTGTGTCTGTAGTTTCTATAAAAAAAACATTTTATATACTTTGTGTATTTGTTCGATTTACGTGATTACGGATTCAGGCGAATATATTTATAGAAAATTACAAATTTGACGACATATTGTGAAAAAAAAAAAATTACTAGAGTAAATTGGCTTGATAGGCCTTTTAGTGTTTTTAATTACCTTTCCAATGGTATATACACCATTCCTATAGGTCCAATAATAACTGTAGAATAACATCCGATAGTGTGGCAATATAGGTACTGAGAAAAACAGGTGAAAGTCTAAGCTAATTAGGTGAACATTTTTACTTTTGTTTTTTAGATTTACAATATTTTACGCAGGAACATGGCAAAGTAGAAGATAAAGCGTATGGGAGGTTGTAGAGTAGCTTACGCTCATTCGATTTATATAGGTATGCTCCTCGTACGACCAGTAGTTACTGAGCATGTTAATTTCAAAGTTCGCTATATAACGTTTTTAGAATTACAGGAAAAGTTTGGAAAACATAAAAAACAAAAACGATTTCCAATGGGTTTTCACTAATAACATTTCACTTGCTGATGAAGGGATGTTGACTCTTGTTGAGTAAACACCTATTGGTATTTTCAAGATTTCGAGTTTTTTAAGCCTAAATTAACCGGTCGGTCCCCTTAACATTGACAGAACATAACCTCAGCTCAAGTTCATATAATTATGCAAAGCTAAGTCTAACATAGACGCTAAATCCTAAATTAATAGCAAGATGCTTTAACCCTTAAAAAGCGGCTCACCACTTAAGTCGAGTTAAATAAAGCTGGACTATGTGGCGGCGCTCGACATAACTCGAGTGGCAATTTCAGCACGTAATGTGGCTGAGAGAGAGACAAGTGGTGGCAGGAGACTAGCGAGCGTATGACTGCTCCAGACCACCGCGGCGAACCTACTGACACAAATCTCAGCTCCATCCTCCCTCTCTCACTCGCTACATACTCAATTATGTACCGAAAGTACCGAATTACCTGCTTTTTGCACTCGCGTTGCACGGTTATTGCAAGAAAACTATCCATCATACAAGGATCGTTATGGTGTCATTCGAAAGCTCTGTTTATGCCCTTTCAGGGATAGATACTTGTTTTACGTTCTGGGTCTTATTTAGGCATGAAAATGATCACGTAAACAGCCCTATTTTGGCTAAAAACACCCCGCTGGGCGGTACACATAAATAAACCGCATAGGCCGCTCGTAAGGTGTTAAATACTAAATAAGCACCACTAATTGTGTACGACAATTTATAAGAAATCAGTTATAATTGACAGTTGATATTAAATGTTGCACATCAGTAATATCAAATATCAAGGTAAAACAATTTTATAATTATATTCTACAAAATGTATCTCCTCAGTAAAATTATATAAGTAAACCCTTACGTTAATATTGTAAACAACTTATATCAACAACGCTAATAAAAAATGTACTTCTTTGAAAATATTATACACAAACAAACGAAATCATCAAGAATGGACTATATACTAGCCCTTATTAAACTTCTTCAGTCAACCCATTAATTATATAAGTCCTAAATCGAAAAAATACATAGCAAAAAACACTCTATATATAAATAAGCCAGCTTTCCATATATGACAAGGAACCAACCCAAGAACAACCAGTCAGTCCCGAAGTCACCTGACACCAAAGATGGAATAAAAATGACAGAGGACAGAGATTATGAGAAACAAGTAAAGCTTTGAACCACCTATAAACTTCAAATGAACCACCCATGACACAGTTCAACTGTCGTTAGCAAGATTTATTTCGGGATTGAGGAATTAATATTTTTTTCACCTATCAAATGTATCACTTTGACTCCTAATTTTGGCTATGATCTGGAAATCATTCTCTGTGAAAAAATGATCCTTATCATGCGAGTGATTTCGGATCGCAGAGAATGACATCTTTTGTAATAACTGGCCGGATCTGTAACTTTTCCCGATGTGCTCAAATACTCAAATTTTTAATGATCGACTAGTGCAACCAACATACCTAGCCTGACAACTAGGACAAGTAAATGTATAACTCAATCCCGAAATAAATCTTGCTAACAACAGTTGAACTGTGTCATAGGTGATTCATTTGAAGTTTATAGGTGGTTCAAAGGTTTACTTGTTTCTCATAATCTCATTTCTCTGTCATTTTTATTCATCTTTGGTTCAGTGCATTGGTGACTTCTGTACTGACTGGTTGTTCTTGGGTTGGTTCCTTGTCATATATGGTAAGCCTGCTGATTATTTATATATATATGTGTTTTTTGCTATGTATTATTTCGATTAGGGACTTATATAATTAATGGGCTGACTGAAGAAGTTTAATAAGGGCTAGTATATAGTCCATTCTTGATGATTTCGTTTGTTTGTGTACAATATTGTCAAAGAAGTAATTTTTTAATTAGCGTTGTTGATATAAGTTGTTTACAATATTAACGTAAGGGTTTACGTATATAATTTTACTGAGGAGATAAATTTTGTAGAATATAATTATAAAATTGTTTTACCTTGATATTTGATATTACTGAGGTGTTACATTTAATATAAACTGTCGTATGATATTTTCTTTTATAAACTGTCAATTATAACTTTTCTTATAAATTGTTGTATACAATTAGTGGTGCTTATTTAGTATTTAAAGCATCTTGCTATTAATTTAGGATTTAGCGTCTATATTAGACTAACTTAGCTTTGCATATATGAACTTAAGCTGAGGTTATGTTCTGTCAATGTTAAGCGATTGTTTTCAGTCTTCAGTGTTTGCGTTGTTAATAATATTAGAGTTATATTTGTATTAATTAAGAATTTACATATGAAACTTTCAATTTTGTGTACTTATTCAGTCATTATAGATAATTTGAATCAGTCCTTATTTCTAGCTTGAGATTGTTAACAGTTTTGCACTGAGTTGTTGTTTCTGCTGTGCTTATGTAGCTGCTGCAGGTTTTCGTACAAGGATTGTGTATTAGATAAGAATTATTTTGGAAATATAATATAGATTTCTGAATAATTAAATTTTTTTTAAATTGAATAATTACATTCGTGGTCCCATTGTTGTTGACTTTCTACAGGTATATTTTCTTTTAATAGGGATCTTGGGTTTCCTGATGATGCGGACGTTTGCCGAAAATTTGAAATATAAATAAATAGATGTTTCCAATTTTTCCCCCTTACCCTTCTACTATATATATATATATATATATATATAGATATATATACTATATATTATACTGTATAATATTATATATATATATATTATACAGCATATATATATATATATATATATATATATATATATATATATATTCTGACATACGGAGCCCTGTATGTTAATTTAAGAGTTAGAAGTAGAGTTGAAGGAGCCCACTACCCAAACGGTGAAGCAGACTAGCGAACGAGCGAGTGGGCAAACCATCTCGCCCCATACCAGCATGCTAGCCTTCACACCTCTATGACCGATGCTATGACGTATGATCGACGCCAGGAGCTGTGAGTGGACCAGGCACCTGTTATGTGATTCGAGGAGCTATGATTGGAGCGCGCACCATCACTCGCCTCCTGATTCGTTCCTACACCATCATTGTTTGGTATATAAGACCCGAGTTGTGGGCATTCAAATCAGTCTCATTTGGAGTTGGGGAAGGTGAACTTGCAGCTGGAGGAAGACGGGGTGAAGTATTATAATGGGATTGTGACTGTCAGGCAGATTATATAAATGTGTGTTAAGTGTGTTCGGTGTAAACACTTACGTTATGTTGGTTAGTGAGATATGTGATTGGGAATTAACGTGAACACTACTATTATGTGCTTAACTATTTAATTGGGAATTAACGTGATGTGTTTAATGTGTGTAATGTGTTTAACTATTTGATTGGGAATTAACGTTAACGCTATTATTATGTACTTAACTATTTTAGTTGACTAACTTGTGGACTAAAGCAACTCTTTAAGTAATTGGGTTATTGATGAAAGTAATACTATTGTTTTATATTAATACTTACGAGTTCTTTCATTTTCTTTGAATTAAGCTTACATTGCTTAATGGTGCTTAGTACGGTGATGCTATTGTCTCGTATTAGTAATATCGCCTTAGACTAACATGGCTGTGTTAATATTACTTCTAGTGATTTTCTAAGCTGAAGAAAATTCTTTTGCTTCAAAATATTATATTTTGCTTTTCATATTATTTGAGTGAGACCTGAATCGAATCTATGAAACGATCCTGTAACTTTATTTACTCATAATCAAACCTCAATGTTACGTGGTTAAGAAATAAATTTAACTAATTATTAAATATATATCTAACTTTTTATGTGACTTTGATATAAACCCTGATGATAATAATAATATAATACTATTAACGTAAGACAAGAACCAAGAATAATTAAATTAAATATAAATAAAAGGACATATAAGAAAACTATCTATTCATTTCAAAAAGGGTAAGAGACGGAAATATTCTTACTTTAATATTTATCTTTCAAGACTTTTATAAAATTAATAGTCCTTCTTTAGCTAATACTTATTCGGTTCATAACCATAGCCTAATAAGCTTCGGTTAAATAATAATTCTTTATAAATACTACATGACTTTAATTAGTTTCAGTATTTTTCATAATTAAAGAGTATCAGTCAATAAAGGATACTAAGTCCTAAGATCCAAAAGGAAAGGAAGCAACAACAGGAAATACTTTTATTAGATTTTACTTTTGTTTTGCCTTCAGCTGACTGATACCTTAATATATATCTCTGTGCTATCTAGATTCATCAAGTAAACCACTTGAGGATCAAGATTCGTAACAGAAGAGTGGCGACCTCGCCAGGATTCGTTTCATACAGTTTCACTCAGTTTCATTAACGTTTCACTACTTAAAATCAAATATTAATCATGCCTCAACTAATTAATGAAGAAGATGCTCGAGTTTTCATAGAATCAGAACCCACAGCCCCTGATATTGACTGTCTGTCAAAATCTGAACTGAAAGTGCTTGCCTCACATCTCCAATTAACTGTCTCAAACATGTCTAAAGTAGAGGTGGCTCAGAGCATAAAAACCCACCTGTTCCCTGTAGAAGGCGGGGAGGGTGACGGAGCAGTTGGGTGGGATCCCTAGTAAACCTAGCCAACTTGATGAACAATTGCCACCTGGTTTGACGGTGATCAAATATTTGAACTAGAACTAGCCAGAATGAAAATAATGCCGAAGCAAATGCCGATGCCGAACAAGCCAGACTAAAAATAGAACTAGCCAGAATAAATACCGAACAAGCCAACCGCAAGTATAGAACTAGCCAGAATAAAGCCAGTGCAACTACCGAACAATATGAATATCAATATCGTACGGCTCAACTAAATGTCAATACATATGCTCCCGTAATTGCTCCCCCTCTGGGATTGACTATGACTAGTGTCATTCCACCTTTCACTGAGGATAATGTGCAGGATTTCTTTGTTTTGTTTGAGGAAGTTGCTGGAGGTATGA